>JAOTQJ010000043.1:7310-93083 GCA_025642045.1 Solanum sejunctum | reverse complement strand
GCGGGGCTATGACATGCCATAGTCACTTTGTTGAGGGGTGAAATACCTCAATCACCTTACAAGGGGGTGATATGCCTTGGATTCCAAGAAGTAGTTTGCTCGATCTATGTTAGTTATGGTCTCTTCCCAAACATGTTATATGTACTATACAAGTTATATGATTTATAAACATGTTTTACTTCAAGTATTGATCATGCATGCCATATTGAAATTATACTTATTCATTGATTACGATTATGAATTTTGACCATATCGACTTATGTCTTGTTGCATTGCATCCTATATACTTAGTACATTAAAATGTACTAATGCATAGTCTATATCTATAGGACGTCACCATGTAGGGATCGGAGCACCTTTTGATCATCCTCCATATGGCTAGCTCAATACTTTGGAAGCTAAGCTTTGGTGAATCCTCAAGTTCGAGGACACAATCTATGCTACTCTTGCTATTTGATATTTCTTTATCTTGAACACTTGTTACTATGAGGGCAAGCCCGAAAACTGTCTTGCCCCCTCCCCAATAAGGTGATTGAGGTATGTCACCCCCCAACAAGGTGATTGAGCATGTCACCCCCAAAAGGTGATTGAGGTATGTCACCCCCCAATAAGGTGATTGGGCATGTCACCCCCTAACAAGGTGATTGGGCATATGACCCCCCGATAAGGTGATTAAGGCATGTCACCCCCTCAATAAGGTGATTGGGCATGTCATCCCCCAACAAAGTGTGGTCTACTTGCAACATCATATATACTTTTATGAATTTAATGCATACATGCAAGATCTTAATCATCATAAAGTAACTTAACTTATAAACCATGTTATTAATAGATCATCAATAACTTAAGAAGCCTTGTCAAGACATTTTAGCAAACACTTAGTGGGTTCATAATGCTTCTTCAAAATCATGCATTTCAAGAGTGGAATGATATGAGAAAACTCAATTCAAATAACCCACCAACATATCATAAAACCCCCTATGTAGGGTACCTTGAAATCCATCATCAAATCTCATAATAGATCATAGTTTCATAGCTCAAAACGTGCATAGTCTCAATAGACAAAACCAATTCATAGTATAAGCTTGAAATTGATAGACATGCATAATCAGTCAACATTTCAATAAACCCCAACATAATTTATAATCATAATCCATAATAACAGATACCCATAGATGATACAACTTGAAAGCATGCTATTTTCATAAAAAGGATGATTGGGCTCCATGGGTGAAATGACTCGATAGATGAAATCCACATACCTCAAACATGGTTTTTCTTGATATGAGCTAGAAGAGAACATAAAACTAGAAGAGAATCCTTGAGTTCTAAAGTTAAGCATAAAACACGTGAAATTTGAGTGAGATAATTGGTTGTGTCTTGGAGAGATTTTTGTAAGAGTTTTGAGTGATATAGAGTTGAAAAATGGCTAAGTACAGGTGCTTTTGCGCATAAGTGGGCATGGGGCTATGACCCCAATGTCCTTGGTGGACATAGGAAAAATTAAGGAAAAACCTATACTGATCCATGTCTAGTCCACGATACAGACCAAATGCGCAACAAAAATTATACTACTCTATGCCCCTGGCGCATCGCAGCCAGGGCATGGATGCTCTTGAGAAATTGTAAATTAGAAAAATTATTTTTCGCTACATGTCATCCAAAATCTAGCTGATACCTATTTACCACTCAATTTCGCCCTCTGATCGAGAATATGAAGTCAAATTTCTATTATCACGTACGAATTTTGAGATATATAGAAATTATAACTATGGGCATTTTCGAAGCAAATTTTTAGGGCATTTTAGTCAAAAGTTCATGTCCAATGTGAGAAAGTTCTTTTGGGATGACCTATATATGTTTCATGTATTCATGGATGGAATTATTTATCATTGTGTTACTAAGATGAGATGATGACTATCCTTGAGGCATGTCACTCATTATTTGGTAGATACACATCATAGTGGAGTTCGGACAATACATAAGATCTTACAGTGTTGGTATTACTAGTCCACCATCTACCAGGATACTGACAACTGTGCCAGAGCTTATGATAGGTGCCAAAGAGAATGTGGTGGTTCCCATAAATATGAGCTCCGTCTAAACCCCAATACTATGATTAATGTAAGGGAGAAAGACTTCATGGGCCCTTTTATTAGCTCGCATGGAAATAAGTACATCTTAGTCACTATAGATTATGTATCAAAGTGGGTCTAGGCCATTGATCTACCCAATATTGAAGGCAAAAGTGTCACAATATTTCTTAAAAGGAACATTTTTTCAAGGTCTGGCACCTTTTGTGCGATTATTAGCGATAGAGGTTCTCACTTCTGAAATAGGCTCTTTAAGGCTCTACTTGAAAAGTATAGGATGAAACATTGGGTGGCAACGCCTTACCATCCTCAGACAAGCGGGAAAGTGAAGGTGTCTAATAGGGAAATTAAACACATTCTATCCCAGACTAAATGCAAACTAGACAGATATGTCATGAAAGATGGATGACATATTATAGGCATATGGACAACATTCAAGACCCCTATAGGAATGTTTGCCTACTAACTTCTCTTTGGGAAGGGATATCATTTGCTGGTGGAACTTGATCATAAAGCTATATGTGCATAGAATATTAGACGTGATGTGGTGAAAGGGAATCCGAAGGGACCCTAAACATTCACACATCATTGGTCATCGAAGCGAAATAAACAAGACAAGAGATATAAATAAGGGGAGTAGGACAAAGGCGATTCTTGATATTTATAAAAGCATAAAAGGGTCAAGCTCATAGCATAAGTAGATCAATTATCTAACAACACCTCTAATATAGAGTGTAGCGCTTAGGGTGTGTACTGACACAACATGGTAGGGTAATTGCTTATACCTCTAGACAACTACAACCTCATGAGAGAAACTATCCAACACATCATCTTGAGCTAGCAGCAGTTGTGTTTGTTCTGAAAACATGGCGCCACTATCTATATGGGGTTCACATTGACATATATAATAACCATAAGAGCCTGCAGTGCATCTTTAAGCAGAATGACCTAAATTTAAGGTAGCGAAGATGACTAGAGCTAATGAAGGATTATGACATTGATATATTATACCATTCAATAAAGCAAATGAGGTAGTTGATGCTCTGCGTCATAAGGCAATTATGAATATTGGTGATCAGGCCATGGTAAGTCAAGGTATGGCTAAAGATCTATGGTAACTAGCTAGTTTTGGAGTTCATCTTCTTGAAACCCCAAAGGAATAAGACTCTAATCAACGCGATATGTTGGACTCTGAAGAGTTAACAATGTATTGCTTTGATACCAAGTTTGTCATGACCCAAGCTTTAGGCCTCGACGTGACACAGTGTATGGGGAACCCAAAGGAACTTCAAGCAAGACTATTAACATATCATTACACATCCTTGTACACAGAAGCAATAAAATACAACAAGAGATAGCAAATAGGGATACACGAGGCTAAGGGACAACTTTCATATTATAAACATCAAGAGTCAAGAGAGAGTCAAAGCTCATAGCTTAATATAAAACATGTCTAACAATACCTCTAAAACTTAGATACTTTGCGGGGGCCAAGACAAGCTACTGGGCTCACCCTCATAGTCAACATATTCATAAAATAACGATAGTCTTAGAGCATATTATGAGATCATAAGCATCATTACTAAAATGGAGTACTCGCCGAAGAGCTTGAGAGAAGATGTACTAGCCACATAGAGAACAATGATCAAGTGCGGCTCTGGTCCCTACATGGTAACATTATATAGCAATAGAGTATGTGTTAGTATATTTGAATGTACTGAATATGAAGGATGCAATAACAACAAGAGAAAAGCATCATAACCAAAATGCATAATAGTAGGCAATAGATAACATATTAGCAATATGGTATCTATGATAAATTTATAAGTAAGACATGCTTACATAGAATATGACACAAGGTGTAAGAAGAGACCAACATTATAAAACCCCTAGACTACCAAGGTACAAAATCCTTTAGTTGGTTGGTGGATCGTCGCACCCTACCACCCTTAGTGATTGAGGAACTAACCCCTCAACCCAATTAACATAGTACAAACTCCTTGATTGATTGGTGGATATTCACACACTACCACCCCTAGTGAATGAGGTACTAACTCCTCAAGCTAGTTAGAAAGGCATAACCCATTTGTTAGCAATAAGGTATAAACCTTTCGACATGGTTACCCAATTTCTTAATCCCCCAAGCAAGGCATGGTCAAATTCCAACACTATATAGGAGAATATCATATATATATATATATTTCTTTCATTATTATAAAGTCATTCAACTCATAAGAGATGCATTGGATGTTTAATTTCTCAAAAATACATTAACCAAACATTCTATCAAACATTTGGCGGGTATGTAGTACTAGTGTAAAGAGTGAAATTCAAGAGTGTAATCATGATAAAAAATTCAATGTAAAACCATCAATAGATACTTGGTAATACCTCAAGCAATATACATCATAACCGTTAATTAAGTCTTATAATAGACCTTAGATTCATAGCTCAAAACATGCTAAAAAATCATAATTTCATGAAACCCCAACATAGGATGCAGTGAAATTCATAATAAGTAAGACCCATGAGTAAATTAATTTTAAACCATGCAATTTTAGATAGAAAGAAGTGTTGGTATCATGGGTGAAAGAAACCCACATACTTTAGATTTGGAGAATTCTTAAAGAAGATTGGAGATGGAGACTTGAAGTTTGAATAAGAACCTTGAGACCCGGATGAGTTTTGGGACTTGAAATTAGGAGACGAAATATTGTCTAAGTGTTTGAGAGAGTATTTTGGAATGTCTTGAATCATATGAGGGTGAAATAAGTCTAAGTATAGATATTTTTAGGCATGGGAACACTTAGGCCCAAGACACAAAGTCCTTGGATTGGACAAGAAAAATAGTGCACAAAATACACTGCAGCGTACCCTTGGCGCGTCGTGCCAGAGGCATGGATGCACACTAGAAATCCCATTTTTGTGATTTTTAAATTTGTCTATGATTGTTATTAAATTGTGGTTATACCCATTCCCCACTCAATTTGACCCCCTAAAGATGAATATGAAGTCAGACTTTCAATATCGTGCATGAATTTTGAGATATATAGAAATTATGATTCCAGGCACTTTCAAGGAATAGTTTCAAGCAATTTTTGGATTCGTTTCATAGGGAAGGCTAAGGACAAGGTCCTGATGGGAGATCTAACCCAAAAAGCCATATTGACGAGATGGGTTTCTGATCATATTACTGAGTAGGTCTAGGACAATCAGTGGGTATCTACTTCATTAGTGCCCATAGTGAAGGAGTCCATTAGCTTCATAAGAAAATTTTAGTGGGATTTTGATCATGGATTTAGGCAATACGTGCAGATGACACCTTGACTCTAGACTATGCAGTACTAGTTGCCAACATCTTGGCTGTCTATGAAATTGATTGGGCCTACTGGATTGTGGAACAGATTCATGAGGTGGCCGTGAAAATGTCCACCTCCATCCACTTCTCGTGCTTGATATAGCATCTTTATATAGTAGTAGGGGTGCAAATACTTCACCACTTAGACACTCTAAAAGAGGTTGTGATCACATTTGATGCTAACTTGACAAAGGCTGAAGATAATCTGGTAGACCTCTAGTGAGCACCTCACTTGAAACAACCCCTAAAAAGTGCTAAAAATGTGTCTTGGAAGTGCCTGAATCAGATTTTCATATATCTTAAAATCCATGCGTGATATTGAAAATTCGACTTTACATTCTTGGTCAGGGGGAAAAATTGAGTGGGAAATATGTCTAACCCTGACTTTAGAGCAAACGAATTATAATTTCAATTTCCTAAACTTTTCTTATCTAGGATGAGTCTGTGCCCCTAGCGCAATGCTGCCAGGGTGCGAACTAGTGTTATTTTTGTCTAGTTATTTTTAGTTTGGTCCAAGACTTTTGGTTCATGGGCCTAAGTCTGCCCATGCATGAAAACACTTATACTTAGCCATATTTCACCTTCATATTATACAAGACATTTTTCAATACTCTCTCAAACACTTAGACAAATATTTCACCCCAAATTTGAAGTCCCAAAACTCGTTTGGATCTTAAGGATTTTACTCAATCTTCAAGTCTCCATTTCCAATCTTCATAAAGAATTCTCCAAAGACAAGGTATGTGTGTTTCAACCATTGGGTCCTTTTAGCCATGGTGCCCAAGCTTCCTTTTTACCTAAAATACATGTTTCTAAGTAGATTTTACTTATGGATCTTCTATTATTAACTTGGCTATGAACTATGTTGGGGTTTTGTCAAAGTTTGACTAATTAAGCATGTTTTGAGCTATGAATCTTAGATCTGTTTTGAGATTTGATAAAGGATTTTGATGTATATTGCATGAGGGTATTACCAAGTGTTGGTTGGTCATTTTACATTATGTTTTCTTGCATGATTTTACTCTTCAATTGCATGGTGTTACACTAGCATTACACCCACCAAATGTTTGATAAAATGTCCGGTTAATGCTTTGTGAGTTATTAAAGGCCTAATGCATGGTATGTGAGTTAAGTGACTTTATGTTTATGGAAGAGATGTGTATATGTATTGATTTCATGAATGGATCTATAGTGTTGGAAGTTGATCAATTGCCTCATTGGGGAGGTAGTAGGCCCGTACAACCATGTTGGGGGGCTTTGTACCTCAATTGGCTCGCTCGGGACGTAGTAGGCCCATGAAACCATATTGATGGGGGGGGGGGTTTATACCTCAATTGCCTAGATAAGGAGTTAGTAGGCCCATGCAACCATGTTAGGGGGTTTATACTTTAATTGCCTCTCTCGGGAGGTAGTACGCCTATGCAACCAGGGGGTTCGTATCTCAATTACCTCGCTTAGGAGTTAGTAGGCCCATGCAACCATGTTGAGGGGTTTGTACCTCAGTAGCCTAGCCAAGAGGTGATATTAATGATGGTCTCTTGGTACACATGTAAAATGTTTTATGTAACATGTTTTACTACAAGCATTAATCATGCATGGCATATTGCTATACACTCATTTATTTTATTGCCTAAATATGCATTTTGATTATATTGTCTATCTCTTGTTGCATTTTATCCTACATACTTAGTAAATTTAATTGTACTAATGCATACTCTATGCCAACATAATGTTACCATGTAGGGACCGGAGCTCCATTTGATAATCCTCCTCCTCCACATGGCTAGTTTGATTTCTCTACAAAGCAAGTTGGTGAGTTCTCAATTTTGGTGACAATGTCTTTGATATTATTGTATGTATAAAGACTCTCTTTCCTTTTTATTGTATTCTTGACCATGAGGGTTAGCCCGGCTAATTGTCTTGGACCTTTCTAAGTTCTATGTTTAGAGGATTTGTTGGACAAGTTATGTTATAAAACTATGAGCCTTGACTCTCTTTGACTCTTGATGTTTTATGATATGAAGGATGTCCCTTATACCCATATTCCCTTACTTCTACTCTTTATTGTTATGTAGTTGCTACCATGAGCAAGGATGTGTAATAATATATTAAGAGTGAAATGACCCCAAAATGTGCCTGAAAATGTGTCGCGAAAAAGTCCAAAATTGTAATTTCCATATATCTAAAAATCCATTAGTGATATCGAAAATTTGACTTCATACTCTTGTTTAGCAGGTCAAATTGAGTGGGTGATGGGTCTAATCCTGATTTAATAGAAATCGTAACAAAATTTGAAAATTGAAAAAATGCAATTCCAGAGATGATTCGTGTGCTACACTGTATTTTGTGCATTGGTTTTCTTCTCTGGTCCAAAGTTTTTTAGTCTTGGGCCCAAGTGTTCCCATGCATGAAAATGTCTATAGTTATCCTTATTTCACCCTTATATCATTGAAGACATTCCCAAATACACTCCTAAACACTTAGAGAATATTTCATCTCCAAATTTCAAGTCTAAAAACTCATCTGGATTCTAAGGTTCTCATTCAAGCTTCAAGTCTCTATCTCCAATCTTTATGAAGCTATCGTCCAAAGTCAATTGTGGGTTTCTTTCATGGGTTTCTTTCACCCATGATATCCAAGATTCTTTTTACTTAAAATTGCATGATTTAAAGTTGATTTACTCATGAGTCTTAATTATTATGAATTTCACTGCACATTATGTTGGGGTTTCATGAAATTATAGTTGTTTTAGGATGGTTTGAGCTATGAATCTAAGGTTTATTATGAGATTTGGTGAAGGGTTTTGATGTACATTGTTTGAGGGTATTACCAAGTATCTATTGATGGTTTTACATTGAATTTTCTAGCATGATTACACTCTTGAATTGTATGGTTTTATACTAGCACTACACACCCGCCAAGTATTTGATAAAATGTCCAATTAAGGAGTTTTGGAGGAATTGAAGGTCCAATACATATATTATAAATTGAATGTCTTTACGATGATGAAAGGAATATATGTTTAGGATATTTTCCTATATAGTGTTTGAATGTGACCACGCCCGACTCGAGGGAACAAGAGCTCGAGTAACCATGTCAAGGGGTTTGTACCTTGATAGTTAATAAAGCAACTAGTGACTTGATAACCATGTCGAGGGGTTAGTACCTCAATTAGCATGGGTGGTATGGTGTGAGTATCCACAAACCAATCAAGGGGTTCGTACCTTGATAACCACGTTAGTGGATTTATACCTCAGTCACCAAAGGTGGTCAGGTGAGATGATCTACCAACCAACCAAAGGGGTTTGTACCTTGGTAGCCTACAGTTTTCATATGTTGGTATCTTTTTACACCTTGTATTATATTCTATGTAATTACATTTTATTTGAGTATTGATCATACATCTAATATTGCTAATACATTATCTATTGCCTACTATTATGCATTTTGGTTGTAATTGCTTATCTCTTCTTGAATTGCATCCTACATACTTAGTACAATCAAACATACTAATGCATACTCTATGCCTTTATGACATTTCCATGTAGGAACCAGAGTCCCACTTGATCCTCCTCCTCCACATGGCTAGTACGACATCTCAGAAGATCTTGGGTGAGTCCTCCATTTTGGGGATAATGCATATGATCTCATACTATGTTCTAAGAATATCTTTCATTCATGTATATGTTGACTTTGAGGGTGAGCCCGATAGCTTATCTTGTCCCACACTAAGTATCTAAATTTTAGAGGTGTTGTTGGATATGTTTGTATTATGCTATGAGCTATGAGCTTTGATTCTCTCTTGACTATTGATGATTATGATATGAATATTGTCCCTTAGACCTGTTTGTCCTTATTTACTGTCTCTTGTTGTATTGTATTACTTCCGCGACCAAGGATGTGTAATGATATGTTAAGAGGCTTAGTTAGGGTCCTTTTGGGTTCCCCATGCGCTGTGTCACATCTAGGTCCTAGGCTTGGGTTGTGATAAACTTGGTGTCAGAGCACTAAGTTATTGGATCCTTATAGTCCAACACACCGTATTGATTAGAGTCTTATTCATGATGGTGCTGTGCACCACAACTATTAGTAAGATGCTATGTGGCATCTTAGAAAATGTTTCCCCTCGTCATGTTCAAAGTTGGGCTATAGAGTTAAAGCAAGGATTTTTCCCCTTAACGATTATTCTTTGCTATGCTTGATCATGGCTAACACAAGAGGAAGAAGAGACCGTACTAATGAGGACCAATCGACTGATGGTAAGCTCTGGGATGCTCTCACTTTTCTTGCAAAAGTTGGGGCTAGTCAAGCCAATCAAGGGGCATAAGCCCCTCATGGTCCTACACCAATATCTTGGGTGAGATACATCATGAGGATGAATTGCCAGGAAGTCTATGGGCCAAAGGTGGATGAGGACCCTCAAGAGTTTATTGATTAGGTCTACAAGGTTTTGGCTATTATGTACGTTAGATTGGAGGAGAAAGTAGAGTTGGCGGATTTCCAACTCAAGGAGGGCACGAATATGGTTTGATCAATATAAAGAGGAAAAAGGAATAAACAATATGGTGCTATAGGAGTAGTTTAAGGCATCATTTTTAATCGGTTCTTCGTTCATAAGATTAGAGAAGCCAAATTGGTGGAATTTATGAATTTATATAAAGGTCTTTGAGTGTAAGAGAGTATGTTCCTCAAGTTTAATCAACTCTTTAAATATGATCCCCAGTTGGTGGTCAACCCAAGGTCTAGAATGAATAAGTTTTGGATGGATATTTTTGACTTAATGAGTGAGGAATGCTGGTCCATCATGATGATTAGTGACATGGATTTGTCCTAGTTGATGGACTATATTGAGCAAATTGAAGAGGAAAATTTGAGAAAGAGGAGGCGTAATGAGTCCAAGAGGTGAAATAACACCACAAAGTGCCCAAAAATATGCATCAAAAGTGTCCTGAATCGTAATTTCCATATATCTCAAAATCTGCACGTGATATCAAACATCCGACTTCATATTCTTGGTCAGGGGATCAAACTTATGGGGAGAAGGGTAAAAACCTGATTTTTAAGCAATCTATTTGAATTATGAATTTCCCAAGTGGGCTGAAAACAATGAGCAAAGCGCGCGGCTTCCGCGATGTGCAGGTGCATATTATTTTTAGGACTATTTTGTTCAACTCGGTCCTAGAAGTGTTCCCAAACATGTATTTACCTATACTTAGCCATATTTCACCCTCATCTGATCCTAAACATTCCCCAGTACTCACTCAAACACTTTTATATTTTTCACTCCTAAATTCAAGTCTCCCAATCTCTTCCGGATATAAGGATTTCCTTCAAACTTCAAGCCTCCATTTTCAATCTTCACCAAGAGTTTCTCCAAAGCTAAGGTCTGTGGGTTTCTTTCATGGGTTCCTTCCACCCATGATGCCCAAGCTTATTTTTCTACAAATTGCATGATTTAAGGGTGATTTATTCATGTGTCTTGATAATTATGAAAATCACTGCATACTATGTTTGAGCATATGAATTGTGACTGTTTTACCATGTTTTGAACTATAAATCTAAGATCTTTTAAAAGTATTAGTGAAGGGTTTTGATATTTATTTCTTTAGGGTGTTACCAAGTAATTATTGAAGTTTTACCATATAATTTACTAGCATGATTTCACTCGTGAAATGCATCATTCTACACTAGTACTACAGATCCTCTAAGTGTTTGATAAAATATCTGGATGTGGTTTCTTGAAAAATTGAAGCCCCAAAATATGTGATATGATATGAATGACTATATGGTGATGAAAAGAGCTTGTGCAGATGATGTATTCTATAAAAAGTGTTGCATTAGACCATGCTTAATCTGGGGGGACTAAGAGCCAGGGTAACCTAGTTGAGGGGTTAGTGCTTCAAACACCAGGGTGGTAGGTGAGATTTCCACTATCCTAGTTGAGGTGTTTGTACCTCAAACACCAAGGTTATGGGTGTGATCATCATCAACCTAGTCGACGGGTTTGTACCTCGCACACCTGGGTCATGTGTGAGATCATCATCAACCTACCAAGTGGTTTGTTTTTTGGAAATCTAGCTTGGTCTCTTCTACACATATGATAGCCTATATAAGCATGAGTTACTTAAGCATATTTTACTTAAGCATATTTTACTTAAGCATTGATCATACATGCCATATTGTTTTATTATGCCTATTTCCTATTATTATGCATTTTGACTATGATGCCTATCTCTAGTTGCATTGCAGCCTACATACTTAGTATATTCGATGTACGAACGCATGTCCAAAATTTCTAGTACATGTATAATTAGCTTATTTCTTTGGTTTTTATAAATAAAACCATACTAAGTGCATAAGTAGCTTCACTTACCTTTAAACTAAAGGTTTAGAGCTTCTGTAGGAATCCTTGTAAGATATTGTGGCCTGGTTTTCACATGTTGAAAGAGAGCAAAGAATAACCAAGAAAAACAAATTTTTTTTCCAAGTTGAAGTGGCTTTAGGGGGTTGTCTTCATCCCTTTTTAAAAGACCTCTTGGCTAACTTACTCTTGATTTGTTAGCGTTAATATATTGATCTGGTGATGCAACTTCTTGCTCCTTTCACTTGGGACTTAAGGGGCTCCTACTTGATGGGACTTTGCTGCTCATTCTTCTCCTTTCGCTTTAGGTACATTGGGCCTAAGTTATCAAATGAATTATAATGGGCTTGGGACATTTTTCTATTCTTCTTGGGCTGAAAATATTGTCCATTTATGAAGCTACAACATGGGCCAAAATTACATCCGTAACTTGGAGTTTATTCTTTAATAAACTTGGACAAATTCGACGTTAATCCTCGTCTCCATTTAGCTAGAAAATTTAAGCTATGCAAGTAGGTGACTCACCTACAAGCTTCCTAAGTTCTACAAGTACCTAACTTCTCTCACTTCATTAAGACTGCGATCTCCTCAATTTGACTGAAAACTTATATACACGCGACCCTCTTAAGTGTTAGACGTACATATCGCCTACTAATTCGAGATTCAAGCATTTTTTAAAAAATTGGCACTAGTTTAGCCAAGCTATATCATATTCATTGCTCAGAACTAGTGCATGTAAGCTGTGGGGTGTTACACTATCAATTCTAAGAGGTCACCCTAATTAATCACTAATTACTAAACTAAGAAGATACTACAATTTGAGAATTCAACATTAAACACAGTCTAAGTCTTCCAAATGATAAAATGAGACTATTTATACTAAGTAAGCAAAAGAAGACATTTTCTTTATAATTTTACCCTTAATGAGTAAGGCCCTTATTTGGTTCCCTTCTTTTCAAATCCTTAAATTCAAATAGTAGCCATTTGTACACGTGGCCTCTTTTCTTCCTTTTTCTACCTTGATAGACCTTCCACACATTGTAAGCCTTTCTTTGGTGACCCTCACGCTCCTCAGATGCTTTCTTGTTCATGAACACTGCTTGTAGGTCTTGGAGATCTTTTGCTTGACTCCTTGTGAATGGTTTTGAAGGGTATATGTACTGGTGGCAAATGTGCAGTTTGAGTCAAACTTAGGCGGGTTGAAAATGGGTCAATATAAAATAGGTAATATTTCAACTCACCCATATTTTAAATGGGTAAAAATAGGTTGGGTAAGAAATGAATTGGGTGAAAATACTAGTTTACCCATGTTTTAAGGAGCAACTTCTCAATTGACAAACAAGTTTGAAACATGAACACTACATTCCCAAAATTGCTATTGAACAACTAATTGTGGACATCCCAAAACACTTCAATAGGGAATCCATCAATTAAAGAACAAAACCAGTTCAGGCCAGTAGGAACAAATAATATAAAACCAAAGTCTACAACTCAATAACTCACAGAAGAGAAGTCTATTAAAAAACCCAAGGAAAATTGACCTGTAAACTTACTATCATCCAATATAAATGTCTGAAGACTCTTCAAATATGAAATCTCTCTTGGAATCTCAGCATAAAAGAAGTTTGAACTGATATTAAAAATCTCTAAAGAAGATAAAAATCCAATGTTTTTTGGCAAAGTTTCTCTCAAACCTAAAGAAACCAAAGAAAGTACCTTTAGATTAGGCAAAAAAGCAAGATTAGAGAAAAATGATGTTTATAGAAAACCCCTTTTATTGTTTAACAACTCAAATCTTGAGGAAGTTCAAAAGCTGTTTGATTTTCGCTATAGCTTCATATTATTAAGGTTCAAAGAACTCATCTGATAAATTATATAGAAGAAACACCATGAATATAAGAAGCTCCGAGTTGAGATAATGAGGAAGATGATGAAAAATCACTTTTACAGCTTGGAGTTGAGAGAAGAAAGCCGATCTTCTGAAAGTCTTGATTCTTCTGAAAGCCAATCTCTATCTACTATAATGATATAGTTAAATTCTTCTGCAAATATGTGTTAAATGGGTTACCCATCATTTACGCATAAAATACCCATATTTTAATGGGTTAAATATGGGTATCAACCCAAATATTACCCATATTTAAAATCACTCTTTTAGCCCTTATATAATATGCGAGTTGGGAGAGTTTGTGAAAATTGGGCCTAAATTGTCGGTAGTAGGTACATGCCACTCTTATTGGTGCCATCTCTTCTTTACATGTTATCACTCTGCACACCATATTGGTTAAATAATGCATCCGAAGGTGTGGGTGGTGCTCGAAGTACTAAAGATGACTCAAACTTTAACTCCTATCCAGATTCAAACTTAGATCCTTCTTAGCAGGATGTCATCTGTATCAAACCATTATCCCTACCACCTCACTCATATGACTGTGAGGGTGGACCATGATGGCCTGAGTTCAAAGCTGCCCTTATTGTCTCGTAGTACCCCATGTGTATGGTTTCTAGGTGCCCATATCAGGGTGGACATAGAGATCCTCGAGGGATCCATTTGCCTTAGAACTACCTAGGATGATAGAGGGCTCATATCTTAAATGTTGCTGTTGTCACGACTAAAATCTAGGGCCTAGGAGTGACATGGCGAATGGAAACCCGAGAGTCCCCAAACAAGCCTCAAGTATCCATAGTCATATCATTTGTTCGAAAGTGTATATATAAATAGTAAACATAGAGTTTTAAGGGAAAAGTAAGTAGGACTCATGCTCTGCGGATGTCATAGGGAGTAGGGATTAACATGGATTCACATAGCACATTGTAGACAAGAACTAAGGAATGAGGTAAGTATGAAACTCATTCTATGGGGACAATATGTGACTTAGAATCTTCTTCATTTCCACATCAAAGCATACATACTTAATCATAATTCTCATAATTAATCCATAATAGCCATATCTTATATAACTATAATCATAAACTCAAGTCACAACACATAACATATGGATCCGACAAGAGTCTAAAAGATATCCAATAATGTCTCTAGACATAAGATAGGACAGGGGTAAAGACATATCCCGAGCTCATACTCAAAGCAAATAGTGAAACTGAAGCAACATAAGGTAGATAGATGGTGGCTTATCCTTGGAAGATAGGACTCACCATAATACTTTCTCAAATCCAATCTAGCTGTCAAATAGTGGATGAAGGTAGTTGTCGGGTCCCTACATGGTTAGATCATGTAGGCAAAAGTATGCGTTGATATGGTTGAATGTACTATGATCCATATCTAGTCTAGAAGGTCTCCTTGGAAATATCACACTCCGTCATCCTCTCTTGATGATACCCGGACCGAAGATCATTCTTAAAGAAGAAGCTAGCCCTTTGCAATTGGTCAAATGAATCATCAATACTTGGAAGAGGATATCTATTCTTTATAGTATCCCTATTCAGTTGCCAGTAGTCAATGCGCATTCTAAGTGACCCATCTTTCTTTTTCACAAACAACATCGGAGCACCCTAATGTGATTGACTAGGACTAATAAATCCTTTTTCTAACAAATCTTTCAAATGTTCCTTAAACTCCCTCAACTCCGCCAAAGCCATATGGTAAGGGGGAATAGAGATAGGTTGAGTATCAACAATGAGATCTATACAAAAATCTATCTCCTTTATTAGAGGGACACTAGGAAGGTCATTTGGGAAGACATAAAGAAACTCATTTACAATCAGAACCGACTCAATGGAAGGGGCTTTGGACTCCACATCTTTAACCCTCATAAGATTTTAAAGACACCCCTTAGATATCAACCTACAGGCTTAAATGCATGAAATGAATCTACCCTTGCTCACCACATCTTGACTTTCCCATTCAAGGACGGGTTCATTAGGAAATTGAAATTTGACCCTATGGTTTCTACAATCAATAGAAGCATAGTAGGCATGCAACCAATCCATCCCAAGTACGACATCAAAATCTACCATGTCTAGTTCAACAAGGTCACAAGGCAACAACTTATGCAAAATGCAAATAGGACAACACCTATAAACTTTCCTAACAACAATGAGGCACCAATAGGAGTAGAAACTTCATATGAATATGCAACAAGTCAGGAACAACATGGAATCTTTTAGCAACAAAATAGGTAATAAAGGAAATAGTGGCACCTGGATCAATCAAAGCATATATATCAAGGTCAAAGATTTTCAACATACCGGTAACACCAGGGACCTCACCAACCCCTTGCCTCCTATGTAGAGCATAAAATCAATTGTACCTCAGGGTACCACCTTGATGACCACCTCTCCCCAATGGAATCGCATTAGCACCCGGGACCTTGCCACGGTTTCTTGGACAATCTACCTTTTTGTGTCCAAGTTTCCCACAACCAAAGCATGCATTATAGTCTTTCAATCACAGGACTTTATAACGCTTTCCACATGTAGGAAACACATCAATGAGAGCCACAACACCAATGCCTTGAGGCCTAGGGAGGTCATTGGCAAACCCCCTATTAGTAGCATGGTGAGACACTTGGCCTTGATGGAACCGACAACCCCTTTGGAACTTACCCCCAAGATGGGCCCTCTTGGAGTTATTGTCCCCTTCTCTTCCTTAATTTCTCCTCCTCCATTTGCTTGATATAGGTCTTCAACCGATACAAGTCCATATCACTAATTAGCATGGTAGACCAACATTCTTCACTCACCATGTCGGGGACTCCCATCACAAACTTGTTCATCCTAGATCTATGATTGGCTACAAAATGAGAGGCATACTTTGTAAGTTGATTAAACTTAAGGGCATACTCCCTCAAACTCATAGCACCTTGTTTCAATTTCATAAACTCCACCTACTTAGCATCCCTAAGCTTAAGAGGGAAAAAACAATTAAGGAAGGCCAATTTGAACTGCTTCCAATGCACCATATCACCAACCCCCTTTTCACCATTCCATTGTTCATACAATATGTGAACTACCCCTTTAAGCTGGTACGCCATCAACTCCATCTTTTTATCTGTCCTAACACCCATGATACTCAAGATTTTGTAGATCTCATGAATGAACTCTTGTGGATCTTTGTCTACCTTTGACATATAGAAAACTAGAGGATTCATCCTCATGAAGTCTCTTACCTTATCTCCCAGGGTAGTAGCATCAGGGGCTTAGGCCCCTTGATTGACTTGGTTGGCCACCACCTGGGCAAGCATAGTAAGATAATTTCGGAGCTCACCACTGGTAGGTTGCTCCTCAGGAGTTTGGGCTCATCTTCCTCGTGTTTGGCATGATATAGAATAACAAAGAACAATCACTGAGGATGTGGAGGGAACTTGCCACAACTCTATAGCACGACTTAGAACATGAAGAAGGAAAACATTTTCTAAAACATTTTATAGCCTCCTATTTATAGTCATGGCGTGCTTCAAAACCATGAACAAGACTTTAATCGATGTGGTGTGTTAGAATCTTAGGATCTATCAACTTAATGCTCTGATACCATGTTTGTCACGACCCACGACTAGGGTCTAGATGTGACAGGGTGCAAAGGGAACCCGAAGGGACCCCAAGTCATCCTTATAAAGCATCATTACACATGCTTGATCGCAAAAATAATATATCAAGCATCAAAGATAAAAGAATGGGGAAAACAGCGCTAAGGGGAAAGCTTGCACGATATTATAGTCAAAAGACAATAGCCAAACTCATACCATAATGCATAACATGTCCATCAAACACCTCTGATACAAAGATAAGAGCGAGGGCCAAGACAAAGTATCAGGCTCACCCTCATAGTCAAAATAGACAGTAAAGAAGAGTTTCTCAATACATAATAGAAGAAATATAAACTAGGTCCCCAAAGTGGGAGACTCACCAACTAGCTTTAATAGCACCAAACTGGCCACGTCAAAAAGGGGATGATCAACTTGGACACCGGTTCCTACATGGTGACATCATGTAGGCATAGAGTATGTGTTAGTATGTTTGAATGTACTAAGAATGTAGGATGCAATATAAACAAAAATTAAACATCATAATCAAAATTCATATCAATAGGCGATAGGTATAATATAATAATATGACATGTATGATCAATGCATAAGTAAAACATACTTAAGTATTCATGCTCATATAGGATTTCATATGTCTACAAGATACCAAGCTATATTTCCAAATGTACAACCCTTTGGTAGGTTAGTGATGATGTCGCCCCATCACCTAGGTAGATGAGTACTAACCCTCATCTAGGTTGGTGATAATGTTGCTCCATCACCACGGTGGAGAAGTGTAAACCCTTTCTTAGATTGATGATTACAAATCCCCATATAGGTTAGTTATAATGCCGCCCCATCACCAGGTTGAGAAATACAAACCCTTCATTAGGTTGATGAGTACGAACCCCCATCTAGGTTATCCGGGTTCTTAGTCCCCTTGAATTGGGCATGGTATATTGCAACACTTTATATAGAATTTATCATGTACATAAGCGCATTTCATCATTATATAGTCAGTCATATCATATATCATCCTTTGGACCTTTAACTCCTCAAGAAACCATATTTGAACATTTTATCAAACACTTAAAGAGTGTGAAATGGTAGTATAAAACCATGCAATTTAGAGATGAAATCATGCAAGAAAATCCATTGTAAAACCATCAATCAACACCTTACAACACCCTCAAGACATATACATCAAAGTGCCTCATCAAATCTTACGATAGATCCAAGATTTATAGCTTAAAACATAGCAAAACAGTCACAACTTTACATAGCTTTAACATAGTGTGTAGTGAATTTCATAGTAAGCAAGACCCATTTGTAAATCAACTTTAAGTCATGCAATTTGAGTAAAAGGGGGATTAGGTATCATGGATGAAAGGAACCCATCAACGAAACCCATATCCTTAGCTTAGAGATGAACTTGGTAAAGATTGGAGAAGGAGACTTGAAGCTTGAAGAAGAATCTTGAAAGAGAACCTTAGCTTGGGATGAGGGTTTGGGGCTTGAGTTGGGGGAGTGAAAATATGACTAAGTGTTTTAGGGAGTATTGGAAAATGTTTAGGATGATATAAGGGTGAAATTTTGCTAAGTATAGATAAAAACATGTTTGGGAACACTTAGGCCTAAGACTTAAAATTCTTGACCCGAACTAAAAAAGATAGTCCCTCAAAATACACAGGGGTGCGTCACGAAGGGGATGCAGAAACCCCTCTGGAAATTGCACTTTGTAATTTCGTAATTGCAAATCTTTTGCTCTTAAATTGGTGTTAGACCCTTTTTCACCTAATTGGGACCGTCTGAACAAGAATTCGAAGTTGGATTTTTGAAATAACAAATGGATTTTTAGATATATGAAATTTAAATTCTAGGCATTCTGAGGCACATTTTCAGGTACTTTTGGGGGTATTTCAAAAGGCCAAGGCTACCATACGATCTACCACACGGACTAGGAAGCCTTACACGGTCTGTGTGAGGTCCTAGTGTAGTATGCCTTGATCCCAAATTCCACATAAATGCTATCAAACCTACACAAGGTCAAGGGTCACTTTAAGGAGTCCCCACATGGTTCATATAGAGGCTTTTATGTAGCATCACCTTGGTCCAGAACTTTTCAAAACCCAAAATCCTGAGCTTCATCAAGGTCGTACAAAGTCTAGGTCTTTGTAGCTGCATGGCCTTAATCTCACTCTTCCTGCATTTTGTGGCCACAGTACTTCAAATGCACACATTTAACAAATTTATCATCCCCATAATTAAAGAAATGGTAAACAAGAAGTTATTAGAAATGTTGACTGAAGAACCTACAAAGGCTCATTTATGGACCGTAGGGAAAATAAAGGCCATAAAAAGTCTTCATCGGTGGTAGGTTATAGTGAAATCAATTATTTGAACTACACCTACGAGACTAGGTACTACCCATAGAACATTCTATGGTCCATAAACTGAGTTATAGATGTCATGATGTCGCCCAAGTTACACCTCTTTTTGGATTATACAATGGCCGTTGTCAAGAAATAGAACCTAACCAGGGTTAGGGTTGAACTAAATGAATACGTAGAATTAGGAGAATTATATTGATGCAATTTGAGTGATTAACCAACTTACTTCCCCCAAAAAGGGGGGTTTGCAATAATCAGCAGAAAGGTAAACCTAACTAACATAAAAGTTAAATCAAAATGGAGAGGAACTAAGGTATTCTGTTCCCCATAATTCCCTAATTTGGTATCACCGGATAGCCTAAATCTTTTCTAGTGTGTAGCATACAAGATGCTAGGTTAAGTTCACCAAGCCCTTTGGTCTAGGAGAGAGGTGATTTCACTATGTGATTTGGACCATCTCCATAGTGTGTATTACTAACCCTTACCTATTATTCCCTTCTGATAAGTGATATGGATTTGTCCCACCTTATGACTTATGTTAAACAACTTGAGAGATAGAAACTTAGGAGTATCAGAAGTGGAGAGTTTAAGAGGGCTCAGTTTGAGGATGATCAATTCCAATAAAGTATCAAGTTTTAAGGCCAAGGGTTTTTTACTACTCCAAACAAAAGGCTTGCTATGGATGGAACGGATAACCCAAGGATCTGTGGTGGCAATGGTGGGATGAGGTTTCCAAAATGCCTAAAATGTGCAAAACATCATCATAGCTAATGCTTAAAGAATTTAAGTGCGTGTTATGGTTGTGGAAGAGTAGGTCATAAGCTTGTTGATTGCCCTTATGTTCAATGCAAGGGTACGGAAGGTCATCCCCAAGGTTAAGGTGGTCATGTGGCTCAATGAGCCCAAGGAGCAAGTAGTGTATAAGGTGCCCGATGTTGCTATTGGTACGTTAAAGTTCAGTTGATCTTGACGTGTATGCATTGGTAGGTCCGAGTATCACTATTCCTTTCATTATTTCTTTTGTTGTTAGTGTGCTTCATGCATGTCCAAAATTGTTATGTGGGATTTTTGGTGTCTACCCCATTTGTGAGTCTATTGTTGCTAGAAGGGTCTATGGAAATTGTTTTGTTGTCATGTTGCATTTAGGTCTTGACTTGTGATTTTGTTGGATTAGATGTGGTGGATTTTTATGTCATTATTGGGTTATATTGGTTACATGCATATTGTGTCTCCATTGGTTGTAGAACCCATAGGGTCAAATTCTAATTCCTTATTAAACATGTCCATGAGTGGTAGTAAAGAGGTAGGTTCATTTCTTGTCTTAAGGTCCAATTGATCCCTAAGGGTTGTATTTATCATTTTGTAAGAGTACGAATGTTGAGTCTAAGGTCCTTCTCAATGAGTCGATTTTGGTGGTCAATGAATCCTTAATGTCCTTTCTGATATTTTGAATTTGGGGTAGTGTTTTTCGGTGTGGCTAGTATACTGGCTATGTCTATGGGTTTCGTGAATAGGGTCTTCAGAACATAGCTTTGTCATGCTTGTGGTGGGTCTAGTGATGGAATATTGACTTATTTAGAGCTTCCGGATCATTTGAGGGTGATGTCATAAATTTTGATGAATTTGAGGGTGCTTGCTAATTATGGGAAGTAAGAATCTTTGGGATGACAAAAAGGGGTGGTTGGAGAGTTCACTATTTGACTAGGTTGGGAATGATTTTGGGTGAAGTTGAGAATGGGGGTTCCCTCCCAAGTGGGAGATGGTGACTTTAGGTACCAAGGTGGGTTAGGTTTGTATAAGGTTCATAATTAAGCCCAAGGTGTGAAGGTCTTTATAGGTAGTAGAGGAGAATTGGTAAGGTGGCCTACAAATTTGAGTTGCCTATTGATATGGGTATGGTTCAGCTGGTTCTTCATACATCTAATTTGAGTAGTGTGTTGGTAACTCATGTGCTATAGACCTCTTTAGTGTTGTGGGTATTGTGGAGGATGAGTTGTCTAAGGAGAAGGTCTCGGTGGAGATATTTGATGGATAGGTGGGAAGGATGCTTATAAGGATGTTGTGCTCGTCAATGTCCTTTCGGAGAATGTTCAAGTTAAAAGTGCCACGTGGGAATCCGAGGCGGACCTACAAAAATGCTACCTATATCTCTTCCACTCTACTCAACCCTAAAGTACTACATTAAGTTCCCCTATGTGTTTTTAAGTCTTTAGTTTCGACCCTTATATCATTGCATGCATTTCATGTTTATATTGATAAGTTTTATGGTGATTTTTGATGTTCATGTTGAGACTATTTTTTGAAAATAATGTTTAAGTGAATTGTTGCATCCATGTTGGGCCAAAATCTTCATAATTACCTTCCTTGTGTACATTTATTTGACATTCGGGGACGAATGTTCCCAAAAGGAAGATATTATGACACCCCTTAACTTCATGCACTTATGAACCCATGCTTCAAGTCTCATTTGGTCAGGTTTGGGATTGTGTTAGGGTCGTGGGAGACTTCTAGTACTTAGACAAGTTTAATATTTCCCTATGAGTTGAGTTTTGGGTGTTGGTTCATGAAAGGGTAAATATTAAATGAGTATAACTTTTAGCACACTTGGAACTAGGTGGCCCATGCATGTCAAATGAAATCCCTTTGAGTTAGCTTTCCAACGCAATTGGTTTCACCTCATTTTGAGTTCTGATAAAGGACTTATGACCATTTAAATGGTACCTTCCCGTATAGTGATGTCACATGGGCTCCTTGACGGGCAGTGAGGTGTTTTATAGGCCGTTTGGACTGCCTTGAATTGGAAAAAGGCAATTTTTGGCCTAAGGCATGTGACATGGCCAGTGATACAGGCCGTGTGGCTTGCCACTGACAATTTGGCTGATCGTGGAGTAGGGGCAATTGAAGAAGAGTGAGAAAGAGAGGAGTTTTGGCTATGTGTGGTTCCACGGGCCATGGCAGGTTAGATGAGCCATTAACTTGGAGCATGGTGTGGACTACAATAATTTTTCTAAGTGCAGTTGGACATACCAGTACACGGACCGTGTAACATCACATGGCCCATGAAAGTGGCCTATCAAATTGACGTCAATGCTAAATTTTTCTCAAGTGTTCCAATTGCAATTTTGAGGCTAAGTCTCTTCTCATGGGCACTCCACACGACCAGTATAGTGCCACATGACCAGCCAAGCATTCAATGAGGCAAAATTTTGCCAATTTTTCCATCCGTTCACTAATGGCATTTTCATAAATTTTAATTACTCTAATAACATTTTTAGACATACAATGCTATCTTAACCTCCCTAAAACACTTAAACCCTATTCCAAAGGATCAAACTCATTACCCTCATCTAATTTACACTCTCAAATTCACTCAAGAGCCTCCACCAAGACCCTAATACAAATTCAAGGAAACTCAAGAACAAGTTCTGGATTCCAAGACCCACTTTCAAGCTTCCATTCTTTCCCAACTCAATTTCAAGAAATTCAAGATCTAAGGTATGTGAATTTCAACAATTGGGTCCTTCCACCCATGGTGCTCAAGCCTCCTTTTTACATGAATTTCATATTTCTAAGTTGAATAACTTATGGGTGTTACTTATTATGAATTTGACTATGAACTATATTAGGGTTTCATCAAGGTGTGATTGATTAAGCATATTTTGAGCTATGGATCTATGATATACTTTGATATTTAATGAGGGGTTTTAATGTACATTACTTGAGAGTATTACCAAGTGTTGGTGGGTGGTTTTACATTAAATTTTTCTTGCATGATTTCACCCTTGAATTCAATAGTTTTATACTAACATTACACACCCGCCAAGTGCTTGATAAAATGTCAAATTTAGGATTATTGTGTTATTGATAGCCTATTGTATAGTTTAGAAGTCAAGTGACATCACGATATTCGTGGGCTGCAAAGTGTATTTTGAATTCATGAGATTATCTATGGTTTTACAAGTCTCGATTGTTTATGAATTATTGAATTCTTATGTGAAGGTTTATGTTAAAGTCTACTAGATGGGTTTATGAACTATATGGTATGCCTCACCCTCAAGTACAATGCCAATTACTACATGAAAGGGTTATGAACTATCTTGTGTACCTCACACGTATGTATGAATTAATATTACTTATTATCTTATTCTCCCATGAAGGGGTTGTGAACTATGTGGTGCGCCTCACCTTGATGTGTGATTTGACATTTCATATCATATTACGTGTGCATGTACGGGTTATGAACTATGACATCCCTCTACCCTCATGTACTAACCATTACCTACTAGAAAGGGTTATGACCTATGCTATACCACTCAGCCTCTAGTATAAGGTATTTGGATGATCTAATTATGTCACCTTATTGTGTGGAACAAGCTATGCAAGAATGATTATTTTTGAGCATATTTTACTTCGAGTATCATTCATACATGCCATATTGTATATGCTCATCTATTAACTAATTATGCATTTTGATTATGATGTCTATCTCTTGTCATAATGCATCCTACATACTTAGTACATTCAAGCATACTAACACATACTCTATGCCTATATGATGTTATCATGTAGGAACCAGAGACCCACTTGATCCTCCTCCTCGTCCACATGGCTAGTACGATTTCTCTCAAAGCAAGTTGGTGAGTCCTTAACTCTAAGGACATATGTCTCTTGGTTTTCTTGCCATGTATTGACTTTCTCTATGTTGGGAACTTATGACTATGAGGGTGAGCCCAGAGATTTTCATGGCCCCCGCTCCTATCTATGTAGTAGTGGTATTGTTGGAACCTTATGATGTATTAATGTTATACTCTATTGGCTTGTCATGTTTATTTGGTATTAAAGTTTCCCTTAGACCCATTTATCCTTATTTACTGTCTCTTGTTGTTGTTCAAATGGTTCCGCGGCCAAGGATGTGCAATGATATGCTAAGACGCTTGTTTAGGGTTTCTTCGGGTTCCCCATTCGTCGTGTCGCATCTAAAACTTAGCCTTGGGTCGTGATAGTATCTAGGCATGCAATTCATATGACTTATCAAACCTGTATTCGGTGTTAGATGGCAAGGGCACATAATATTGAAAGAGATATATATCCAAAGAAGTGTAGTATAACAATATGCCATGAAATCCATGATGTATGAAATGCATAATACTTATATAAAGAGGGGATGAGATCTCAACTAACATATAGACTAATATTGCTATTGCTTGGAATCCCAATGTTATCCTTACACCGGAAAAAAAGGTGGTCTACTTGCCAAACCTAAATAATACTTCTCCTTATAGGCCTCCCATTTCAAAGAAGCAATCTTCCTTATTGGTCTCCCATTTTGGATAGGATTTTCAATTCATATCATATCATATCAATGTTGTAACTGTACCTTATGGGTCTCCCATTTCGGTGAGGGTTTTCATACACATATACCTATGCTGGCACATAGTTTAAGAGAAAGAAAGAGGACCCTTTGGGATAACCCTAACGCCTCAAATCTCATCTGTGCTAATTTATCATCCCACAATAATACATATACAGATATATACTTTCAAAAGAGGTGCACGTCATTTCAAATTATTTCAATGCTTCCTTGGTCTTAAAAGAGAAACGTATTCATAATCATTCATACTTGGGATTAAAAGCTAAATCATAATTCATATCATACTTTTCATACATAAGAATAGCACATTCATAATTTCCAATGAATTTTAAACACCCAATGTGCTCAAAGAGCCAATATCATAGGCATTTATGTGATCACATTCTTATCATAATCATAATTTTATCAAAATAATATACATAAACATAATTGGACTTAACCCACTTCATAATTTTCATAAAATCCAACGTTCATGAGTACATATGTCATGAATGATCTGAGATTAACATGGATAATATAGATTCAATCTAACATAAACCATATAATATGAAATTCAAGTTAATCCATAAGTAAATCCACATCCAAATCAAAATTTAGATTGCCCATGCTTAGATAAAAATTTAAGGGGACAATGCATATTCAAATCTTCATAATAATCATGCAACTCAACATATTAGGGCTTAAATCAATTTAAAATCAACAATAAAGCATCGCGCATATCTCAATTGAATTTAATAAATAATAATCTTCAAAACTCATATTTAAAATAAGCTTAAATTCCATACATGAAGTGTAAAAGCGTTTGCATCTTCTTGGTTGAAAGGGACTGAGAATCAATTCCACACACCTAAGTTCACCAAGAAGAAACAAGAAGAATTTGATGAAGATTGGAGTCATTCCTTTAGTCCCAAGGTAATTCTCCACTAGAGTCTTTGAGATGAGTTTTTAAGAGAGTTTAATATAATTCGAAGTGTGAGAATGAATTTGAATGAGAGGAGACGAGTTTAGGTAATTTGAATAGCTTAGGATAGCATAGAAAGTCACAAAAGCTGATTAGAAGTAGTCATAATTATTAGAAAAAACCATTAATCAATGGAATAAAATTTGTTGCCAGGGATCTCGTGAGAAGGTCTCATGGTCCACACAAGGTAACACATACCGTGAACCCTCCCATGAAGCTTCACATAGCCAAATCATAGAAAGTACAGTGCAAATTGGCTTTACAAAAATAAACATACCTTCTAGGTTTGAACTCGAAATTACTTGAAACCAGATGTGTTAGAAATCTAATTCAAAGATCTTTAATTTGATAGGTTACAAGACATCTAGTTCTTTTTGTACTAAGAGATATAACTATTTAAAGGTGACCCTTCTATTAGTTCTTATGAGATGCTTAGCCAATAGAATTCCATACTTAGAAATTTACACATCATCACCCATACAGAGGTCTTCATAGCTTATGATAGGAACAAAAATCATGTGTTCTCTCATGAAGCTCCATTTAGAAAATTTTTTGATAGGAAAGTTTCGAGGCGGTGATTCAATACTTAGAAAAGTTTCACTTCGATACCTATACGGATGGCCTCACAGATCGTGAAAGCCTATGTAGTCCATGAAAGGTCCATCTATGAAGTGCCTTGGTCAAAATATGGATTTCCAAGGCCAAGTCCCTTCACACGGCATACCACACGGACCGTGAAGCCTCACACTGAACGTGTAGGGTTCAAGTATGGCATGCCTTAGTCTTAAACTCCAAATCAAAGCCAACATTCTACACACAAGGCCTAGTTCCACCTCAAGGCACCTCTAAATGATTCATATACCTTCACACGGCCCATGGAGGTCTCCTTAAATTTTCACCTTTGGTAAAAACTTTTCTGAACCTAGTTTCCAAGCTCCATTAAGGCCATACAATGTTCGGGTCCTTACAGCCACCTGGAAAATCTTGATAACTATGATAGAATATAAGTTTATCCAAACCCGTATGATGCTACAACATAGCAAGACATACTTGGGATGCTAGAGGATAGATTCAGTTTGTAATGGTATCAAGGTGAAGTTAATAAAACCAAACCAATAACGTTCCATGATGTATACATCTTGCTTCTCCATATCTACCTCATCTTTGATCCACTATGTTGTAAGATCCTGTTAAGTGTGCAAGCCACCCTCTCAAAATATCCAGTGATTCAAGAAACATATCCTAAATTTTATTATTATATAAGTATACATCCAAGTGTTGTACTGATACTCTTAACTATGTATTCTATTTATTTACTCAAACTTTAATCGATACCAAAGGTTTTTAAATAATTCTCTTCTTTTTCACTGGAAGTTACTCAACATAAATTTAGTAAAATTCACATACCCAAGATGGTAAGTATGGTGTGCAAATCTCGGTAAACAACTCAAATTTGTGAAACATAATTATTTTCCAAGTACCAAGGTATCAATCATAATATTGTCGGTGAACAACCATTTTTCTTCATGGCACATAAACAAGTTGTTGTAAGTCTTTTCATTGATGATTGAATCATAATTGCGACTACTTGATACATATCACAAGCTATAGAGTTATGAATTGACTTAGAACCAATTTCAGTACACATTCTCTCCAATGGCTGTGGGACATCAACTAGAGGAGGTTTTCTTGTATGCCCAAAATATGAATGAGTGTGGTAGGATGCTCCTCATAAATTTGCAAATCATGATCCCTTTAATATACATTCCCTATGTCAAAATTATAATCAAATCCAGTGCTTCAACCATTGGCCACTTTTATTTTCATTTACCTCTTTTAGCTTTCCTCGCATGTTAATGTCAGCATTGCATAATTGGTTATGTAGCACTCAATTCCTGAATGATAATACCTCCTTGTCTTCTTCAGATCTTAGTCTCGATTTCACTTATTAAAGAATGCATTGGGATTTTTGGACATGCCATACCTGTAGCACAAACACACAAAAGAAGATAAATGGGTGAAAACTTAGTCAAAATGGAAGACACAATAGTTAAAGTCAATTGTAATGAAAACACATGTTGGTTCTTGCCAAGTATAACAAGCAAAGTAGCAAAATCAGGTTGGAAAGCTCAGATGAGTTCACCAAATGATCAATAATTTTTATAGGAGTTGCAGGAAAATTATGAGAGATGCAAGAAGTCTTATTGATACACCACGTCAAATTGTCGAGCCTACATAGTGTTTTACTCATAAAACTGGGAGATAAGGCCCTAAAGACTAACACACCAAATTAGTCGACAAACATAAAGGAGCTGACCAAATTGCAATGCAACATAGGAAACTTTAGAGGTTAATTCCAAATCATAAATGAGAATTAATTCAATCAAACCAACCATAATTCTCATTAATGTAGGGCTACTATAACACCTAGGTACTCAGATGTCACTGGGATTTTAAATTACAAATAGAAGATGACTATTTATCCCTTAAAAAAGTAATTCTCAATCCATAATATGCCTAAATAATTCATTTTTCTTACCTAACAAGTTACTCAGACCTCATCCATAGAAGTAATGAAAAAACCCAAATCACCCCGACTTAGTTCAAGTGCAAATAATCATATAAATTACTTAGCCCACAACTAAAATGAAGAGTAACAAAACCTGATGTAAGTTGGATCACGCCAAGGCCATTCACTAGGAGTAATCTCGATAACTTCAAAAGATGCAAGGGCTAATCATGAAGTTGGAGGTCCTTGATCCTATATTGAAACCAAAGAAAGATTCTATGCCATGAAGATAGTTCGTAAATATAAAGGCAAAGTGGGGAGAATTTATCATATTTAGCAATAGGGCAGCAACCTGACAATTAACTAATTGGTTGGGAATGACCATTTTGATCATCGTTTTATCAATTTTGGCCACTTTTGGTCCATTTGTGTAATAAATCAGCTGATACTATAAATAATAAACTTCTCTAAATATTGACATAGAACAACTTTTGTATGGGTGTTGAGAGCTTAGTATATGCTTTGGTTGAATCTATTTGGAAACGTCGGTTATGAGGTGAAAAGCTAACTTTTCCTCGAGGCCGAAGTAAGTGGTAGGTGTTGTCATAGGATTAATCGAGTGAGATCTTAAGGTTTAATATACCTTTCAACTGCTCTTGATTTTTCTCTTTTTTTGTCTATATATCTTTCTTTAATTTTTTATCTTTTCGTTTAGACATTATATTTCATCTTTTTAGTGTCATGTTGCTTCAATTTAGTAAAAAAAATAAGGCTTAGATTCATTTCTATGATTCTAGTCTTAGGGATGCTATTGTAATAAGTGTCAAAAATGTTTTTAGAAAATTCTAACAATATATTTTTTTTATTTGAGTCTTGTTTGAATTTGTAATGTTTGATTTTTGTTCTCTAACATTATTTGTGTTTTAGTCTAAGTTTTCGTGATCTTTGGAGCTACATTGAAGATTCCACCATTGTCTGTTGAAGAAACTTGAAGAAGAAGAAATTAGTTCATTGAATCTAAAGAAATTGTTTGGAAATTAAAGGATCAAAACATATAGGGTTTGTTCTTCTCGTCAATGAGAACTTAAATCTCAAGTTTTGTGAAATTCTAAGTCAAAAAATATAAGAGTTTTATTTTTGGTCTTCATCTTGTTCCTATTGTTCTTAGGAATATTCAAATAGAAGAATCTTCCAAGAAGGTGTTTGACCTAAGAAGGTTCAAGAAAAGAATGTGTACTTGTGTTTATACAAGGGGAATTTACCGAAAGAGGCAAGTACTAGGTCAAGGAATCACAAGGAACCCATAAGAAAGTCAAATACGGAATCCTAAGGTGCGCAGAAGGATTAAAAGTTAGTCAAAATTGCTCCATTTTATGATCTACCAACAGTCTCCTGAGACATACTAATTGTGCTAACATACTATCAATTTCGGTGACCAAAATGGACCATTTGATTGTCCACCGAATTAGTTTGGTAGTCACTAAATTGGTTCAGTGGCCAAATTTGGGTTTCACAAACTGAATTTACATTTTAACTTTAGAACATAAATCTTGGATCTCCAATTATCAACTAATTTCAGGTTCTAAATTCTTAGTTTACCTCATTTTTATTGTCGTCCATTTTCAAGATTCCTAAACTAATTTTTTAACTTTTATTTGATCTAATTGTTGATTCTTAGCTCTTGAATCCTCTTCTTTGCTAGTGATATTTTCTCTTGTGCTTTTATTCATTTTACTTCATAGATAATCTCTTGATTCAAGTATGTTGCCTTTGTTTGAGTCACTCTTTTTTCTTAAAACACAAATAGACTCTACTAGGAGTAGAAAGTTGACACCATGAAAACAACCCAATACAAGCAATTTGCAACCTTAGCTGAACCAATTTGGGAGGCAATCAAAGGTGTGTAAACACAAGTGATTGTGAGGCTATTTCACTAACACTAATGTTGTTTATTATTTTTGTTGCATGTTGTTGTATTACATACAATAAAAAGTGTGAATGAAACTCTAACACCCATTAAAGGAGTTACTTCTAATGCTATGATGGAATTGATTACCAATATAAGTTGGATAATGGAAGCCATGGATGGTCAAGTATCAACCATTAAAGATAGTATGTTGGTTATGGATAGTAGTATGGTCAGTGTAGAGAGTTGACTTAGTACCATTGTTGCTTCTGTAGCACATGCAAGTTTACGTGGTCTAGTCAATTAGTATAGTGATTCTTAGAGAGCTGGGATATCATACCCAAGGACTTTAGTTAACTTTCAACTATTATCAAAATAAGAATTATGCAATACGTGTTATGGAAGAAAAGATGATGATTATTTCTACTAAAGTATTAAAATTAAACTAACTAACTATGATCGATCATTTTGTTGAGATTTTTACCAAATTAAGCAAGATACCAGGATTGTAACCATTTCGACATATGCTCTAGCCTCAATTCCTATGATTATTCATGGGTCTTCTAGTTATCGAGTTACAAGACAATGTTGAGAGGGGATAAGAATGATCAATGAAAACATATTACATCTATCTTCCTTTTTTATTAACCAAGCAAGGTGTATGTGTAGTAATGTGCTACCAAAATACAATACATTTGATGCCTAAAACAAAAAATTTTGTGTGTTCTCAATGAGACTTTTTATAATTTTTATATTTTTTGTAGAAAATACGTGTTGGCCTAATTTTGGGGAAAAGTAGTAGATTTTATTGAATATGAGGATTTACGAGATCTACTATGAGTTGTAGCCCAAGCTATGTGTCGAATGGGATGATCGTAGTAACTAAAAGTTTCCAAAAACAAAATCTAAAAAATGAAAGTTCAGCCATACGAGCCTAGGGTATGAGTCGTAGTCCTCACCATGACTCATCACCACGACTCATACAAGGAGGCCTTATAGAAATTAACAGTGTTGATTAAAATTGAACAAAGAAATAAAAGGGTGGATTATGAGAAGGCACTACGAGTCATATACTAGACTATGACTTGTAGAGGTGGATCTTAGCGGTGAAGTCCAAGATGCCAAGTGCTAACAACGAAAGCTCTATTATGGCTCGTAGATCACCTACGAATCGTAACAGCTGTCGACTTAAATTTTCTAATTATTTGAAGGATTTTTTTTGTAAATAGTATAAATAGTATATGTTATGGTTTTTAGAAAGAGAATTAGATATTCTATAATTTTGTAGAGATTTTTAGATAGAGAAGCTCTTAGTTCTTAGAATATTGTAGGGTTTTAGAGTAGAAATTTAGGGATTTCATTTGGAGACTCAATTTGGAGATTTGGAATCACTTGTAAATATATTTCATCATTCAAGCTTGTGTTTCTAAGAAGGATTTCCTTGTTCTTCATTCTTCTTGGTAATTTCTCAACTATGTGTGCTTCATTCATTGTTTTGTTTTTCCCAAGTCATAAGTAGCTAAACCCCCACAACTTGGGTGTTGTGGAAATCATGAGTAGCTAGCTTAATAACCCTGATATTTTGCACTTCTCGAGTTGGGTATTTGCATGTATTATCCATTTTTCTTTATTTTGCTTGTTGTTTAATGGTGGCCAACATTAAACCCCGCCTAGTGTCATGACCACAATAAAGGTAGTGATGAATATGAAAAGGAAATGGGTGACATAATTCAATTGATGTGTTCTCATCTAATCAACCAAATCCAACCAAGGAGAGGTTCAATGGGAAAATAGGTAATGGTCAGTTGTCAGACTATGGTAGCTGGCCAAGCACTATAGTAAAATTCAACCTTCACGTTTGGCCAAGGGTTGGAAGAACCAAAGGTACAACCCTGCATGCAATGTCCTAATTTAGGTTGTGTTATCATAAGTGTTTGAGTTAGTGAATCATGGAAAACACAGTATCCAAGTTGCTCTCCAATTTGATTGTCTTTTAGCTTTGTTAACATTATTTTAGTTTTTTATAAATTATTTCAACCCCCCCTTAATTGAGAATATAGTCAATTGATACTTGAAATAATTGTTTGTGAATCAATGTGGCAAAACCTCGTATTCCCTTGGGATTCAACCCTAACCTATAATTAGGTTTTATATTTGATAACGATCGCTTTATCCTCAAAGTGACAGGTATTGTTTGAGCGTGACAAAAATTATTGGTGCCATTATGGGGAGTACGATGAGGTTTTGACTTGATTTCACTAATAGTTAATTCAAGTGTTGATTGCTTAATTCTCTTATATCTTACTTTTATATTTGATTTTTTTATTCTTTCATTTTATATAGGTAAATTGTGTTGTTACCCTTTTTACTTTTGCCAATATAAACATCCAACAAGTTGTCAAGTGAATGGCTGAAGAGAAGCTCCTTATCACAAGTGATCTACTATAATCATTGCAAAGGCATGAGCTATTCCATGGTCAGCCATCAGATGATCCGCATGATCATCTGTAGAAATTTGCATAAGTGTGTAGGTACATTTTGGGAACACAACATCCAACTATGGATACCATGGCACTGCAAGTCTTCCTAATGACCCTTAGAAGTGATGTTACTATCTAGTGGTCTGAACTCCCACAATATGTGTCCTAAAAATGGGTGGAGGTTAAAAGAGCCTTCCTAGAAAGATTCTATATTCACCCAAACACTGATTGGCTCACTAGAGGATCTGGGCATTAACCTGGACCCAAAGATGGATCTACCATAGACTGGAGCTACTGCCAGTACTAGGCAGACACAGGCTCTTATTCTTTACACTCCCCAATTTAATGAGGGAGGCAGCAACAGGAGTGATTTATCCTAAATGATTTCATCTAGAGAGGAGTCCAGCTCTGAGAAACAATCAGAGATAGATTCCTCCGGCACACCTCGATCATCACCATCTCCACTTGATGACCTTACTAGTCGGTGGTGTGCCACGGACATGTGTGACATCTACATAGAGGGTTAGTAGTAGATAGAGCGGGTTATGCCAGCCTACTCCATATATGAGATGCCCCGAGTCATCTTTGACAAACTCGACTATGTCCCCTATCTCCAGGACAAGATGATTTGCTACAGGTTTTAGTAGGTCCATACTCTCTTGGGCGATACTCCCTAACCATGGTGAGGGAGTTTTATACCTCACATATAGGCCTAATATACAAAACTCTTCCTAAAGGGAAGAATCCTCTCGCTTAGACCAGACTGACTGAGACAAGAGTGAGGGGCCGATAGGTGGATATATCAGAGACCCCTATCCACCAGATGCTTTTTACACCGTAGTTTCATACACCAGATCCACCACAGAGTTTGACTACCGGGTGGGGTAGAAGAGGGACCCCCTTGTTATGAGATATCTTGAGTGATGAGCCACGTTCATGAGATTGGTGGCTGGTTATATTGTTGAGCAGTGTCTGAAACCTGTCTGGGTCGCCATTCATTCGGAGCCTATTGTCAATGCTTCGTTTCATTTCCCCACCTTGTTTTGGTTGGCTATTTTTCTTTCACATATCTAGCCTACACTTGTTGATAATACATTGATGCTAGAGCATGCAATTTTAGTTTCCAGTATCTTAATGCTTGCTGTCATATTGACTGGGCCCGCCTCATCATCGAGCAGATTCATGAGGCCACAATGAAGAGGTCAAGCTCTATTCCATTCCCTTTCTTGATATATAGGCTCTGTCTAGAGCTGAGGTTGGAAAGTTTGCACCAGCTAATTGCGGCCTAGTATATATTGGATCCCAGCCTGATCAAAGCTGAAGAGATCTTGGTGATACATCAGTGAGCACAACCTCTACCAATGCCTAAGATGTTCGCACCAGCACCATCACTTGAAGGTTCACACACAACCACTGTGATGGCTACTACTACTGAGGAGAGGCCCCCATGGCCCGAGGTGGATGAGGAAAGAGGGCCTACCACTTTTGTTCTTGTACTATAGGCCACGACTTCACAATCAACTTCTATAGGCATGGTATATGTGTTCGTCGCATCTACCTAGGTGATAGCGCAGAGGTTATCACGTGATGAGTCAAAGTCGACTCAGCTTGTTCATCAGATTAGGCCATGAGTTCGCCAGGCTATTTCAGACTCAGAGGGTAGGATGCAGGTGGTTGCTGTCAAAATACAACATATTTAATGCCTAAAACCTGGGATTTTATGTATTCTTAATGCACCTTTTTATTGTTTTTATGTGTTTTGTGTTTATTTTTGGCAAAAATACAGGTTGGCTTGATTTTGGAAAAGTTGTAGATTTTTTTTAATTTTGAAGATCTATGGAGTTAACTTTGAGTCATAGCCCTAACTAAGAGTCATAGAGGCTGTTTGTAGCAATTAACAGTGTTCAAAAGCAAAGCTAAAATTTTAAAGTTCAGACATAAAAGATCAAGGTACGAGTCGTACTCCTCTCTACGATTAGTAAAGGGAGGCCTTGTAGCAATTAATAGTGTTGAATTAAATTGGACCAAGAAATGCAAGAGTGGACCATAAGAAGGCACTACGAGTCATAGATCAGACTACGACTTGTAGGTCACCCTAAGAGTCGTAGCTACGAGCCATAGTAGATGCCAACCAAATTTTCTAATTATTTTAAGAACCTTTTTGTAAATATTATAAATATTATATGTTAGGATTTTAGAGGAAGCTTTTCATTAGTCTTTCATTATTATTCATATCATTGCAGTTTGTAGAGAGGATTTGAGAGAGAATTTTTAGGGTTTTACTTTAAGACTCAAATTTGGAGATTTAGATTCACTTGTGGATTAATCTTATTATTCAAGCTTGTGATTCTAACTTCAAAAAAGGTTTCATTGCTCTTCAATTTGCTTGGGTAAAAAAATTTCCATGTCTTCTTATTTCATTATTGATTTGTGTGCCCAAGGCATGAGTGGCTAAATCCAAAACTTAGGGTTGTGGGAATCATGACTAGCTAAATTAGAAACCCAAATTATTTGCACTTCTTGAGTTGTATATTTCCATGTATTATCCATTTTCCTTCATTTTGCTTGTTGTTTAATGGTGGCCAATATTAAACCCCGCCTAGTGTCATGATCCTGATCAAGGTAGTGATGAATAGGAAAAGGAAATAGGTAACAAAATTTTATTAAATTGTTCTCATCTAATCAACCAAACCCAGCCAATGAAAGGTTGACTGGGACAATAGGCAACAGTTAGTTTGGAACACTATGGTAGCCGGCCAAGCACCATAGTGAAATTTGACCTTCGAATTTGCCCAAGAGTCGGAAGAACTCAGGTTACCGTCCTACAGGAAATGTCCTAATTGAAGTTGTCTTATCCAGGGTGTTTGAATTAGTGAACCATGGGTAATACAATTTCCTAAGTTGCTCTCCAATTTGATTATCTCTAAGTTTTATTAATATAGTTTTATTTACTAACAATCATTTAAAAATAACCCCTTTCTTGAGAAAAGAGTTATTTATTGCTTGAATTGATTATTGGTTAATCAAAGAGGCAAAGCCCTATATTCCTTTTGGATTCGACCTTAACCTATGGTTAGGTTTCATATTTGACAAGGATCACTTTATCCTCAAAGTGAGAGATACTGTTTGAGTGTGATCAAAATTAGTGGCATCGTTGCCAGGGAATACGATGAGGTTTTCACTTGATTTCATTAGTAGTTAATTTAAGTGTTGATTTCTTAATTCTCTTGTATTTTGCTTTTGTTGTTATTTTTGTTTTTAATTACTTTTGCAGGGTATACTAGGTATATGACCAATACAAGGAGCCAAGGTGGACCCTTATCTCCAACTAATCTTGAGATCCAGCGTGTTGTAATGAGAATGGCCTAAGCAAATGTGGATATTGTGGTTGATGAAACCATGGACCAAAATGCTGATGATGTTGGTAGATAGGAAAATCCACCACCAAGAGATAATAGGTCACACCATAGGGATTTCAATGAGAACACATATGATTATATCCATGGACATCACAGGTGTTGCCACCACTACCAGCTGATACTAAGTTTACGGTGTTAAGTGGACTATTGGAAATGCTTCAGAAAGGTGGTCTGTTTGTAGGGTTACCTACTGAGGATCCTCATAGTCATTTTCATAATATTGCTTGTGTGTAAGAGTGTGGAGGTGTGCAAAATCATTCTATGGATGTTGTCAAGTTACTATGTTCCCTCTATTTCTTATTGGTAATGTAGTAATATGGTTGTTAGAGCTCTCACAAAGCTCAATCACCATTTGGGCAGAATTTCAAAGATCCTTCTTAGAGAGATACTTTCCGAGGTCAAAAATGATTAAACTTAAGGATCAAATCAATAACTTTTATCAATTTCTGGGTGATTTTATTAGCACAATGTGAGAGAGGTTCACTAAATGTTTGAGAATTATTCTAGACCATATGATCGTGGATGATGTCTTAGTGGAGAGTTTCTATCGGGCTCTTGATAAGAATAGTCAAGTGTGTACCAAAACCATCATGGGAGGCATGTTCTTAGATTAACCATTCATAAGGATAGCAAAAAAGATGGATCTATTAGTTAAGACCAATAGTGCATAGGGAAAAAAAGAGAGAGATGCTACAAGGAGCTCATGTGCAGTGAGTGTTAGTTTGGCAAGCAAAAGTCAATGATGAAATCATGCAACAATTTTCTCAACTCCGAACTAGTGTGGACTTAGTGGTGAAACAAACTCAAGAAAGTATTCACATGGTAGTCCACTAACCTCCATGAGCTCCCATGTATGATGATTTATATTATGATTAAGATGATTGCTTTATTAGAGAATAAGCAATGGGTTTTCAAAACAATGCCCAAGGGTCCAATCCGGACTATTGGTGTTAAGGTTCAGAAAATCAAGGTCAAAACTATAATTGAGAGGGTGCAGTTTTTGGGACAACACCCAAGGGTCAAATCTGGACTATTGGTGTCAAGGTTTTGTAAATCAAGGTCGAAACTACAAGCAAAAAGGTGCATATAATAACTGTGGTGCTTATTTTAAGAGAAATAGAATGCCAAAAGCTGAGTGGACTGAAGATATAGGTATAGAATGGTCCTTATATACCTCCTCATAATCGTGGTGTCGATTCTAGAAATTCAAGGATCCAGCAAATGTTCAACAATTTGTTGAAGAAAGCAGGGAACTAAGATGAGACTTTGAAAGGAATAAAATCAGATATTTCAAGTATCAACCAAAAGTTAGAGTCTCAGTTAGTGCCCATCAAGCAACTCGAACAATATTTTGGTCAAGTGTCCCTCCAGTTGAACCAACACCAAAAGTGTAGTTTGCTTAGTAACATGGTTCAAAACCCTAAGAATAAGGGATATTGCATAGCTGTTATGACAAGGAGTGGAAAAAGTACCATTAACCCCCCAATGTCGGTGATTATTGATGATGGATCATGAGAAGAGTGAAGGACAAAGTCGAGGTTAGAGAAGAAGATTTGGCCAACATGTGGTCAGAGGTGAAGTTGTGAAGGAGCAAGGAAAGAACAAGACTATTACAAGACCTCCTCCTTTTCCCCAAAGACTCAAGCAAAAGGAGGAGGATGGTAAGTTCAAACACTTCCTCTCCATGTTGGAAGAATTATCCATCAACATTCTCGCTCATCAGGGGGTAACATGCTCGTACTACTATGTCCAGGGGCATGTACCTTGACCACCTCATTGGGGAGTGACCTACTTGTACTATCACTTTGAGGGGTATATACCTTGACCCCCTCGTTAGTGGGTGACAGGCCCACACTACCACGTTTAGGGGTAGGTATGTCAACTACCTGCCAAGGGGGTAACATGCCTTGGATTTTGAGTGATTATTTGGTCTACGATTATGGTCTTTTTCTACACATATATTATATTCTATATAAGGTACATGATTTATAAGCATGTTTTACTTCATGCATTGATCATGCATGCCATATTATATTATACTTATCCATTGCTTATGATTATGCATTTTAACTATATTGGCTTATGTTTTGTTGCATTACATTCTACATACTTAGTACATTCAAACATACTAATACATACTCTATGCCTACATGATGTTACCATGTAGGAATCGGAGTATCTTACGATCATACTCAATATGGCTAGTTTTGGCATCTTGAAGATAAGATTTGGTGAGTTCTCATGTCCGAGGACACTAGGTATGCTACTCTTGCTTTTGTTATCTCCTTATGTTGAATATTTTATACTATGAGGGTGAGCCTGAAAAGTGTCTTGGCTCCTGCCTAATCTATTCTAGATGTGTTATTGAAACAATTGATGTAATTATACTTTAACATTGACTATTGAATGTTTTATGATTATTCAAGACTTCCCTTAGTCCTGTTTTCCTTTTTTATGTATCTTTTTACTGATGTTTTGTTTTTGCGATCAAGGATGTGTGATTGATATGCTAAAAGGCTTGTTTGGGGTTCCTTTGGGTCCTCCATAACCATGTCACATCTAGGCCCTAAGCTTCGATCATGACAAAATATGGTATGAGATCACTAGGTTGTTGATGGTCCTAGAAATTTAACACACAGCATCAAGTAGATTCTTGTTCATGGGTTATGAAGTGCACCATAACTATGAGTTATTTTAGGAGCTGTTTTCATTCTTCATGATTTATGTCATGCTTTAGGAGTAAGGTAAGGCTTTTCCTCTAATGAATGATCTTTTCTATTCTAGATCATGCCTATTGCAAGAGGAAGAAGAGCATATACTCCTGAGGAGCAATCGACCCCTCCATCTCCTCAAGCTCCTCAATATGGGGGAGTGCCCCATGAAGAGTTCCTGTATGCTATACCATATTGGACTATGCCATGATTAATCAAATCAACCAAGGGGCCTGAGCCCCTCATGATCCGACTATGGCCTCAAGGGTGAGGGATTTTACTAGAATGAACCCACTGGAGTTCTATGGGTCCAAGGTGGATGCTGATCCACAAGAATTCATAGATGAGGTGTATAAGGTGTTTTCCATCATAGGGGTTAATCCATATTAAATGGCAGTGTTGGCGTCCTACCAACTAAAAGGGTTGGCACAAATATGGTTCACTTAATTGAAGTTGGAGAAGGGGAATGGTGATTCTGTCCCTTGGGAAGAGTTCAAAGAGGAATTTCTCAATCGGTTCTTACCCTTTGAGCTAAGGGAGGTGAAAATGATGGAATTTATGAATTAAAGCATAGGTCTATGAGTTTGACAGAGTATTCCTTAAAGTTCAACCAACTCTTCAAGTATGCCCCACAATTGGTTGCCAAGCCGAGGTCTAGGATGAAAAAATTTATGTCAGGTGTGTCCGACTTGGTGAATGAGGAGTTTTTACCCATGTTGATAGGTGATAAAGATTTATCCCGCCTAATGACATTTGCCGAGCAACTATAGGGGGAAAGTTGATAAAGATAAGATGTGGTGAGGACAAGAGGGTCCATTTTGAAGGTGGATTCCAAAATCCCAAGGGTGGTCGATTTCCTCAAGGCCACAAGTTCAAAGGCCAAGGGTCTTACAATGCTCCTAATAAGAGTTTTTCTAGTAATAATGAAAGATTCCAAGGTGGTAGCGGTGGGGTGCCAAATCCTAGGTGCCCAAATTGTGAAAGAAATCATAGTGGTCCATGTTTGAAGAATTCTAATGCTTGCTTTGGTTATGGTGAAGTGGGTCATAAGGTGATTGATTCTCCACATGCATAAAACAAGGGTAGATATGATCGTCCACAAGGACAAGGTACAAATGTGGGTCCAAAGGGAAGATGAGGCTAACAAGAGGGTGCTCTAAGGCAAAATAGATTCTATACTCTTCAAAGAAGACAAGGGGTAGATGAGGTGCTCGATGTCATCCCCGATATGTTTTTGATTTTAATGTGTATGTAATAGTAGACCTGAGTGCCACTCTTTCTTCTGTTACTCCTTTTATTGCCAAAAGACATCATTTTAGCCCTGAATTATTATGTAAGCCCTATGAAGTGTCTATCTCTATTGGTGAGCCTATTATTGTTAGAAGAGTTTATAGAATTGTCCCATATTCTTATTGCATAAATCTTGCCTTATGATATTGTTGAGTTAGATATGGTGGATTTTGATGTTATTCTTGGGATGGATTAGTTGCATGTGTATTATGCTTCTATTGATTATAAAACCTGTAAGTTCAAATTCTAATTCCCTAGTGAGCCCTTCCTTGAGTGGGAAGGTTGTAACGTGGTGGTCAATGGTAGATTATTTCTTGTCTTAAAGACCAAACATTGATTTCTAAGGGTTGTCTCTATCATCTTATGAGGGTTAGGAATATTAATTCCAAAGTCCTTCCTATAGAGTCAGTTCTGGTGGTTAATGAATTCTTGATGTCTTTCCTAATGAGCTTTCCAGTGTTTCTACCGTAAAAGAAATAGACTTTGGTATAGACCTTATTCCCGATACTCCACGCATTTATGTTCCCCCTTGTCATATGTCCGAAACGTAGTTGAAGTAGTTGAAGGAGCAATTGAGAAATTTGTCGTAAAAGGGTTTTATAAGACCAAGTAAGTCACCTTGGGGTGAATCAATATTATTTATGAAGATGAAGGATGTTTCTCTTATAATGTGCATTGATTACCTGCAAATCAATAGAGTCATCATAATGAATAAGTACCCTATACCAAGGATTGATGACCTTTTTGATCAAGTTCAAGGGGACAATCAGTTCTCTAACATTGATCTTCGATCCGGGTATCACCAAGTAAAAGTGAAGGAGTTTGACATTCCCAAGACAGATTTCTTTGAGTTTGCAGCTATGTTCTATGGGTTGACTAATTCTTCGACTATATTCATGGATTGTATGAATAGGGTATTTAAACCCTACCTTGACTTATTTCAGGTGGTTTTTATTGATGATATCTTAATCTATTCCAATAGTGAGGAGGAGCATGTGAATCACTTGATGGTGATATATCAAATCTTGAGGAAGGAGAAGTTACATGCTAAATATAAAAAATGTGAGTTTGGTTGAAAGAGGTTACTTTCGTATGGCATATTGTGTTGGGGGATGGCATTAAGGTGGATACTAAGAGGACGGAGGTGATTAGAAATTAGCCTAGACCTCTGACTCCATCGAATATAGGAGTTTCTTGGGTGGCAGGTTATTATAGGAGGTTTGTAAATGATTTCTTTTCTATTGCTCCTCCTATGACTATGTTTGAAATGACCCCAAAAGTGCCCAAAAATATGCCTCGAAATGCCCAAAATTTGATTTCTTTATACCTAAAAATCCTTTTATTATTTCAAAAATCTGACTTCATATTTGTGATTAGGGGGTCCAAATTAGGTGGGAGAGGGTCTAACCTCGATTTAACAGAGAAAGAATAGCATTTCTAAATTTTTAAGGGACGAATATCAAAGGGCTTTCCACGATGCCTCCGCAATGCGCCTTGGGCGCACCATAGTGTAAAATCATTTGTGCATCCTCCTGGCGACGCGGAGAAATGTTTTTGGTCACCTGGCAATTTTTAAGTGTGGTTCAAGATATTCTAAGTGTTGGGCCAAAATTTCCCAAATGTATTTTTATCCATACTTAGTCTTATTTCACCCTCATAAAATCCAAAAACATTCCCCAATATTTCCCTAAATACTTAGACTTATTTCTAACGCTAAATTCAAGTCCCAAACTCAAGGCAAATCTCAAGGATTCCTTCAAGGACCTCACCCAAGCTTCAAACCTCTATTAAAGGCTTCTTCAAGAACTTCACAAAAGCTATGGTATGTGGTGTTGAATCATTATGTCCTTCAACCCACGGTGTCTAAACCCTCATTTAATTAATATTGCATGATTTAAAGTTGCTTTTACATGTGGATCTTGTATATTGAGAAATTTACTGCACATTTAGTTCATGAAAGTATGATTGTTTTAGCATATTTTGAGCTTCAAATCTTGGATGTAATGTTCGAATTGATGAGGGGTTTTGATATGAAATGTATTGGGGGTGTTGCAAGGTATTTACTAAATGTTTTACCATTGATTTTTCTGCATGATTTCATTTCTAAATTGCATGCTCTTTTACCCCCATTACACACCCGCCAAGTGTTTTATAAGGTGTTCGATTATGGTTTCATGAGGAATTAAAGGTTCAAAGAATGAGATATGATATGGATGATGTTTTAATGATATAATGAGCTTATGGACATGATATAGATGAATATTTATATATAATGTTTTGTATTAGACCATATCCTATCCGAGGGCATAAGTGCCCGGATGACCAAGTGAGGGTGAGTACCTTGCCACCAGGGTGTCCGGGTGTGAACGACATCAACCATGTGATGGGTGTAATACCTTGCCACTAGGGTGTCTAGGTGTAAACGACATCAACCATGTGAAGGGTGTAGTACCTTGCCACTAGGGTGTCCAGGTGTGAACGGCATCGACCATGTGAGGGGTGTGGTACCTCGCCACCAGTGTGTCCAGGTGTGAATGTCATATCCCATCAAAAGTTGGGATTCTAGCTTGATATCTTCTACAAATATGATACCTTACATAAGCATGATTTACCCTAGCATGTTTTACTTATGCATCGATCATATATGCCATATCTCTATATTATACCTATTGTCTAAGTATGTATTTTGTCCATGGAGCTTGTTTATTATTGTGTTGCATCCCATATACTTAGTACAATCAAACATGCTAACACATACTCTTGCTTACATGATATCACCATGTAGGAATCGGTACCCGAGTTGATCATCCTCCTACTCGACATGGTTAGATGGTGCTATTCAACGCTTGTTGGTGAGTCCTCCATTTGGGGAATTCAATTTATATCTTTCCCTATTATCTGTGTTTTGAGATACTATCTTATGTTATATTTAATAGTGAGGGTAAGCCTGGTTAGATTGTCTTGGCCCTCGCAATATCTATGTATTAAAGTTTCTTATTGGACATGTTGTGTATTTATGTATGAGCTTTGACTCTTGACTCTTGATTATGTAAACATTCCCTTAGTCCCATTGCCCTATTCTTAATCTCTATGTCCTTGTATGCTTCGACGACCAAGGCTGCGTAATGACAAGTTAAGAGGCTTATTTAGGGTCCCTTCGAGTTCCCCATTCGTTGTATCACATCTAGACCTTAGCCTTGGGTCATGATAAACTTGGTATCAGAGCACTAGGTTGACAAATCCTCAAATTCTAAGACACCTTATCGATTAAGTCCTATTTATAGTTGTGACGTGCATCATGACTATGAATAGGAGGCTATGAGACATTTTAGAAAATGTTTCCCTTCTTTATGTCCTAAGTCGTGCTATAGAGTTGTGATAAGTATTCCCCCCTAATGATTGTTTTTTTCTATGCTATATCATGCTAAATACTAGAGAAAGATAGGACCAAACTCCTGAGAACAAACCTACTAATGGTGAGCTACAGGATGCTCTAACTATGCTTGCCCAAGTGGTGGCCAATCATGTCTGAGAAGGGGCCCAAGCCCCTCATGCTACTAACTCGAGAGCGGATGAATCCTTTAGTTTTACATGGATTAAAAGTGGATGAAGATCAAAAAGAGTTTATTGGTGAAATTTACTAAATCTTGTCTATTATGGGTGTTGGACCAAATGAAAAGGCAGAGTTAGCGGGGTACCAACTCAAAGGGGTGGCTCAAATTTGGTTTGATCAATGGAATGGTGAGAAGGGTAATGGCTACATGGTGCTTTGGGGGGAATTTAAATTGGCCATCCTTAATTGGTTCTTCCTTCTTGAGCTTAGGAAAACAAAGTTGGTTGAGTTTATGAACTTGAAGCAAGGTGTTATGAGTGTGAGGGAGTAATCCCTCAAATTTAATCAACTTTCCAAGTATGCTCCTCACTTAGTGGCCGATTCTAGGTCAAGAATGAATAAGTTTGTTATGGAAATCTCTGATTTGGTAAGTGAAGAATGCTGATCTGCAATGCTTATTAGTAACATGGACTTATGTCGGTTGATGATATATCCTGAGCAAATGAAAGAAGAAAAGTTGAGAAAGAGGAGGGGCCTTGAGGCTAAGAGATCTCATTTTAAGGGTGGGTTTCAAAAGGGTGCTAGATATCAACAAGCCCAAAGATCTCCTCATTCTTGTAATAGGGGGTTCGCTAATGACTTTCCTAATCCTCAAGGTGTGGGTGCAATGGCTCCTGTTGATGTGTGCCCTAAGTATGGAAGGTATTATAGGGGCCCATGTTTGAAGGGTTCCAATGCGTGTTTTGATTATGGGGAGCTTGGCCACAAGAGGATAAATTGTCCAAGGAATTGTGGCAAAGTTTAGGGTACAAATCCAGTCCCATTAAGTAGATGTGGTCCTCAAGGTGGTGACCCAAGGCACAATCGCTTTTATGCTCTACATAGGAGGCAAGGCATTAGTGAAGTCCCCGACGTTGTTATAAGTATGTTAAAAAAAATTTATCTTGATGTATATGTCTTAATTGATCCGGGTTCCACTCTTTCCTTTGTTACCCCTTTTGTTGCTAAAAAGTTCCATGTTAAGATAGAGTTTCCACCAGGGTGTCCGGGTGTGAACGACATCAACCATGTAAGGGGTGTAGTACCTCGCCACTAGGGTGTCCGAGTGTGAACATCATATCCCATCCAAAGTTGGGATTCTAGCTTGTCCTCTTCCACAAATATGATATCTTATATAAGCATGATTTACCCTAGCATGTTCTACTTATGTATCAATCATACATGCCATTTCGCTATATTTTGCCTTTGTCTATTGTATGCATTTTGGCAATTGAGCTTGTTTATTATCGCATGGCATCCCATATACTTAGTACATTCAAATGTACTAATGCATACTCTTGCCTACATGATATCACCATGTAGGAATTGGTGCCCGAGTTAATCATCCTCCTCTTCCACACGGTTAGACGGTGCTATTCAAAGCTTATTGGTGAGTCCTCCATTTTGAGGGCTTCGATTTATGTATTTCCCTATTATCTATGTTTTGAGATACTATCTTATGTTATATTTAATAGTAAGTGTGAGCTTGGTTAAATTGTCTTAGGCCCCGCAATATCTATGTATTAGAGGTGCTTGTTGGAGATGTTGTGTATTTATGTATGAGTTTTGACTCTTGACTCTTGATTATGATGTTTATATAAGCTTTCCCTTAGTCTCATGGTCACATTCTTAATCTCTGTGTCCTTGTATGCTTTCGCGACCAAGGAGGCGAAATTTATGTGGACCTATGAGTGTGAAAAAGTGTTTCTAAACTTTGAATCTACACTCCTATCTTGTCTCTACTGAAAGAGTTGAAAGGGTTTGTTGTATATTGTGATGCCTCAAGATTCGTTTTAGGGTGTGTTTTGATGCAAAATGGTAAGGTGATAGCATATGCCTCTAGACAACTTAAGGTACATGAGAAGAATTATCCCACCCATGATCTTGAATTGGCGGCCATGGTATTTGCTTTGAAAATTTGGTGTCATTACTTGTATGGTGTTTATGTTTATGAGTTTACCAATCACAAGAGTCTCGAATATGTTCCATACAAAAGATCTTAACTTTAGACAACAAAAATGGTTGGAGCTTCTTAATGATTATGATATGAGTATGCATTATCACCTCGGCAAAGCTAATGTGGTGGCTGATGCTCTAAGTAGGGTGTCTATGGGTAGGCTAGTTCATGTTGATAATGGTGGCAAAAAGGTGGTTAGAGAGGTCCATCAGTTAGTTAGATTGGGTGTTAGGTTGGAAGAAGTTGATAATTGTGGTGTATTGGTTGTTGATGGTTCTATGTCTTCCTTGATTGAGTAGGTAAAGGCAAAGCAAGATCTTGACCCTGCCTTATTAGAATTGAAGTCCTTGGTGAGAGATGGTAAGGTGGAGGTTTTCTCCCAAGGGGGAGATTGTGTCCTTAGGTAGGTAGATTGTGTGTGCCTAGTGTTGAAGACTTGACAAAGAAGATTTTAGATGAGGCTCATAATTCTTCCTACTCAATTCACCTCGATTCTAGATGTATAGAGATTTGAGGGAAGTTTATTGGTGGGGTGGTATGAAGAGAGACGTTGCAAAGTTCATATCTAAATATCACAATTGCCAAAAAGTTAAAGCCGAATGTCAAAAGTTGGATGGCCCAGCCCAAGATACAGAGATTCCTACTTGGAAGTTGGATGAAATCAACATGGATTTTGTGGCCAGGTTGCCTAAGACTAGATCATTTTGATTCTTTTTGTGTTTTGTGGATAGAATGACAAACTCGGCTCACTTCTTGCCAGTCAAAACTACTTGTGGTGCCAATGATTATGCTAAATTGTACATTCATGAGTTCGTTAGAATGCCTAGAGTGCCTTGTCTATCATTTCAGATCATGGTGCTCAATTCACTCTCACTTTTGGGGGTCTTTCTATAGAGGTCTTGGCTTAGCACAACCTTTCACCCTCAAATGGATGGCTATGCCGAGAGAACTATCCAAACTCTTGAGGATAAGCTTAGAGCTTGTGTTTTGGAGTTTAAGAGTAGTTGGGATGAACAACTTCCACCCATTCAATTTTCTTACAACAATAGCTACCACTCAAGCATTGGTGTGGCTCCCGTGGAAGATCTTTGTGGTAGGCATTGTACATCACTAATTGGGTGATTTAAAGTAGGGGAAATGGCTTTGTTGTCCGGATTTGGTCATGGAAGCCTTGGGAAGGTGAGGTTGATAAGGGAGAGATTGAAAATAACCCAAAGTAGACAAAAGTCATATTACAATGTGAGAAGGAGAGATCTTGAATTTAAGATTGGTGATTGGGTTTACTTGAAAGTCTCACCCATGAAGGGTGTGACCTGATTTGGCAAGAAGGGTAAATTGAGCCTAAGATTTGTGGGTCCTTATAGAGTGTTGAGGAGGACTGGTAAGGTGTCCTATGAGTTGGAGTGACCTATAGATATGAATATGGTTCAATTAGTCTTCCATGTATCTATGTTTAGAAAGTGTGTAGATGACCCAAGTGCTATTGTAGCTTTGAATGATGTGGGTGTGGTAGAATATAATTTGACTTATAAGGAGGTTTTGGTAGAAATTTTTGATAGACAAGTGAAGAGGTTGAGAAACAAGAATGTATCTTCCGTCAAAGTCCTTTGGAGAAATCAATAAGATGAAAGTGCTACATGGGAAACTGAGGTAGACATGCAAAAGCATTACCCATATCACTTCCATTTTACTCAAGTCGGAGGTATTAATTTTAGTTCCCATATATGATCTCAAGTCTTAAGTTTCATCCCTATGTTATTTGCACGCATTCACGTTTTTAAATGATGTTTACATGCATTAGTTAAATTCTTGTTGTGCTGATATCTTCATGATTACTTCTTTTATATATGTTTTTTGACATTCAGGACTAATGTTCCCAAGGGGGAGATATTGAAACGCCCCAAAAATGTTTTTCAAAATATCCATAATCATAATTTCCATCTCAAAATTCGTGCATAATATCAAAAAACTGACTTTGTATTCTTTATCAGGTGGAAAAATTGAGTGTGAACTATGTAAAACCCCAATTTTAAAGGAGCCATAGCAAAATTTTATTTTCATAAAAATTTCAGAAATAGAAGGCATTCGCAATGCCTCCGCAATGCAGACCCGTCGTGGAGGTATGTTTGCACTTCCTTAATTTGTCCTATTCTTCCTAAGATATTCAGGTCTTTGTCCCATGAACTCATATGCATGAAAACATCTATACTTTGCTATGTTTTAATGTTATATTATTGAAGACTCACTCTCAAAACCTTCTCTAACACATAACCAAATATTTCCTCCAAATTCAAGTGTCCCAAGCTTAATTCCGAATCTCAAGAACTTCATTCAAGGTTCAAGTTCTCATTCATATCCACATCAAGGAAATCCCCAAATTTGAGGTATATAGGTTTCAAACATTGGGTCCCTTCACCCATGGTGCATGAACCAACCATAAAATATGCCCAAAAATGGCCTCGGAATGCCCAAAATTTTAAATTCAATATATCACAAAATTCATGCATGATATCAAAAATTCATTTTCATATTCTTTTTCAGGGGTCAAAAATAGGGGTCAAAGGGTCTAAAATAAATTTGGGTCAAAAATAGTGGTCAAAGGGTCTAAACCCAATTTTTAAGTAACCAAATCGAATTATGATTATTTGAAGTGGGCTGAAAAAAGTGAGGTTTGAGCGCCGCTTCCGGGATGCACACCTATGTTATTTTGGGACATTTTTGTTAGTTCGGTCCAAGACTTCTAAGTTTTGGGCTTAAGTATTCCTAAATGTATTTTTACCTATACTTAGTCATATTTCACCCTCATATCACCCTAAATATTCCCCATTACTTACTCCAACACTAAACCATATTCTTTACTACTAAATTCAAGTCTCAAAACCCTCATCCGTAACTAAGGATTTCCTTCAAGCTTCAAGCCTCCATTTTCAATCTTCATCAAAAACTTCCTCAAAACTAAGGAATCTAGGTTTTAGGCATTGCATTCATATACCCATGGTGCCCTAACCTCCTTTTTACTCAATTTGCATGATCTAAAGTTGATTTTGCAATTAGGTTTACTAGTATGAAAATGTCTATTAACTACGCTAAAGCTATGTAAAGTTATGACTATTTTACTATGTTTTTGAGCTATAAATCTTAGATCTATTGTAAGATTTGATGAGAGATTTTGATGTATATTGCTTGAGGGTGTTGCAACATATTGATTGATGTTTTTACAATTGATTTTCTTGCATGATTTTATCTCTATATTTCGTGATTTGATACTACCATTACACACCCTCTAAGAGTTTGATAAAATGTTCGGATGTGGTTTCATAAGGAACTGAAGGTCCAAAGCATGAGATATGATATTATTGGTGTTTCAATGATGAAAGAATATTATGTATATGATATATTCTATATAAAATATTGCATTAGACCATGCCCGATCCGGAGGGACTACGAGCTCGGATAACCTTATTGAGGGGTTTGTACATTGATAACCAAGGTGTGGGTTGGTATTCATTAACCATGTGACAAGTTAGTACTTCACTACCAAGGTGATAAGATAAAATTATCATCAACCATGTAAGGGGTTTATACCACACCACCAGGTGATGGGGTGAAACTATCATCAACCAACCAAGGGGTTTGTTCTTTGGAAATCTAGCTTGGTCTCTTCTACACGTATGATATCCTATATGAGCATGAGTTACTTAATCATGTTTTACTTATGCATTGATTGTACATTCCATATTGTCATATCATGCCTATTGTCTCTTATTTTGCATTTTGATTATGGTGTCTATCTCTTATGGTATTACATCCTACATACTTTGTACATCAAAAGGTAACAACGCATACTTTTTCCTACATGATACCATGTAGGAACCGGTGCCCAAGTTTATTATCCTCCTCCTCCTCGTGGCTAGATCGATACTACTCAAGCTTGTTGGTGATTCCTCCCCTTTGGGGACCTGATCTATATTGCTCTTATTATGTATTAAGACATTCTTCTTTATGTTCTATTTTGACTATGTGAGTGAACCCGGTTGCTTTGCCTTGGCCCCCGCTCTTACCTAGGTATTAGAGGTGTTTGTTGGACATGATATGTACCTACGATATGAGCTTTGACTCTTTTCTCTTGATTATGATGTTTATGCAAACTTTCCCCTTAGTCCCTTTGGCCCTATTCTTACTCTTTATGTCATTTATGTGCTTCCACGACCAATGATATGTAATGACAAGTTAAAAGGCTTTTTGGGGTTCCTTTGGGTTCCCCATTCACCTTGTCACATCTAGACCCTAGGCTTGGATCGTGACAAACTTGGTATCAGAGCACTACATTAATAGATCCTCGGAGCCCAACACACCACGTCGATTAGAGTCCTATTCATTGTTGTGAAGTATGCCATAACTATGAATAGGAGGCTATGAGATGTTTTAGGAAATGTTTCCCTTCTTCATGTTCTAAGTCGTACTATAGAGTTGTAGTGAGATTTTTCCCTCTAACAATTATTTTTTACTATGCTAGATCATGCTAAACACTTGAGGCAGAAAGGCCCAAACTCCCAAGGAGCAACCTACCAATAGTAAGCTTAAGGGTGCTCTCACTATGCTTACCCAAGTTGTGGCCAACCAAGTCAATCAAGGGGCCTAAGCCCCTCATGTTACCACATCGGGAGCTAGGGTAAGAGACTTCATGAGGATGAATCCTTCGGTGTTCTATGGGTCAAAGGTCGATGAAGATCTACAAGAGTTCATTGATGAGGTCTACAAGATCTTTAATATTATGGATGTTAGGCCGAATAAAAAGGTAGGAGTTGGTAGTGTACCAACTCAAAGGGGTCACCTAAATATGGTATGACCAATTAAAGAGGGAGAAGGAAATTGGTAATGCGGTGCTTTGGGAGGAGTTCAAATTTGCTTTCCTTAATCAGTTTTTTCCTGTTGAACTTAGGGAAGCTAAGTTAGTGGAGTTCATGAGCTTAAAACAAGGTGCTATGAGTGTGAGGGTATGCCCTCAAGTTTAATCAACTTTCAAAGTATGCTTCTCATTTGGTGGCCAATCCTAGATCTAGGATGAATAAGTTTGTGATAGGGGTTTTCGACTTGGTGAGTGAAAAATATTTATCCTATAGGCTAATTAGTGAACAGAATCATCTCGGTGAATGACCTATGCTGATTAAATGGAGAAGGAGAAATTGAGGAAGAAAAGGGGGCATGAGGCCAAGAGGGACCGATTTGAGGGTAAATTCTAGAAGGGTGCTAGATTTCATCAAGGCCAAGGGTCTTTTCATGGTACTAATAGGGGGTTTGCCAATGACTTCCTTAGGCCTCAAGGTGTTGGTGGTGTGCTTCCTATTGAGTGTGCCCTAAATGTGGAAGGGTCTATGGAGGCCCATGTTTGAAAGGTTCTAATGTATGTTTTTAATATGGGGAACTTAGTCACAAGAAGGTGGATTGTCCAAGAAACTATGGCAAAGGCCAGGGTACAAATATGGTTCCATTGGGTAGAGGTGGTCCTTAAGGTGGTGCGCCAAGACACAATCGATTTTATGCTTTGATTATCTAGTATCACTCTTTCCTTTGTTACCCCTTTTGTTGCTAAAAAGTTCCAGGTTGACTTCGAGTTATTGCATGAGTCATATGATGTGTCTACTCCTATTGGTACCTCTATTGTTGCTAGGAAAGTTTATAGAAGTTTTCCTATTTGCATTTTGCATAAGTTGTTGTCTTGTGATTTTTTTGAATTAGGCATGGTAGATTTTGATGTCATTCTTAGGATGAATTTGTTGCATGCCCTACTATGCTTCTATTGATTATAGAACCCGTAGGTCAAATTCCAATTTCCAAATGAACCCATCCTTGAGTGGTAAAGTCAAGATGTAGTGTTTAAGGGTAGATTTTATTTCTTGCATTAAAGCTCGTAAGTTGATCTCTAAGGGGTGTCTTTACATTCTAATGAGGGTTAAAGATGTAGAGTCCAAAGTCCCTTCCATAGTGTCAATTACAGCTGTAAATGAGTTTCTTAATGTCTTCCCAAATGACCATTGTAGCGTTCCTCCTAAAAGGTAAATAGATTTTGGTAAATACCTCCTCCTCGATACTCAACCTATCTCCATTCCTCCTTACCATATGGCCCCGACAGAGTTGAAAGAGTTAAAAGGAAGAATTGAATGATTTGTCGGAGAAGGGATTTATTAGACCTAGTTGATGCTCGATCTCCCTGGCAAGTGATATGCTTTCCCAAAGACAAGTTGATAGGGAGACATGCCTATAGGGGTCTTGACTGTCATCTGGTATGCCCACTGTGCATTATCCAACTTCTACGACAAATCTGTCTAGTTTGTATTCACAGTTTTGGATAGAATTTATTTGATTTCCCTATTGGACACCTCTACCTGCCTACTCGTCTGAGGATGATAAGGGTTCATGACTATATGTTTCATTTCACTCCATACTTCAACAGAAGCACTTGAAAAAGCCTATTGCAGAAGTGAAAACCTCTATAACTAATGATTGCTTGAGGGGTGCCAAACTGAGAGAATGTTCTTTTTCAGACATATTGTGATACTTTAACCCTCATTGTTAGGTAGAGCTATGGCCTCCACTCACTTTGATACATAATCCATAGCAACTACGATGTACTTATTTCCAAGTGAGCTAATAAATGGACCCATGAAATCTATCCCCTATATTCCAAACAACTCAATCACCATAATGGGGTTTGGAGGGAGCTCATGCTTGTGGGAAAACCTACCTTCTCTTTGGCACCTGTCACAAGCTTTGTCATAGTCGTGGGCATCTTGGTGAATGGTGGGATGGTAATACCCACATTGAAAGAATTTGTGGGTTGTTTGAATTCCACTATGATGTCCACCTACCAATTATGAGTGGCATGCCTTAAGTATGCTCATCAACTCAACCTCAGGAACACATCGATGAATAATCCAATTAGCACATACTTGGAACAAGTATGGGTCATCCTAGAAGAACTTCCTCATATCTGACATAAACTTTTGACGCTGATATATGTTTAGGTAGGGTGGCACAATATCACTCACCAAATAATTCGCATAATCTGCAAACCAAATTATCAGATCAGAGGTGCAGCCAACACTCTCTCATCAGGAAAAGAATCATTTATCTCCGATGCATCATCAAATTTCATCATTGCTCCATCTTTCAATCTTAAGAGGTGATCTGCGACTTGATTTCTTGTTCCTTTTCTGTCAATGACATCAAATTTGAACACTTGCAAAAGAAACACCTTTCTCATCAACCTTAGCTTTGCCTCCTTCTCAGTCATCAAATATTTAAGTGCTGAGATATCGATATGCACCACTACTTTGGCCCCTAATAGATAGGACCTGAACTTTTCAAATGCAATGACCAAAGCAAGTAACTTTTGTTCTGTGATGGTGTAATTCTTCTAGATAGTATTTGGGGCCTTCCTATCATAATATATGGGATGTAATAACTTCTAATTTTGTTGTCCCAATACACACCTAGAGCAACCCCACTTGCATCATATATTATCTCAAATGATTTGGACCAGTCCAGAGCCATAATAATTGGTATTGTGATCAACCTCCTCTTCAACTCCTGAAAGGCTTTTAGACATACATCGTCAAACACGAACTTAGCATATTTATCTAATAATTTACACAATGGGTGTGAAATTTTAGAGAAGTCTTTTATGAACCTTCGATAAAAACTGCATGCCCTAAGAAACTTCTCACCCCCTTTACTGAGATGGGTGGTAGGAGCTTCTCAATCACCTCTATTTTAGCTCTGTTGATCTTAATGCCATTGTCCGATATCTTGTGCCCCAACACAATACCCGCTTTCACCATAAAGTGGCATTTTTCCCAATTTAGTACCAGATGAGTTTAAATACATTTATGTAACACATCATATATGCTCCAAGTAATCATCAAATGAGTTTCCAACCTCACGAAAGTCATCCATTAAGACCTCAATAGTGTTTTCCACCATGTCTAAGAAAATGGACATCATACATCTCTAAAATGTTCTTGGGGTATTACACAACCCAAATGACATCCTCTTGAATGCAAATGTACCATAGGGGCATGAAAATATGGTTTTATCCTGATCCTCTAGAGCAATGATGATCTGATTATAGCCTAAATACCCATAAAGAAAATAGTACCAACTTTTTTCTGCTAGTCTATCTAGCATCTAATCCATGAATGACATAGAAAAGTGATCCTTCTCTATCGAGGCATTGAGCTTTCTGTAATTAATGCACGCCCTCTATCCTGTGATTGGCTCCATTGGTATCAACTCATTGTTAGCATTAGGTACCATTATTATACCTCCTTTCTTTGGTACACACTATATCGGGCTCCCCCATTCACTATCAGTGATTGGGTTGATTACTCCTGCATCCATCCATTTAATGATCTCTTTGTGCACATTTACTTGTGTAGGAGGGTTTAGGAACCTTTAATGTTCAATGATCGGCTTATAGTCCTGACCAATTGGATTTTTGGTTTATATAACCCGGGAGGGATACTGATAATGTCTCCAATTGTCTATATGATAGCCTTTTTGAATTATTTGAGTTCCATTACAAGGCATCTACAACCTCATCATTTAAATTTGTAGTTATTATGACCGACAAGGTATTGTTGGCTCCCAAAAATGGATATTTCAGGTGTGTTAGAAGGGCCTTCAATTCTAATACTGGTGGGTCTTCTATGGAAAGCTTGGTCGGTGATGACTCCCGATTCTGCAAATCTAGCTCCAGTTAAGTGTGGGTCTTCTATGGAAAGCTTGGTGGGTGGTGACTCCCGATACTGCAAATCTAGCTCCAGTTAAGTTTCCTAGGACCATAAGACATCCCTAAAGCATTTTGTGTCTCCTCATAGTCTGGAATACCATCACCGTCGAAATTCAACAACACTTTCTCCAAAGTGTCAACACCCAATATTACCTCATGTTGTACTTCTAGCTCAGCAACATCAACAGTCTCAATAATAGAAACCACTTTTACATCATTGTCTTTTCAGGCTTGCTGACACATGTTGAGAATGACCTCATCCTGCCCAAATTTGAACTTGAATTGGCCCTTCTCCATATACACCAAGGTGCTACCAGTGGCTAATAAGGGTCCCCCCAAGATAATAGGAATCTCAAAATCAACTTCACAATATAAATTTCTCTACTTTAACCAACACATAGTTTATGCTTTTATAAATATCAAGACCTTTCTTAGTCCCGCTTTCCTTTTTATTATATCTGTTATTGTTTTTTATTTTGCTTTTGTGATCAACGATGTGTGATTGATATGCTAAGAGGCTTGTTGGTGTACATTTGGGTCCCCATTCATTGTGTCATGCCTAAACTCATAGTATAAGTACATCATAATATCTAATAACATTTGTAACATAAAATGGAGCAGGGCTAAGACACTTTCCAGGCTCACTCTTATAATAACAAGTGTTTAACATAATGAATTCTCAAAATGGCAAGAGTAATGTAGATAGTGTCCTCGGACTTAAGGACTCACCAATGCTTATCTCTGAAGTACCAAACTAGCCATGTGGAGGATGATTGAAAGTAGCTCCCGTCCTTATATGGTAATATCATATAGGCAGAGAGTATGTATTAGTACATTTAAATGTACTAAGTATGCTGGATGCAATGCAACAAGACATATGCCAATATAGACAAAATTCATAATCATATGCAATGGATATATAATCTCAATATGGCATGGATAATCAATACTCATGATAAAACATGCTTGTAAATTATTCATTTTTCACAATATATATCATACATATGTGGGAATTCATACATATATATCATGCTTTCGCGACCAGTGATGTGTAATGGCAAGTTAAGAGGCTTGTTTAGGGTTCCTTTGGGTTCCCCATTCATCGTGTCATGTCTAGACCCCAGGCTTGGGTCGTGATAGTCATGAGCCAAGACAAATCCATATCATTCACTAACATGGAAATACGACACTCTTCATTAACCAGGTCAGACACTCCTGACACAAATTTGTCCATTCTAGCTCTAGGGTCGACCACCATATGTTGGGCACACTTGGAAAACTTGTTGAACTTGAGAGCATTCTCCTAATTACTCATGGAACCTTGCATAAGGTTCATATACTCCGTCATATTAGCCTCTCTTGGCTCGATAGAAAAGAATTAGTTGAGGAATGTGGCTTTGAACTCCTCCCAAGAAATAACATAATCATCTATCCTCTCCTATTTCCATTGGGTGAACCATATTTGGGCCACACCTTTGAGTTGGTAGGTGGACAACACCATTTCTTTCCTCTATATTAAACCCTATGATAGATAGCACTTTATAACCTCATCGATAAATTCTTAGAGATCTTTTTCCGACTTGGATCTATGGATCTCTAATCGATTCATCCTTGTGAAGTACCTTACCTTTGTGGATGGAGTAGCAGCATAAGGGGCTTGGGCCCTTTAGTTTATTTGGTTGGTCATAGTAGGGGCCAACATTGTGATAGCATCTGAGAACTCTTGTTAGGCTACCCCTCCATCTTCAGGAGCTTGAGGAGTGGGAGGGTCCAGTTGTTCCTTATGAGTACAGGCTCTTCTTAGTCTGCCCCATGATCTAGAAGGAAATAAGAGCATTCATTAGGGGAAAATCTTTATAGTTATACCTAAATCACGTATAGACCATGCAAAAGTGAAATATTTTCTAAAATGCCTCATAGCCTCCTATTCATAGTTATGGCGCACTTGACAACCGTGAATAAAACTCTAATCGATATGGTGTGTTAGATTTCCGAGGACCATTAATGACCTAGGCTCTGATACCAAGTTTTTCATGACCTAAGCCTAGTGCCAAGATGTGACATGATGAATGAGAAACTCGAAGGGACCCCAAACAAACCTCTGAGCATACCAATCACACATCCTTGATTGTGGAAGGAAAATAAACATCACAAGATATAATAAAAAGTGAAGCGAGACTAAGGGAAGTCTTTGATAATCATTAAAGCATAAAAGAGTCAAGCTCATAGTGTAAGTATATCATAATATCTAATAACACCTCTAACTTGGAATGAAGCTGGGGCCAAGATACTTTCCGATCTCACCCTCAAAAAACAAGTGCTCAGCATAATGAAATCTCAAAATAGCAAGAGTAATATAGATAGTGTCCTAGGACTTGAGGACTCACCAATTCTTATCTCAGAAGTACCAAATTAGCGACGTGGAGTGTGATCAAAAGGAGCTTTGGTCTGTACATGGTAATATTATGTAGGCATAGAGTATGCGTTAGTACATTTGAATGTACTAAGTATATGGGATGCAATGCAACAAGACATAAGCCAATATAGTCAAAATGCATAATCATAAACAATGGATATGTAATCTCAGTATGGCATGTGTGATTAATGCTCATAATAAAACATGCTTGTAAATCATTCATCTTGCACACATATCATACATATATGGGAAGTGACCTCAACTGACATAGACCAAGAAACAAAAAATTAGACTCTGAGGCCTAATGCCCCATTGATATGATGTCAAAATACAACACATTTGCTGCCTAAAATAAGGGATTTTACAAGTTCTTAATGCGACTTTTTATAGTTCTTATGTATTTTTGTGTTAGTTGTGTAGAAGACATTGGTTGGCATGATATTAGGAGAAAATTACAGATTTTGTTGAAGTACAGGACATATGAGGCACCCTACGAGTCATAACCCAAGCTACAAGTCATAGGGTATCGTTGTAACATGAGACAATGAGCAAAATTAAGAAGTTGCAAAGTGAAGGTTAGCCCTACGAGGCCACTCTACGAGTCATAGGTCTCAGTACGACTCATATAGTTGGTGATCGTAGCAAGAAATAGTAAAAGTTTTGACCAAGAACTTAAGACCTAGACTGTGAGAGGAGCATACAAGTCATAGCCTAAGCAATGACTCATAGTCAAGTCCAAAATGCCAAGTGCTAACTACAAGACCCCGATTATAACTCGTATGTCACCTTATGAGTCGTACCTATGCGATGTACCTACTGTCACCTGTATTTTCCATTTAGTATTTATGGTGCATTTGTAAATAGTATAAATACTTAATGATAAGGTTTAAGAAAGGAGACTTTTCATACTTGAATATTTTGGAGATTCCACTTTGAATATTCTCTCTAGAATATTTCTAGGGTTTAGTGTAGATTTAAAATTTTAATTTGAAGACCCACTTTAGGGGTTTGAAAAATCATATTGTACTCATCTTTCTTTAATGAAAGCTTGTGGTTTCCAACTTGAAGGTGTTTTTTTCTTTATTGTTTTGGGTAAACTCTCAACTATGTCTTTCACATTCATTGTTTGTGATTTTCCCTTACAATGAATAGCTAAGAACCCACAACTTGGGGTTGTGGAGACCATGAGTAGTTGACTTGAAATAACCCAGACTCTGTGCATTTTTATTATTAGGGTTTTGCATGTATTGTTTATTTACCTTCATCTTGATTGTTGTTTGGTGGTGGCAAGCACCAAACCCCGCCTACTATCACAATCCTAACAAAGGTAGTGATAAATTGCAAAAAGGGAAGTAAATGATAGGATTTTATTGATGTGTTCTCACCTAATCAACCAAACCTAACAAAGGGGAGGTTGACTGGGACAATAGGTAGCAGTTAGTTGGCACACCATGGTTGCTGACAAAGCATCATAGTGAATTTCGACCTCTACCTTCACAAGAGAGCTTGAAAAACCTAAGTTACTATCCTGCATGTGAATTTCCAATTAGGGTTATCTTGTCTAGGGTAATTCGGTCAACGTATCATGGCGAAAACAATTTCCAAGTTGTCCCCCAATTGGATTATCTTCTCGCATATTTAATGTAGTGTTTATTTTTGTTCTTCATTTTGAAATCTCAAAATCCCCACATTTTAGAGAAAATACTCATTAACACTTGAAATGATTATTAGTGGGTTGAATTATTCAAGCCCCCTATTCCCTATGAACCCAACCCTAAGCTTTGATTAGGTTTATTACTAACCACAATCACTTCATTATTGGAGCGTGAACAACAAAAATTATGGCGCCATTGTCGGGGAATTATGGTTAGGTTCTTGACTTGATATCACTCGTAGTTAATTCAAGTGTTAGTTTCTATTGCATTTTGCTTTTTTTGTTTTTTGTTATTTGATTCTATTTGCAAGGTATACTAGGTTGTATGCCCAATACAAGGACTCATGGCAATCCCTTAGCTCCGATCAGTTTGGAGATCCATCGACTCACTAGAAGAATGGCTCATGTGAATGAGGATATTGCGATTGAGGAAGAAATGAATGTGAATGATAATACGTAAAGAGAGGAAAATCCACCACCAAGGGATGATAAGCCACAACTTAGGGATTTCAATGAGAATGCTTATGGTTGGAATCAACATCGCTTGAACCCTATGTCCATGGACGTTACTAGTGCTATAGTGTTACCACCATTATTGGTAGATACTAAGTTCACAATGTCAAATGGATTACTTCAAATGCTCCAAAACTATGGTTTGGTCACAGGGTTACCTTCAAAGGATCCCCATCATCATCTTCATAATGTTGTCTTCTTAGGAAAAAGTATTATGGGGACACAAAATCTTTCTTTGGATGTAGTTAGTTTACTAGTGTTCCCATTGTCACTAACTAGTAATGCAGTTGTGTGATTGTTTAAGCTACCTCAAGGTACGATAACAATTTGGGCAGAGCTTTAAAGAGTTTTTTTAGAAAGATATTTTCCAAGGTCAAAGAAGCTTAGGCTCAAAGATCAAATAAACAATTTTGAGCAATTGGCCGGTGACTCTATTAGTACCACATGGGAGAGATTCACCAAATATTTGTGAATGGTTCTTGATCACATGATTGTTGATGATGCATTGGTTGAGATTTTCTATCGAGCGCTTGACGAGAATAGTCATGCTTGTGCCGACACAATCATGGGAGGTATATTTCTTGATCAACCCTTTCCATTGATCACTGAAAGGATGGAGCAAGTGGTGAAAAACATTAGAGCATGGTATCAAACATATAGAGATTCTATGAAGACTTCTTGTGTAGTAAACACCAACAATGAGCAAGCTAAGGTCAATGAGAAGATTATGCAATAACTTGCTCAAATTTGCACAAGCATGGATTTTGTGTTAAAGAAAAATCAAGCAAGTGTTCAAGCGGTAACCCACCAACCTACTAAGGCTCCCATGTACGATAAACCATTCTTTGATGAAGATGCTTTCTTCGTGAGTAACCAATCAGCGAATTTTTGGAACAACCCCTAAGGGTTTAATTCGGACTATTGGAAGCAAGGTTTTGAGAATCAAGGTTAGAATTATAACCGTAATGATGTATATAGAGACAACCAAGGTGGTTATTATGAAAGAAAGAGACTATCGAATACCAAATGGGGTAGAAGACATGGTTATAGAAATGATCGTTATGTTCCGCCCCACAATCGTAATGTTGGGATAAATACTTCGAGGATTTAAGAGATGTTTGACAAGTTGTTGAAAGGAGCCGAAGATCAAGATAAGAGCTTGAAAGGAATGAAACTGGACATTTCATGCATAAAACAAAATATAGAGGCTCGCTTCGTGGCAATTAAATAATTAGAACAACAATTTGGCCAAGCTTCTTCACAGTTGAACCAATGCCAAAAGGGCACCTTACCAAGCAATATGGTTCAAAATCCAAAGAATGATGGGCATTGCATAGTGGTCATGACTAGGAGCGATAAAAGCCCAATTGATCCCACTATGTCGATGGTTGAGGATGAAGCTTGTGGGTAGGGTATTGATGGTGAAGTTGTGGTTGAGAAAGAAGGCTTTGAGAATGTTAGGATGTAAAGAGAAGAAGTGAGAGAGTAGGAAAAAGTTAAGATGATTCCAGAACTTCCTCCCCCTTCCCTTAAAGGCTTAAGAAAAAGGAAGAGGTTGGAAATTCAAACACTTCCTCTCAATGTTAAAGCAAATATCCATTAACATTCCCCTTCTTGAAGCTTTGGAAAAGATGCCCGGATATGTCAAGTACTTGAAAGATTTGTTGACAAAGAAATGTACTTTGAGCCAAGAGCTTCTCTAGAGGTCCAACAATGTAGTGCCATTACGACCAAATGCCTTGCCCAAAAACTAGAGGATCCCAGTGCATTCACTATTCCTTATATATTGGTGATGAGGAATTCACAAAAGCATTTTGTGACTTAGGAGCAAGTATCAAACTAATGCCTCTTGCCATGTTTAGAAAGCTAGGCCTTGGCAGATAGAACTATATAGAAGCCGGAAGGGATACTTTTTGATATGCTTGTAAAGGTTGATAAATTCATCTTTCCCATGAACTTTGTGATCCTTGACTGTGAGGTTGATTTTGAGATCCATTATATTGGGAAGATCATTTTAGGCCACTGAGAGAGCCTTAGTAGATATGGATAAGGGTCAACTTTGGTTTAGGGTAAATAATGTAGAAGTTGTGTTTAACATCTGCCAATCAATGAAATAGCCAGATGAGTTTAAGAGTGAAGTCTAGGCCATTGAAGAATTTTGATGATGGTTGATGACAAAGTCAAGTCACAACATTAAACAAGGCGCTTCTTGGGAGGCAACCCAAGTATATTTTAAGTTTTTGGGTTGCGTTGAGTTTGTTTTGATTGTTTAAATTGCTAGTAGTAGAATTATTTTTATTTTGAGTGTTTAAACATTGAATTAGTGTCTAATTTTGGACATTGGTATTTTGAAGTTTGGTTTGCAAGTATCGAGCAAGAACTAAAGATCTGAACAGAAATTGCATGTGGAACAGCCTCTAAGAGCCAGCCTATGAGTCAAAGTGCATACTATGACTCGCGTCATGCCTCATAGAGGAAACCAGTAAGGACTTGAAGTTGGCACACATACTATGATCTAACCCTACAAATCATAGGGTCCCCTATGAGTTATAAGTAGGGTTCATAGTGCCCAAGTATAAAATCTAATTTTTTAAAGTTTTGAGGACCTACGAGTGTAGGAGGCCCTATAACTCATACTCGGGGTTTCGTAGCCATGAAATACAAAAGTTTTAAAGCCAACCTAGTTTAGTATATTAGGGGTCAAATATTCATCTGACCCCTTATTTCCATCATTTAACAGTTCCTTCTCCCAAAAGTTTTTCGACACCATATGTCTTACTATTCTGATGCCAACTCCATCAACCCCACCAGTTTTTGGCAAGCTTTTTTAGCGAACCCATTTAGTAGGGTTTCGGCTCCCTCCTATTTCTCTTCTTGCATCTAGTTGATCTTTATTTGCTCATTTGGTAAGTTTTCTTGGTTAAAGTTTGCACAATCATGTTAAGATCTTTGAATAATATTGAATGAGTGTATATTTTTTGATCATAATGAGTATACCATGAGAAAATGATTGTATAAGCATGAAAATTAGGGTTTGGGTTTGTTAAATTCTCTAGCATGATTTGAAATTGTATGATTGCTCTGGTTGGGTTGTTGTAATACTAGCATGTTCATCATATGAGTTTATTGCATGATTTTTGAATGATCAAGTGCAAACTCATGTTGGGGTTAGAATTTGGGATATTGGTGTGTGTTAAAATATGCAAATTTATAATACCTTTATATGGAGTTGTTTTGAACTATTTTTGAATCACCATTGTTCTGTATTATTATTAATGATTATGAGTAAGAGATTAGTTGATCTTAGGTATATCCTGAATGCAATTAGGGGTTGTTATGTGATCGTGGGATGACTGTTGAATGTGTTAATATGATTCATAATAGGGTTAACTATATGGTTTTCATGATGTGTCTCTTTGATGTTGTTTAGTTTTGTAATCAAATGATCCTTGGTTCTTATGGGAAGGTCCCTGGCAGCCCAGGTTCCTTCTGTTTTCTGCTACGAGGACCTACTACGACTTGTAGGTCACCTTACGAGTGGTAGTGGCCCTTGTACTAGGCAATAGTCACTTGTGGTTCCTTAACACTTACCATGCGAGACCGACCTATGACTCATGGTGCCTACTATAAATCATAGTGATGGAATCATTGAACCTGCCTTATTCTGAATTGTATTCATCCCCTACTATGAGCCCAGGATACGACTTGTAAGTCAACCTACAAGACATACCTGTACCTTGTATTTGTGATTAGAATGTTATTTTTCTCAGGCACCATAGCATTACGAGGCTATAATATGACTCATAAGCTACCTTATGAGTTATACCTATGCCTCGTATCTGCAGACTTGCAACTAGTTCAGTGAAACGACCCCAAAAGTTCTCGAAAACGTGCATCTAAAGTGCTTGGAATTTTTTTCCATATATCTAAACATCTGCTCGGAATTTCAAAAATCCAACTTCATATTCTTGTTCAGGAGGTCCAAATTAGGGTGACAAGGTTCTAACATTGAATTTAAAGCAAAGGAATCGAATTATGAAATTTCGCTTAGTACAATTTCTAGTGACGGCCCACAACCTCTCCATGATGCAGAGTGGTGTATTTCCTGCTCTGTCTTTTCCTAGTTCACCTAGATTTTTCTAAGTGTTGGACCTAAGTTTTCCCAAACGTACTTTCACCTATAATTAGACTTATTTCACCCTCATGTCACCCAAAACATTCCCCAATATTTCCCCAAACACTTAGACTCATTTCTAATCCTAAATTCAAGTCCCAAACTCAAGGCCAATCTCATGGATTTCTTCTAGGATCTCACTCAAGCGTCAAATCTCCATTAAAGTCTTCTTCAAGAATATCATAAAAGCTAAGGTATGTGGTGTTGACTATTGGGTCCTTCCACCCATAGTACCTAAACCCTCTTTTACTTAATATTGCATGATTTAAAGTTGATTTTACATGTGGATTTTGTTTATTGAGAAATTTACTGCACAGTAAATTTAGTTCATAAAAGTAAGGTTCTTTTAGCATGTTTTGAGCTTCAAATCTTAGATCTAATGTTGGAATTGATGAGGGATTTTGATATGAATGACTTGCGGGTATTTCAAGGTGTTGATTAAAGGTTTTACTATTGATTTGCATGCATGGCTTCATCTCTAATTTGTATGCTCTTTTGCCCCATTACATACCGCCAAGGTGTTTGATAAAATGTACAGTTATGGTTTCTTGAGGAAATGAAGGTTCAAAGCATGAGATATGATATGAATGATGTTATGATTATGAAAAGAGCTTATGTATATGATATAATTGACTATATAATGATGAAATGAGCTTATCCATATGATGTACCCTATATAAAGTATTGTATTAAACCATGCTTGATCTGGGGTGATAAAAGCCCAGATAACCTAGATGAGGGTTAATACTTATCCACCAGGGTGATGGGGTGGCATTATCACCAACCTAGATATTGGTTTATACTCATAAACCGAGATGGGGGTTCTTACTTATCCACCTATGTTATAGGGCGGCAATATCACCAATCGAGATGGGGGTTCATACTCATCCACCTAAGTGATGGGACGATATCATCACTAAGCCCAAGGGGTTCATACCTTGGAAATATAGCTTGGTCTCTTCTTCACATATGATATCTTATATGAGCATGAGTTACTTAAGCATGTTTTTACTTATGTATTGATCATACATGTCATCTTACTATATTATGCCTATTGCCTATGCTTATGTATGTTGATTATGAAGCTTATCTCTTATTGCATTGTATCCTACATACTCAGTACATTCAAATATACTATTGCATACTTTTGCCTACATGATATCACCATGTAGGAACTGGTGCCCAAGTTGATCCTCCTCCTCCTTCATGTGGCTAGATGATACTATTCAAAGCTTGTTGCTGAGTCCTCCATTTCGGGGACTTTAGTTTACATTTTACTCTTATCTATGTATTAAGACACTATGTTATGTTTTGTTTGACTATAAGGGTGAGCCCAGTTATGTTGTCTTGGCCCCCGCTCTATCTATGTATGTAGAGGTGTTTGTTAGACAAGTTATGTATTACGTTTGAGCTTTGACTCATATATGTTGTTTAAGTATTGCACTCTGTCTTTCTCCCTTAGTCCTATTTCCTCTAGTTCATGTTTCTTATGATGTTTTATATTGCTTTCATGACCAAGCATGTGTAATGATATGTTATGAGGCTTGTTTGGGGTTTCTTTGGGTTCCCCATTCACCGGTCATGTCTAGGCCCTATGCTTGGGTCATAACAAACTTGGTATCAGAGCACTAGGTTGGTAGATCCTTACAATCCAACACACTGTGCCGATTAGAGTCCTAGTTATGGTTGTGAAGCGCGCTATGATAATGAATAGGAGGTTATGAGACGTTTTAGGAAATGTTTCCCTTATTTGTGTTCTAAGTAGTGCTATAGAGTTGTGATAAGTTTCCCTCATTAATGATTGTTCTTTACTATGCTAAATTATGACAAACACTAGAGAAAGATGGGACCAAGCTCTCGAGGAGCAATCTACCAATGGTGAGCTCCGATATACTCTTACAATGCTTGCCCAAGTGGTGGCCAACCAAGTCTAACAAGGGGCCTAAGCCCCTCATGCTACTACCTTGAGAGGTAGGGTGAGGGACTTCATGAAGATGAATCCTCCTATTTTCAATGGGTCAAAGGTGGATGAGGATCCACAAGATTTTATTGATGAAATCTATAAAATCTTGTCGATCATAGGTTATGGGTCAAAGGAGAAGGTAGAGTTGGCGGCGTACAACTCAAGGGGTGGCCTAAATTTTATTTGATCAATGGAAACGTGAGAGGGGTAATGGATATGTGGTGCTTTGGGAGGAATTTAAATTGGCCTTCCTTACTTGATTCTTCCCTCTTGAGCTTAGGGAAGCAAAGTTGGTTGAATTTATGAACTTGAAACAAGGTTGTATGAGTGTGAGGGAATATGCCCTCAAATTTAATCAACTTTCAATGCATGATCCTCACTTGGTGGCTGACTCTAGGTCAAAGATGAATAAGTTTGTTATGGGGGATGAGAAGATGAGAAAGAAGAAGGGCCTCATGAGGCCAATTGGGCCCAGTTTGAGGGTAGGTTCCATAAGGGTGTTAGGCCTCCACAAGGCCAAAGGCCTCCTCATGCTACAAACAGAGAGTTTGCTAATGATTTCCCAAGTCCCCAAGGTGTTGGTGTTTTGGATCCTGATGATGTGTGTCCTAGATGTGGGAAGAGTCATCATGTCCCATGTTTGAAGGGTACTAGTGCATGCTATGATTGTGGGGAGCTTGGTCACAAGAAAGTATATTGTCCAAGAAACCGTGGCAAGGTTCGAGGTATAAATATGGTGCCATTGGGTAGAGGTGGTCCTCAAGTTGGTGCCCCAAAGCACAATCTATTCTATGCTTTACATGGAAGTCAAGGGGTTGGTGAGGTCCCAGATGTTGTTACTGGTATGTTGAAAATCTTTGATCTTGATGTATATGCTTTGATTGATCCGCGTGTCATCCTTTCCTTTGTTAACCCCTTTATTGCTAAAAATGTTTGATGTTGAGTTACTGTTCTTACATGAGTCATATGAAGTGTCTACTCCGATAGCTGCATCTATTGTATCTAGGAGGGTGTATAGAAATTATCCGATTTGCATCTTGCATATAATCTTACCTTGAGATCTTGTTGAATTAGATATGGTTGATTTTTATGTTATTCTTGGGATGAATTAGTTGTATGCATACTATGATTCTATTGATTGTAGAACTCGGAGGGTTAAGTTTCAATTCCCAAATAAAATCATCCTTGAGTGGGAAAGTCGTGATATGGTAGTGAGGGGTAGGTTCATCTCATGCATTAAAGCCCATAGGTTGATTTCCAAGGGGTGTTTGTATCATCTTGTGAGTGTTAAAGATGCGGAGTCCAAAGTCCCTTCCATTGAGTCGGACCTGGTTTTAAATAAGTTTCTTGATGTCTTTCTAAATGACCTTGCCGGTGTCCTTCCCAAAAGGTAGATAGATTTTGGCACAGATCTTCTTCCTAATACTTAACCTATCTCCATTCTACCTTACTGTATGGTCGCGACGGTGGTGAAGGAGTTAAAGGAGCAATTGAAAGATTTGTTGGAGAAGGGATTTATTAGACCTAGCCAATCACCTTAGCGTGCATCGGTGTTGTTTGTAAAGAAGAAAGATGGGTCAATTAGAATGTGCATTGACTACCTACAACTCAATAGGGTCACTATAAAGAATAGATATCCTCTTCTAAGGATTGATGACTTGTTTGACAAATTGCAAAGGGCTAGCTTTTTCTCTAAGATTGATCTTTGATCCGGGTACCATCAAATAAGGGTGAGAGAGTGTGATATTACAAAGACGGCCTTTCGGACTAGGTTTGCGTATGCCGAATTTGTGGTGATATCCTTTGGATTGACTATTATGTCGGCCATCTTGATAGACCTAATGAATGGAGTCTTAAAGCCCTACTGTGATTCCTTTGTTGTGGTCCTCAGTGATGATATTTTGATCTATTCACATAGTATGGAGGAGCATATGGGTCATTTGAGGGTTGTGTTGCAAAGATTGAGGGAGGGTTATATGCTAAATATGACAAGTGTGAATTTTGGTTAAAGGATGTTGCATTCTTAGGTCATGTCGTATAGGGGGATCGTATAAAAGTGGATTCTAAGAAAATCAATATGATCAGGAATTAGCCTAGACCATGATCCCATTGCATATTAGGAGTTTCTTGGGCTTTATGGGTTACTATAGAAAGTTTGTGGATGGGTTCTTCTCCACTTCTTCCTCTTTGACAAAATTGACTCAAAAGTAGCCAAAATTTCTGTGGACAGGTGAATGTGAGAAAAGCTTCCAAACATTGAAAGATAGGCTTATGTTCTCACCTATATTGTTACGACAGGATAGGCTTGAGGTATTTGTTGTGTATTATGATACATCTAGAGTTGGTTTGGGTTGTGTACTAATGCAAAATGGTAAGATCATAGCCTATGCTTCTAGGCAACTCAAGGTGCATGAAATAAACTACCCTACCCATGATCTTGAATTAGCTATCGTGGTGTTTGCATTTAAGATTTGGCAACATTATTTGTATGGGGTGCATGCTAATGTCTTCACCGATCATAAGAGCCTTCAGTATGTCTTCATACAAAAAGATCTTAACTTGAGACAAAGAAGATGGCTAGAACTCCTTAAGGACTACAACATGAGTGTGCATTACCATCCAGGAAAGTCAAATATTATGGCGGATACTTTGAGTTGGGTGTCCATAGGTAGCCTAACTCATGCGAATGATGGTTAAAGGGAGATGGCTATGGAGGTACATAGATTGACTAGACTTGGGGTGAGGTTGGAAGATGCGGGGAACGTTGTGGTGGTTAATAGTTCTAAATCTTCTTTGGTTGATGAGGTGATAGAAAAACATGATCTAGACTCCTCCTTGCTTGAGTTGAAGGCCTTGGTGAAAGAAGGCAAGATAGAGGTTTTCTCTCAAAGGGGATATGGGGCCCTTAGATACCAGGTAGGTTGTGCGTGCCACATGTTGATGGTTTGAGGGAAATAATTCTTGATGAAGCCCATAATTCCTCTTATTCTATCTATCCCAGTTCCACCAAAATGTATAGAAAATTGAGCGATGTATATTGGCATGGAGGCTTGTAGAGGGATATTACCAAATTTCTAACCAGTTGACATAGTTGTCAACAAGTCAAAGAAGAGCATCAAAGGCTGGGTGGCCTAACCCAAGACATAGACCTTCCTACTTGGAAGTGGGAGGTGATTAATATGGATTTTGTGGTTGGGTTTCCCAATACTAGAGAAGGATTTTATTCCATATGGGTGGTAGTTGATAGGATGACAAAATCGACTAACTTTCCACTGGTCAAGACTTCATGTGGGCCTAAAGAGTATGCAATGTTGTACATCCATAAGTTAGTGAGGTTACATGGGGTTTCTTTATCCATCATATCAGATCGGAGTGCACAATTCATTTTACACTTTTGGAGGTCCTTTCAAAAGGGTCTTGGCACCAAAGTTTATCTTAGTATGACCTTCCTCCATCAAACGGATGGCCAAGCCGATATGATAATTCAAACACTTGAGGATATGCTTAGGAAATGGATCGTAGAGCTTAAAGGTTGTTGTTATGACCATCTTCCATTGATTGACTTTGTCCACAACATTATCTAGCACTATAGCATCGGTATGGCTCCATTTGAGGCTCTTTATAGGAGATGTTGTAGATCACTGGTGGGATGGTTTGAGGTTAGAGAGGTTGCTTTATTGGGGCCAAATATTGTTATGGATGCTCTTGAGAAGGTAAAGATGATTAGGGAAAGGTTAAGGACAACCCGAAGTCATCAAAAATGTTATGCCAATGTAAGAAGAACAGACCTAGAATTCTAAGTAGGTGATCGGTTTATTTGAAGGTTTCTCCAATGAAAGGTGTAGTCCATTTTGGTAAAAAAAGGGAAGCTAAAACCAAGGTATATTGGTCCTTATGAGGTAATTAAGAGGGATGGCAAGGTGGCTTATGAGTTGAAGTTTAGTGAAATGAGTTTGGTCTATCCGGTATTCCATGTCTCTATGTTGAGAAAAATGTGTTGGTGATCCTAATGCCATTGTGCCTCTTGACATTGTGGGTATTGTTGAGGATAACTTAACTTATAAGGAGGCTCTGGTTCAGATCTTGGATAGGCAAGTAAAGATATTGAGTAACAAAGAAGTCGCATCCATTAAGGTTCTTTGGAGGGACCACCAAGTCAAAGGTGCTACTTGGGAGGCCGAAGCGGATATGCAAAAGTGGTACCCGTATCTCTTACACTCCACTCAAGCCTAATGTACTAATTCTAAGTCCCCTATGTGACTTTAAGTCTTACATTTCAGCCCCTATGTCATTCATGTGCATTAATGTTGGCAATTTATGATGATTTCACACTTAAAATGGGCTTTTGAAAGTGATGTTTAAAACGTAATGTTGCATTTATGTTTGGGCTAATTTGTTCAAGATTATGATTATCTTTTACATCTCTTCTATATTGGGTATGGATGTTCCCAAGAGGTAGATACTGAAATGACCCCAAAAGTGCTCGAAAACGTGTCTTGGAAGTGCCCAGAATCTTGTTTTCCATATATCTAAAAATTCATTTGGAATTTCAAAAATCTGACTTTATATTCTTATTCAGGGGGTCCAAATTAGGGTGACAAGGGTTGAAACTCAAATTTAAAGAACAGGAATCGAATTATGGAATTTCTCCCTTGATATAAATTCCATTGAGGGTCCACGACCTCTCAGCGACGCGGAGTGGTGTATTTCCTACAATGTCTTTTCCTAGTTCACCCAGAATTTTTGAAGTGTTGGACCTAAGTTTTGCCAAACATATTTTCACATGTACTTAGCCTTATTTCACCCTCATATCACCTAAAATATTCCCTAATATTTCCCCAAACCCTTAGACTCATTTCTAACCTTAAATTCAAATGCCAATCTCAAGGATTTCTTCAAGGATCTCATTCAAGATTCAAATCTCCATTAAAGTCTTCTTTAAGAACTTTACAAAAATTAAGGTATGTGGCATTGAACCATTGTATACTTCCACCCATGCCTCTTTTTACTTAATATTGCTTGATTTAAAGTTGATTTTACATTGGGCCCTTCTACACAGTTTTTTTAGTTCATGAAAGTATGATTGTTTTAGCATGTTTAGAGCTTCAAATCATAGATCTAATGTTGGAATTGATGAGGGGTTTTGATATGAATGTCTTGGGGAAGTTGCAAGGTGTTCATTAAATATTTTACCACTGATTTTCCAACATGATTTCAACTCTAAAATGAATGTTCTTTTACCCCTATTACACATCCCCAAGGTGTTTGATAAAATGTTCGATTACAATTTCATGAGCAAATGAGGGTCCAAAGCATGAGATATGATTTGAATAATATTATGATATGGAAAATTGCTTATGTATATAATATAATTGACTATGTGATGATGAAAAGAGCTTATGCATATGATATACCCTATATAATGTGTTGCATTAGACAATGCCCAATCCGGGAGAACAGGAGCCCGGATAACCTAGGTGAGGGTTAACACTCCTCCACCAAGGTGATGGGGTGGCATCATCGCCAACCTAGATGGGGTCTTATACTCATCAACTGTGATAAGGGTTCATACTTATCGACCTAGGTGATAGGGCGGCATAGTCACCAACCAAGATGGGGGTTTATAAACATCCACCTAAGTGATGGGGCGGCATCATCACTAACCCCAACGGGTTCATACCTTGAAAATATAGCTTGGTCTCTTTTTCATATATGATATCTTTTGTGATCATGAGTTATCTAAGCATGTTTTTACTTATGCATTCATCTTACATATCATCTTACTATATTATGCCTATTGCGTATTCTTATGCATGTTGTTCATGAAGCTTATCTCTTGTTGCATTGCATCACACATGCTTATTACATTAAAATGTACTAATGCATACTCTTGCCTACATGATATCACCATGTAGGAATTGGTGCCCAAGTTGATCATCCTCCTCATCCACGTGACTAGACAGTAGTATTCCAAGCTTATTGGTACGTCCTCCATTTCGGGGACTTTGGTTTAAGTTTTCCTCTTATATATGTATTGTGACACTATCTTATGTTCTATTTGACTATGAGTGTGAGTCCGATTACTTTGTCTTGGCCCCCGCTCTATCTATGTATGTAGAGGTTTTTGTTGCACAAGTTATGTATTAAGTTTGAGCTTTGACTCATCTATGTTGTTTAAGTATTACACTCTCTCTTTCCCTCCTAGTCCTATTTCCCCTTGTTCATGTTTCTTATGATGTTTGATATTGCTTTCGCGACCAAGGATGTGCAATGATATGCTATGAGGCTTGTTTGGGGTTACTTTGAGTCCCCCATTCACTGGTTATATCTAGGCTCTAGGCTTGGGTCATGATATTTAGGGTATCCTTTTATGTCTTCCTTTAATGGTTTTGTTATTATTTTTTGATTCTCTTATGTAAATTCTTTTTTATCAAACATTTTGGTGCTCACAATGTATTTTGGGGTTGAGTTTCAAGAAATATACCTCCAAAGGATAAACAAGCGATCCAAGCCTTCAAGAGGAAGTTAGTTGATGAGTCCTCTAAGATGTAACAATCTAAGGGGTATATGGAGGTCCATAGAGTTCTGATAAACCCCGAGGCAAATGTCTTTCATACTAGAGCTTGCACTGTAAAGGCCCCAGTCGAAATAGATAGTAGGGAAGAGGCCCCTTGAGAGTAATGACACAACTATGAGCCAGAAGAGACCCAGGACTGATGATGAGGTTGTAGCACTGGAGGATCAAATTACTAATGCGGTGGTGAAGGAGTCATTAGTTATGGCGACTATACAAAGAGATCGAGAGTATCAGATAACATGAGGACCCGGGAGCTTAGGTACAACTACAGCCCGAGACCACCAAGTAGGAGATTTGACCCCAGGAGCCCCTAGTATAAGATGGCTGCCAGTGTTAGAGTATCATTTGTTTGATATTTTTTTACCCCAGTCCTTATTTTCTACTTATGGATACTTTGTTCCATGTTTTAGACAATATTTTCTTTATGTTGGTTTTTGGATAGCTTTAATTGTTTTGTGTTGAATATTGTTTTTAATTATGTTTTGGATGATTAGTTTTTAAATTGTTGGTTTTTGGTATATATATATAGATATGTTTTTAATTTGAGGACAAAGTATTTTCTTTTGGTGGGGTGTGTGAAGTTATGTATTAGGGTGAAGTATGATTAGCCTTGAGTCCATAACATCCCCTATTTTTTATCCTAAGGTTTTCTTGTGGTATTTCCTTTTTTCTTGTGGATGTTTTAATTTTTGTTGAACTGGCATGTTTAGGTAGTGTAGATAATTTGTAGATTTATAGTAGTTACTAGCTTTTGGCATATATAATCTTGAAATTCTTTTTGAATGTTTTGAAAATTTGGCACACCAAAAATATTTGAGATTTTTAGTTATTATTTCAATCCTGCATATGATTATCTAGCAATGTTTGTTCTGATAAAGAAAAGGCAAGTTGATACTTGAAGCATGACCTGTGAGTCTATGATTGATTATGTATGCAATGTTATGTGTGTGAGCTTAATTTGTCACATTAGTATTATGTATAGACTCGGAACTTGTCTTATTACTCTAAGATTGTACTGGTGATGTGGTTGATTCGAAAAGGATCTTAGGCTATTGTTCTTTTAGTGAGTTAACTTTTTCCCTAATGACCTACCAAATGTGATAGTTGATCCCTTGTTCCAAACGTTTGAGCTTTTTATGTACTTGTTCTTTCTTGAAACTCAACTATCCTAGCCTTGTTTTGTGAACTACCTTGATATTTGGCCTTGGAATATCCTTCAACATATGAAATTTGACTGAGGATAAAAGCTTAAGTTGAGAGTGGCTATAAATAGTGGCCCTGGTTTGGGGAATAGATATTATGTACTTCACCTCAGGCTAATAACCTAAGTTGAGGGTGGCCTTTATTGTGGTAAAGTAATTAAAAGGGGACAGTTAGTTGACAAAAAAGGAAAGAAAAGAAATGTCATGTGCTGGGTGAGAAAAAGAAAAGAAAGGTTGCCTAGGATTGAACAGAATAATAAAATAAGTTCAAAATAATGCACAGTTGAAAAAGAGAAAGAAATCACCCAAGAAAAGGTTGAAAAGGAAGAATAAGGGTTGATTAAATGAAAAGTTGAGTTATGGAGGTAAGAGTGTTGAAAAATATGGTTCAAGGATAGCTTTTAATCACTACTTGCCTAAATTTCATACCAAAGCCCCATGAGCCTATGTTACAAGCCTTTTAAGTCCTAAAGTTATCTAAGTCCACCTTGTTACCAATCTGGAGTTTGAGTATAGGGGCAAGTCTATGGTGTTAGTCATTATGCATGAATCTCATTTGTGAGAGTGAGAATGCTTGCACAATCCCCAAATTTTGAATGTATTTTGAGCGAGATAGAGGGACTTTTGTTCTATAAAGTCATTTCCACTGCATAATTGGCATGTGACTAGTCCAGTGATTATGGATTATTGATACTTCTTCACTTGTAATAGTTGAATTGCCAGATGTATCAGCATTTTAAAAATGGGAGCTAATTTTACCAAGCCATATCATGTTTCATTTGTATAGTACTAGTATTGTAAGATGTGGGTTGTTACAGAAAGGGAGTATGCCCTCAAGTTCAACAAACTTTAAAAATATGCTCCATACATGGTTGACGACCCAAGGTCTAGAATGAACAAGTTTGTGATGGGTGTGTCCGATTTGGTGAATGTGGAGTGCCAGTTCACTATGTCAATTAGTGACATGGACTTGTCTCTCTTGATGACTTATGCTGAACAAATGAAAGAGCAAAAGTTGAGGAAGAGAAGGGGTCATGAGGCTTTGATGGTAAGTTCCAAAGTGGTAAAGGTGGTTGGTTACATCAATGCCAAGGGTCTTCTCATGCTTCTAATAGAAGTTTTGGCAATGATATCCTAAGGGCCCAAGATAATGGTGTTGTGGGTCCTAATGATTTGTGTCCAAGATGTGGTAGGGGTCACAGTGGCCAATTCTTGAGAAATACTAATGCTTGTTATGGTTATAGGGAGGTAGGGTATAAGGTGATGCATTGCCCTCGAAATCACAATAAGTTAAGGATGTTTATCCTCAAGGTCGGGGTGCTAATGTGGCTTCTTTGGTTAGAGGAGGCCAACAAGGTGGTGAGGTTCCCGGTGAGGTTCTAGGGAGGATTTATGTTCTTCTAGGGAAGCAAGGGGTTGATGAGGTTCCCGATGTCATCACCAGTATGTTAAAAGTCTATGATTTTGTTGTACATGCATTAATAGAGCTGTGCCACTCTTTCTTTTGTTAGTCCTCTTAATTCCAAAATGTTTCATGTTGAGACCGAATTGTTGTCTATGTTATGAGATGTCTACTGCTATTGGTACATCTATTGTTGCTATAAAGGTCTATAGAAATTATCCCATTTGCATCTTGTATAAAATATTGCCTTGTGATCTTGTTGAGTTGGATATGGTTGATTTTGATGTCATTCTTGGGATGGATTGGTTGTATGCATAGTATGCCTCTATTGGTTGTAGAACCCGTAGGGTCAAATTCCATTTCCCAAATGAACCTGTCCTTGAGTGGTAGAGTCAAGATGTGGTGGTCAAAGGTAGGTTCATCTCTTGTATTAAAACCCAAAGATTAATCTCTAATTGGTGTCTTTATCATCTTGTGAAGGTTAGGGATATGGAGTCCAAAGTCCTTCCTATAAAGTTGGTTCAAGTGGTAAATATGTTCCTTAATGTCTTTCCTATTGACCTTCCCGGTGTTCCTCTAGAAAGGTAAATAGACTTTGGTATATACCTCCTCCCCGATACTCAACCCATTTCTATCCCCCCCCTTACTGTATGGACCCGCCGGAGTTAAAGCAGTTCAAGGAGCAATTAAGGGACTTGTTAGAGAAGGGATTTGTTAGGCCTAGCCAATCACCTTGGGGTGCACTAGTGTTGTTTGTGAAGAAGAAGGATGGGTCTCTTAGAATGTGTATTGAGTACCGGCAACTTAATAGGGTTATCATTAAGAACAAGTATCCTCTCCTAAGGATTGATGATTTGTTTGACCAATTTAAAGGGACTAGTCACTTCTCTAAGATTGATCTTCAGTCTGGGTATCATCAAGTGAAGGTGAGGGAGTGTGATATTCCCTAGATGGCCTTCCAAACTAGGTATGCACGTTATGAATTTGTGGTTATGTCTTTTGGGTTGACTAATACATCGGTTATCTTCATGGATCTTATGAATAGGGTCTTTAAACCCTACCTTGATTTGTTTATGGTTGTTTTCATTGATGATATTTTGATCTATTCTCATAGTGAGGAGGAGCATGTGGCTCATTTGAGGGTAATGCTACAATGATTAAGGGAAGAGAAGTTGTATGCTAAATATAAAAAATGTGAATTTTTGTTAAAGGAGGTTGTCTTTCTAAGTCATGTTGTGTTAGGGTATAGTATTAAGGTGGATCCTAAAAAGATAGATATGATTAGAAATTGGCCTAGATTATTGACACCATCGAACTTTAGAAGCCTCCTTGGCTTAATGGGTTACTATCGGAGGTTTGTGAATGGGTTCTCTTCTATTGCTTCCCCCATGACTAAGTTGACTCAAGAAAAGTCTAAGTTTTTATGGACCAATGAGTGTGAAAGAAGTTTTAAAACCTTGAAGAATAAGCTTGTCTCCGCTCCTATCTTGTCAATACCAGAAGGGTTGGAAGGGTTTGTTGTATATTGTGATGCCTCAAAGGTTTGTTTGGGTTGTGTTAATTAAAAATGGTAAGGTGATAGCCTATGCTTCTAGGCAAATCAAAGTGCATGAAAAGAATTATCCTACTCATGATCTTGAATTGGCCGTCGTGGTTTTTGCTTTGAAAATTTGGTGTCATTATTTGTATGAGGTGCATGTTGATGTGTTCACCAATCATAAGAGTCTCCAATATGTGTTAACTCAAAAAGCTCTCAACTTGAGACAATGAAGGTGGTTAGAACTTCTTAAGGATTATGACATGAGTGTGAATTATCATTTCGAAAAGGCTAAATATTGTGGCAGACACTTTTAGTATGGTGTCTATGGGTAGCCTAGCTAATGTTTATGGTAGGGGCAAAGAGGTGGCTAGGGAGGTTTATCGGTTGGCTAGATTGGGGTTAGGTTGGAAGAGGTTGATAATGGTGGTATTATGGTTATTGATGGCTCAAAATCTTCCTTGGTTGATGAGGTAAAAGCAAAGCAAGATCTTGATCCCTCCTTATTAGAATTGAAGGCCATGGTGAAAGAGGGCAAGGTGGAAGTTCTATCCCAAGGGGGAGAAGGTGCCCTTTGGTACCAAGGTAGTTGTGTGTGTCTTGTGTTGATGATTTGAGAAGAGGATTCTTAATTGAGGCTCATAATTCTTCTTATTCCATTCATCCCAGTTCTACCAAGATGTATAGATATTTGAGGGATGTGTTTTGGTGGGGAAGTATGAAGAAAGACATTGCCAAATTTGTATCTGATTGTCATAGTTGCCAACAATTAAAAGCGAAACACAAATGGCCAGGTTGTCTAAACTAAGCTATAAAGATTTTTACTTGGAATTAGGAGGATATTAACATGTCACAACCCAAGACTAGGGCCTAGATGTGACATGGTGAATGGGTAACCCGAAGGAACCCCAAACAAGCCTCTTAACTTATCATTTCACATCATTGGTTGTGAAAGCATATAAAAGACATAAAGAGTAAGAATAGGTGCAAAGGGCTTAAGGGAAAAGCTTGCATACCATCATTATCAAGAGATAGAGTCAAAGCTTATATCATAGATACATAACATGTCCAACAAACACCTCTAATACATAGATAAGAGTGGGGGTCAAGACAAAGAAACTGGGCTCACCATCATAGTCAAAATAGAAAATAAGAAAAATGTCTCAACACAAAATAAGAGCAATATAGACTAAGGTCCCCAAAGTGGAGGACTCACCACAAGCTTGAGTAGTACCGATCTAGCCACGTAGAGGAGGAGGATCAACTTGAGCACCGATTCCTACATGGTGATATCATGTGGACAAGAGTATGCGTTAGTACATTTAAATGTACTAAGTATATAGGATGCAATACAATGAAAGATAGGCACGTTAATCAAAATGCATAACAATAGGCAATAAGCATAATATATCAATATGGCATGCATGATCAATGCATAACAAAAACATGTTTAAGTAACTCATGCTTATATAAGATATCATATGTACAGAAGAGATCAAACTAGATTCCCAAAGTACAAATCCCTTGGTTGGTTGATGATGGTTTCACCCCATCACCCTGGTGGTGTGGTACAAACTCCTCACATGGTTGATAATAATTTGACCTTATCACCCCAGTGAAAAATTACAAACCCCTCGCATGGTTGATGAGTACAAACCCCCACCTCAATTATCAAGGTACAAATCCCTCGACAAGGTTATTTAGGCTCTTTGTCCCCCGGATCGGGCATGGTCTAATTTAACACTTTATATAGACTATATCATATACATAATCTTATTTCATTATTATAACATCAATCATATCATATCTCATGATTTGTACCTTCAATTCCTCAAGAAACCACATCCAGACATTTTATCAAACACTAGAGTGTGTGTAATACTAGTATAAAACCATGAAATATAGAGATGAAATCATGCAAGAAAATCTATTATAAAACTATCAATCAAGACCTTCTAATACCCTCAAGTAATATACATCAAAACCCCTCATCAATTCTTATAATAGATCCAAGATTTATAGCTCAAAATATAGCAAAATAACCATAATTTTACAGAGTTTTAACATAGTTTATAGACATGTCCATACTAATAAACCCATTTGTAAAATTAATTTTAAATCATGCAAATTGAGTAAAAGGAGATTAGGACACCATGGGTGGAAGAATCCAATGGCTAAAACCTACATATCTTAGCTTTGAGGAAGCTCTTGATGAAGATTGAAAATGGAGGCTTGAAGCTTGAAGGAAATTCTAAATTTTGGATGAGGGTGTTGAGGCTTAAATTTGGGAGTGAAAATATGACTAAGTGTTTGAGAGGATATTGGGGAATGTTTAGGATAGTATGAGTGTGAATAATGATGAAGTACAGTTAAAAACATGTTTGGAACACTTAGGCCAAAGACCCAAAAGCTTTGAACCGAGATAGAAATCACTAGCAACAAAATACACAGGTCTACGACTGGTCTGCAATGCGAACATGTCACAAAGTCCAAACTAATACATGTCCACAATAGCAGCACATAGTGGTACTATTGCAGATCGATTCTAGATAATAAAATATACAAAAAATTAAATTGCTAATCGTCTACTCTTAAATCGGGGTTAGACCCTCTACCGCATAATTTTAACCTCCTGAACAAGGATATGAAGTCAGATTTTTGATATTGCTCATGAATTTTGAGATATATCAAAATTTAAAATTTTAGGCATTCTGAGGCACATTTTCAGGCTCTTTTTGGGGTCGGTTCAATATCTCTCAATTGGGAATATTTGTCCCCGAAAGTAAAAGAGATGTAAAAGACAAGAATAAACATGAACAGATCAACCCCAAAACAAATGCAACATTACATTTAAACACCATTTTCAAAACCTCAACGTAAGATTAAAATCATCATAAATTTGTCAACTTGAGCATGAATGACATAGGGTCTTTACCTCGATTGCCTTATTCGGGAGGTAGTGAGCCCCTTCTACAATGTTGGGGGTATGTACCTCAATAACTAGGTTAAGGGGTTTGTACCTGAATCATTCTCCAAGGGGGTGGTAGGCTTGGGTATTCTATATTGATCATCACTTTTTACACACATATTATGTTCTATGTGAGCATGATTTACTATAAGCATCATCTATGCATGCCATATTTCTATATGCTTATTCATTGCCTATGTTTATGCATTTCAATTATGTTTCTTATCTTTTGTTATATTGCATCATATATACTTAGTACATTCAAACATACTAACACAGACTCTACGCCTACATGATATTACCATGTAGAAATCGGAGATCTACTTGATCATCCACCTCCTCCATGTGGCTCGTACGATTTCTCTCAAACTAGTCGGTGAGTTTTCAACTCCGAAGATGATGTCTTTTGCTCTTATGTTATGCTGAGACTCTCTTCCCTTTATTTGTATGCTTTGACTATAAGAGTGAGCCCGATTTCTTGTCTTGGCCTCCGATAAGTTCTGTGGGTAGATGTATTGTTGGACAAGTTATGTAATGATGCTATGAGATTGCCTCTCTCTTGACTCTTTAATGTTTTATGATATGGAAAGTTTCCCTTAGTCCCTTATCCTTGCTTAATACTCTTGCTGTTTTTTTATTACTTTCACAACCAATAATACGTAATGATATGCTAAGAGACTTGCTTGGGTTCCCTTCGAGTTCCCCATGTGTCATGTCACGTCCATACCCTAGGTTTGGGTCATGGCAATTGCAGTTCTTTAAGGTATATTTTTTGAAAGCATTTTTTATTTAGATTTGTTGATGGTGAATAATTTGAAATGACAAAATATAACACCCCCATGAAATGATGAAAATACCCCTAGACTTGACCTTGTGTGTAACGTATATTCTCATGCTCCATTTGCAAATTCAAGACCAGATTTGCGATTAGTATGAAAAATCAAGACAAAAAATGATCTCGAATTGATAAAAACTCAAAACAAACATGAATTGTATTTCCCAAAAAAAATTCAAAAATAGTGAGGAATTCGTATCCTCTCCATGACGTGAAGGGAATGCAAAACCATACTTAGTGGTTTTCCAATGTTTGACAAAAAGCTGTTTTCAAAAAAATATTTTAAATAACACTAGTGCGCATCGTGCATCTGTGTAAATATGGGCTAGTTTTCATTTTAAATGGGAGGGTATATTCAATTTTTTCACACCCCATATTCCAAACTAAGTCAGTTTTAAGATGATTTAATTTCAGAAAAATGATTATTTCATTCATTCACTAGTTCAAAACAAGAAACTCTCCCAAGAAACTTCAAGCGTAAGATAAAGAGCGGGTAGAACCTTTAAGAGAATTTCTTCAATTCTTCAAGAATCCTCTCTCAGGTATGTAATACCACCCAAAAATAATTATTTTGGTAATATTTTAGAAATTAAAACTAGTTTTCACCCATGAACCTTTAAGTATCAAAGTTACTATAAATCTTGTAAGTGTGTTAAATTCCATGATAATTTCATATATTCTTGATGGAGTTTTATGAAACCTTGGTCTTATTGGTATCCAATTTGAGATTTGTTATTACGTTTATATACATTTATGATCAAGATTTATGTTTATTTAGTTTTGTTGAAAATATTGATATTGATTCAAGAAAAGAAAAGACTAGTTTAAGCATCATTTAAGATAAGTTCAAGAATGTGATTTAAATGTTTACCTTGCATATTAGCCAAAGGAATCTAGCATATTTCAGGATCACTGAGTTGATTCTAATTATCAGTAAGTTAAAGATTACAGTGAGAAAGCCAAGAAAAGTTAAAGCTGGGCTAAATCCCCTAAAGATAAAAATTCAAAAATTCATTCTTTAAAAGTTATGAGTTATACAAGGCCTTTTGGGAGTAGTGTTGAGCACCGATATTGGTGAGAGTAGAATAAATTACTCAAACTCATAAACTATGTAGCTAGCATAGGATAGGATTTTACTACAGTACCTTCCTCATTAGCCATTGAGATATCCCAATTTTGGGATGGGTCCACTCCCCTAGTTATTCGTCCCCTACCCCAGCAAAGTACAGGATGACTCTGGCAGCATGGGCAAGACGTTGTATCACCAAGAAGCCCATATTGGTGGTTGTCAGTTAGAGAAACTCTCCAAGTAAAGAAACTAAGTTTTCTTTATCAATTTTCAACATATTATTTTTAGAATATTATTTTTCAGCATACTAGACTTTATGATTAATGTTATTTAATTATGAATCATGTTTTAGTCTTTGGAGAAGCTTTATATATATCGTATTTCTTTTTCGTCCATATTACATATAGTACTCATAATAATGTCCTTAGGACCTGCATCATTTTATGATGCAGACACAGGTGACTGAATTTCTCAATAGCCTTTCTATTGAGAACTTGAGAGCTTTCAAACTAGTGGTAAGGCCTTTTCTCATTCAAAGGCTCATGGATTAGGTTATTTCCTTTAAGTCTTTACTTTTATTTCTAGATACTTGGGGCCTATCTCTGTAGCCTTTTCAGATAGTGTAGTAGAGGTTTCATGGACCACATGTTTAGTGTTTTAGCTTTCAATTGTTCAGATATTTCTTAATAGCCTTTTTATTCAGTCATACAGACAAATATGAAGTTTCTTGTTGCTTTCAATTAGCCTTTTTCCACTATTATGAGTCTTTCACTGAGCAAGTAGCCAGGCCAAGTGGTTCACTTTAGACCAGAAATAGTTTTATATGCCAGCCACGTCTAGGGTGTAGGCTTGGCGCATGAAAAAAACTTGGTATCAGAGTACAAAGTTCATGTGTCCTAGGGAGTCTATACAACCATGTCTAGTAAAGTCTGTATTATGGGTGTGAAGTGCGCCACATTATAATAAAGAGGGTATAGGACATTAGGAAGTGTCATCCTTTTCTTGTTATTCCTTGTCTCGTGCTTCAAAGTATATCTCTGTGAAATCCCTTCTAACTCGTGCATTCATGCTATGGTTTTTTAGATTATACCTTCCCGTAGAGCTAACAGACCAGTCAAGGGAAGAGGATGCCCAGACAAAAGGAATGCAAGCCAGCCTGGCAGAATTCTTGAGGAACCCAAATTCCCAACTGTGCCTGTGGAGCAGCCACAACAGGCAGGCATTTCTAATATTAAGCTTTGCCAGGCCATTTAGACTTTCACTCAGGCGACCACTAACTAAGGAGGTAGCCAAGGAGATGGTAGGAATGATGGGGTGGATACCTCCATCGTTCATGATTTCATGAGGATGAACCCACCAGAGTTCACGGGATCTAATATGAAAGAGGATCTTAAGAACTTCATTGAGGATCTTCAGAAGGTATTCCAGGTGATACGAATAGCTGAGCGGGGTTGAGCTGGCTGCCAACTAGCTCAAGGGGGTACCTTGACCAATAGAAAGGGAGTAAGGCAGAAGGGGCGCCAGCAATTACTTGGGCAGAGTTTGAGGAGGCCTTTCTAGGATAGTACTTTCCCAGAGAGATGAGGTAGGCTAAGGTAAGAGAGTTTTTGAACTTGAAGTAGGAGAATATGAGTGTATGGGATACAACATCAAGTTTACTCAGTTGTCCCATTATGCTTCAGCTTTGGTGGTAGACATAAGGACTAGGATAGATATCTTTATATTCGAGCTCTCTCGAATGACTAAGAAATAGGGCAGAAATGCAATGTTGATTGGAGATATAGATATAGCTTAGTTGATGACGTATGTGTAGTAGGTGGAGGAGGAGAAGATGCAGGATAGGGAGGATTTCATGAGTAAGAGGGCCAAGACATCAGGCCAAGAGTCAGGCAAGAGAGGGATTAGATGTGGAGGTCACTCATCCTTTTAGCTTAAGATAGCCAGACCAGCACCTTCATTTGCTAGTACACCTGCCAAGAATCAGGAATGAGCAGGGATCACAGCACCGCAGGTTACTGGGCAGCCAATCACAGGATAGCATAGCTCCATCAAACCGCTATCCTACTTATAATAAGTGTGGCAGATCTCACCTCAGAGAGTGCCTTCTGGGCACAAATGGTTGCTTTAAGTATGGTTAGATGGGACATTTCTTGAAGGATTTTCCTATAGGGAAGCAAAATATAAGAGACACTAGGTCACAAACAATCTCTTTAGCACCATAATGTAAGCCACTTCACAGGGGTACTGTAGTAGGGACAAGCGGGGCACAAACCGCTTATATGCCATGGGCACTAGACAAGATAGTGGAACTCACCAGATGTGATTACGGGTATGCTCAAAATCTTTAATCATGATGTCTATGTATTACTAGACCTAGGAGCCACATTATTATTTATAACCTCGTATGTGGCTGTGAAGTTTGGGGTAAGTCCAGAATGCTTACTTGAGCCTTTTAGTGTTTCTACTCTTACGGGAAGCCTATTTTAGCCCAAAGAATTTATAAAGGGTGTCTAGTCTCTATTCATCATAAGACTATTATAACTAATTTGGTGGAGTTAGATATGGTAGAGTTTGATGTCATCCTAGGCATGGATTGAATTCATGCTGGGTATGCCTTTGTAGATTGTAGAACCAGAGTATTCAAGTTTTAGTTCCCTAATGAACCACTCTTAGAGTGGTTCGTTAGCTTAGTCATTCCTAAAAGTTAGCTTGTCTCTTATCTCAAAGCTAGAAAGTTAATCTCCAAAGGGTGTATATACCACCTAATAAGAGTTCAGGATTCTTTTGTTGAAGCACCATTACTACAGTCTGTCCTAGTTGTGAATGAGTTCCTAGAAATTTTACCTGAGGATCTTCCCGAAGTCCCTCCTGATAGGGAGATAGACTTTGGGATAGACACGCTCCAGATGTTCAGCCTATCTTCATCCCTTCCTGCCACGTGGCTCTTTTAGAGCTAAAAGAGTTAAAGATACAGTTGAAAGATCTTCTAGATAAGGGCTTCATTAGACCAAACATCTCACCTTGGGGTGCTCCAGTTCTTTTGGTGCGTAAGAACGATGGTTCTCTTCGGATGTGCATAGATTACCGTCAGTTGAACTACATCACCATTAAGAGTAAGTACCCTTTTCCAAGAATTGATGACTTATTCAACCAACTTCAAACTGCTACCTATTTTTCCAGGATAGATCTTAGATCTAGGTATTATCATCTTAAAGTTAGAGAAACAGACATTCCTAAAACAGCTTTCAGAACCCAATATGGTCATTATGAACTTTTGGTCATGTCCTTCGGGCTAACAAATGCACCAACAACTTTCATAGATCTTATAAACAGAGTGTTGAGGCCATACCTAGATATGTTTGTTATCATGTTCATAGATTACATTACCATTTATTCCCATAGTAAGGAGGAGCATTTAGACCATCTTAGAGTTATCCTTTAGACCCTTAAGGATCAGCAGCTATACGCTAAGTTTTCTAAGTATGAGTTTCGGTTGGAATCTGTAGCATTTCTAGGGCATACTGTGTCTAGTGAAGGTGTCCAGATTGATTCCCAAAAGATTTGAAGTAGTGAAGAATTGACCAAAGCCTACAATTCCCACAGAGAGAAGGAGTTTCTTGGGCTTGGTAGGGTACTACAGACGGTTTGTAGACAGGATTTCTTCTATTTCAGCTCCCTTGACCAAGCTACTCAGAAGAAGACCAAGTTTGAATGGTCAGAAGCTTGTGAGAAGAGCTTTCAAGAGCTAAAGACTAGGCTGAGTACAACCCCAGTCTTATCCCTACCAGAGGGAGTTGATGATTATATAGTTTATTGCGATGCTTCCAGAGTTGGCCTGCATTGTGTATTAATGCAGAGAGGCAAGGTGATAGCATATTCCTCTAGACATCTTAAGATTCATGAGAGGAATTACCTAATTCACGATCTTGAGCTTACTACGGTGCTGTTTGCTTTGAAGATCTAGAGACACTACCTATATGGTAGGCGCGTGGATGCATTCACGGACCACAAGAGATGGCAGTATGTGTTTGGCCAGAAGGAGCTAAATTTGAGACAGAGGAGATGGTTGGAGCTGCTGAAAGACCATAATATTAGTATCCTCTATCATCCAGGTAAATCTAATATGGTTGTTGATGCTCTTAATAGGGTCAACACGGGGAGCATAACCCATATTGAGGATAAAAAGAAAGAGTTAGGTAAGGAGGTCCGCAGACTAGCCTGTTTGGGGGTTCAAATTGAAGATTCTGACGAAGGCGGGGCCATTGTCAAAAATATGTCAGAGTCATACTTGGTGGTGGAAGTGAAAGAAAATAAAGACAAGGATCCTATCCTTCTCCAATTGAAAGAAGATGTTCAAAAGCAGAAAGTATTAGTGTTCTCAAAAGGGGGAGATGATGTGCTGAGATACCAAGGCAGGTTGTGTGTACCAATTGTTGACGGTCTTAGGGATAGGATCTTGGCTGAAGCTCATAATGCTTGATACTCTATCCACCTTGGTGCAACAAAGATCTATAGAAACTTTTAAGAGGTCTATTGGTGGGGTGGTATGAAGAGGAACATTGCAGAGTTTGTGTCTAGATGCCCAAATTGCCAGCAAGTTAAGGTTCAACACCAGAGGCCTTGTGGTGTACCCTAGAACATAAAGATTCTGGAATGGAAATGGGAGATGATTAATATGGACTTCATAATAGGCTTACCTCGATCCCATAGATAACATGATTGGATATGGGTTATAGTAGATAGAATGACTAAGTCAGCTTACATCCTACCTATCAAGACAACTGACACAGC
>JAOTQJ010000041.1:22339-48945 GCA_025642045.1 Solanum sejunctum | reverse complement strand
CCTAGATTTTCATCCATAGAGAAAGAAAGGGAGCAAAAGAAATAATATGATGTATCCTCAATCTTCCTAGAGGTACGAAGTAATATCAGAGCAACCAATAAGCTAAGTCGTTCCCGATGACCTATCTAATTGATTTGATATAGTACAGAAAGATATGAGTGAGTGGCAACTGATCAAAAATATCAGAAATGGTGATTATTTATCTCTTAATCACACTAGATTCCAATAAAAATTATGCATTTCCTAACCGCACTAGATTTCTTAATTTGCTGGGAGAGAGTAAAGAGTCAAAGTTCATTAGCAAGCACTTCCTTTCTATTAGTGCCACTATAAAGGATGAAAAAATATAAGATGCTGGTGGTTACCCTACCCCAGATTTGTAATTAATAGTTTTTGATGAATGGAGATGACTTCGAGCCTTCATTGAATTATGGGAATACCAATTGAGAGTAGGAGAGGTGGCCTCATATCCCATCCCTAGTTTTGGTTCTCCAAAAGCAGAGTATATAGGGGCGGCAGATGGATTTGAAATTGAGCGAAACCTAAATGGCAAAAGAAAGAGATTCATCTTGAGATGCAGATTCCCCCTTGAACCGCTCGGATCCCACGACTTAATTGAAAGTTGATGTCAGATCAGTAGGGGAGTTCACACTGAGACTTTCAACATAGAGAAAGAACACATACCCTGAGCTAAGGAAAGGCAATAAGGACCCAGGAAATGGTGAATTACTTGAATCAACTCCCTCTTCGTGTCCAGGCCTTTTCACATAAAATAAACAATAAGGGACTAACTTCGTTCTTGACAAGGATCCTTAATAAATTGCACATACTCTAAGGACTTTACGGAATTAGGAGGCACACAGGTGGGTATAGCAAGAGAAATATGGTTAAGCGATGAACTACTTTATTCTTCAACAAAACCAATTTTGATTTCCAGAAAGATCCCTACCTTGAGGGATAAAACTCGCCAAATGAGCTTATGGATCACCCATCCCATCTTTTAGGTTCCATTTCAGCAATATGTATTCCGCTGGATACGGCTTATAGTAAACCTCTGAAAGATAAGTAGCATCATAGGGTAGGTAGCCTTTTCATCATTCTTTGTGAATGGTGCCTTCCAGTAAGCAAGTCTCTTCAGGCACTCTCAAAAGAAAAGAGAGGCTAAAATTCTCTCTTTTGTTTTGTTTGCTTTAAATGAGACTGGAAGTTGCATTTCCTTTATGACTTTTGCTCCATTGATTGATCAACAATTCACTTCTTGAGAAAGGTGCTGAGAGGGTTCAGACCAGGGTGGTTTCGTGAGTAGATTGCCCGGCACTCAAGAAATCAATCATTCTTTCTATCAGAGGCTTTAAGATAGTAGAAGTCTGACACTCACATCATCATCTATCTAGCCCAGGGCCTCAGTAGTGTGCTCGTCTGTGGGCTATGCTAGTCCAGTAGAGTAATGGCCTACAAGAAAGAGAGAGAGGCGGACTTGGCGATTGACCATGTCATAGCTATTCCATTCATTCTGTACTAGAGTTCGGTGGTGGGAACTGTAAGAGGAAAATGGAAATTTGAGCTCTAACTCGATGTATTCATCTTAATCATATTTGACCCTATGTTTCTTCTATAGTTGATGATGCATATTGAACTTCAACCAATCTAAATTGCTCAAGAACTGCCATTTGATAGACTAGCTTCCCCTTCATCCGGATGTGAGTCTGCAGATAAGATTTTGTCCATTTCTTATGCATCTGTTGATGATGCTGAAGTGGATTTCACTTTAACAGGGACTAGTAGACTTCCACTAGCACAACGACACTTCTGGATTTCTTGGAAAGCTCCTTTCAAAGGTAGGCTTATTACAAAGGACAAAGCAAGTAATCTATGCTCGAACCTCCTTAGAAGATTGACTAGTCATAAATAGGTTGTCCAAGGTGAATCCATTATGAAGGGAAATATCCTTTCACATTTGATGAAATGGAAAGAGTATATCTAATGGCATATCGTATAGAGTTTCATTTTCTTATAGATGTGCAACATATAATGCACTAAAAGTCTTTGATAAAGCCGCCCAAAAGGTGCTTTTCGTTCACCATTAGCTTGGGGTGTTCTCCTCTAACTGTACAACTTCTAAGTAAACCAGCTTTGCTTAAGTGCTTCTCTTTAGTCTCTCCCACTCTAAGGAATCCATAGTAAGCAAAACAATTCTATAAAGTGAGAATTTTTGCTGTTCATCTTGAGTTATTCTATTTTTTTTACTAATTATGGCATGTGTCACACTCATCTATTGTATAGTCAAAGCAAGAGCCAGTCCTTAGCAACATGTTGTGCCCCAGTTGTCATCTTTGTCTTTATGTATGTCTGAATGAGACCTCTAGTGAATTGCCTTCTTCAAGGCATGATCAGGGTGCGGGATTTCCCTCTTCAATGGTAGTACCAGCATGGTTTCCTACACAAATTTGAGGGCATTTATCTAGCCTATATCTCAATCTTTTCTTATCTTGCTCCATCAATAAGCTCCTATCGCAATAGTACACCTTTTGTTAGCATCTTAGGAAGCTATGATATGATAAGCATAAGCATCTCCATCTATGTGAGGCAGGCGATATGGATAAAATATATACCCGTCCGTGGTATGAATGGAGCCAAGCACTATTTTCAGACTAGACTAATAGAATTCTGAATTCCCAGCTCTTAGTCATCACTCTATGAAGGAGTGGGAATAAACATCTATCAAAGGCACAGATAATGCATAAGAGGTGTCACCAACCACAGACTGGTGGATACATAGATAAAATAAAGAAACTCGTTAGTCTGTGGAATGTATATGCGGCTGTTTTAGTATCTATAGGATATATTCCTCACTAACCTATAATTATCTCAGAGCCATTTTGTTTACTAGCTATAATTAAATAGCTAGCCGATAATTCCTTTATATGCTTCACTTTTTAATGAAAACAAAAGTGCGCTAAAACAAAAATAGAGAGTTTCAAGATTTCTCTTTAATACAAAAGTGGTAAATATGAAATAGAATGCATGACCTACTAAAGCGAGTATTTAAGGCTGCCCATTCATACCTTATGACAAGTATAATAGATATCTATAATATTTGGCTTTATGGTGTTTATAGGGTTCTGAGATTTTTTTTCGTTTGTATAAAGAAGACCTTTGATATAAATAACATTATAGCTCTATATTTTTATATCACTAGATATTCCTTTCAAGTATGATTTTGTATATTATTATGATTATTTATATATTTATACGATGTGTCCTTGGTCTATTGTAGCTTTATGCAGTTGACTTCCAGGTTTTGGCATATATATACTATTATTGTATCAATTTTGTTTGTACTAGAGAACTAGGACGGGTACCCTAGGATTGAGAATTGGCTTGCCTATAGGTGGAAATAACAGGTGTCATCATGACAGGGACTATGTCATGACAAGGTGGTGTCAAAGCCTAAAGTTCACTGGTCTCAATTGTATAGGGCTACCGTCTAGTAGATTCCTATGGATGGTTGCAGAGACGTCCGTGGCTTATTTACAGGGGGCTGCAGGATGTTTAGGAAATTTCCTATATTATTGATTCTAGTTATGCATCTTGTCAATAGTTCTTTTATTTATGAGAATTTTGCTTCATCTATCCCTCTTTATTAATGTCGGGTAGAGAGCCCAGGAAGGGGAAGTGTCACATCATCAGTCCCAGATAGGGAGCAACACCCCAGAGCCTGTTGAGTAGAGGCTAGATGCCCTCAAGTTGTAGAAGCCGAATACGGAAGCTTACAGGCAGTGAGAATATAGCAGGTCCTGACGATAGGCTTTGTGATTAGTACTTGATTAGTAGTGCCTATGTATACTATTATGAGAGATGTTGTTAGGGATGGAGTTCAGTGATACATATATTTGTATGCTAGTGGGTTGTTAAAAGTTATATGGGTTGTGAGTACCCTTGATAGAGATCCTGGAGGCAAGATAAGTTGTGACTGAGGTTAAGCTAAGAATTGGTGCCTTCTGGACATCCATATTCAATTATCTACCTACTGGGTCGCCTGTTGTGTTTATTTTATGTTGATGAGTATGTTTACCTAGTGGGTCTGAGTAGTTGTCACCTTTGTTACAGTTATAACCTTTTGGAGGTTGAATATAAGTCAAACCTTGTGATTGACATAAATGATTGTTTTGAGGCTTTCCTCTTGGAGTAGGTACCCTATTACTAGTGTACACCATATTTGAGACATTGGCTGTCAGTTATTCCCTTGGGTACATCTTGTGCACCTATGGCTATGAATTTCTGGGGTAATTTTATTAATATACGGTTCTTCTAACTCTATGGTCACTGAAGTGCGAGATGGATGTTATGCATGAAGGCTTAGTTGGATTATTTATTGCTGTATAAGATATTTTTGCAATATCAGCTGAGCTATTGGCCACTCTGCCATGTGGACTAGTTATGATTGTTAGCTGACTAATACTGTGTTGTTCGAATTCTTGGCTATGCTTTATAGTGTAAATATTGATCATTTTTCCAGATATCTTGATACTTGGGTTATGGTTATATAGTGTTGGGTGCGTTGCTCTGCCCATTGGTTGTTTGAGTATGTGTTCTAAGATTTTTACATCCCGGCTCAGCTATTGAGGTAATGGAAGGTCCTTTTTATTAGTGGGCCATTAGGTATACTGACTTTGCAGTATTGTGATAAGCGGGTCATGTGATATTGTCAGATCGCCTCTTTTTCGATATTTCTATGAGGGCACACTGACTTGTTTCTAGTATGTGGTTACAGATCTCATATTCTAGTTAGTTGTTTGAGCCTAGAAAGCCCGACCAGAATGGTATAGACATGTTATAGGGTGCCTTAGCCAAGGTCTAGAGTGTGCGAGATGTGCCTAAGGTTATGCTAGCCATGGATGCTAAGTTGTACATTTTGAAATTTGGGAATAGAGCGATTGTAGGTGGCCCCCATGAGAAAAGTCATGCATATCAAAAGGTGAGGTGAGCTTGGGATCGATATGTCAGCCCTATTGAGGTTTTGGAATGTGTTTGAAATGTTGTATCTGAGTTGGCCCTACCTCTTGCTTGTTCTACTATACATCCTATTTTCTACATATCGATGGTGTGCAGGTTTATTCCAGATGAGTTACATGTACTCCAATATGCTTTCGTTAAGTTAGATGATGCTTGAACATTGGTAAGGGAGGTTATGGTGGTGGAAATTCTTGGGGGTTGTACCTTGATATAGTATGGCCATTATGAGTGGCTAATTGTGGTTCTTTCCTGACTATTGTATTGCATAGCATGAATTTAGTAACTTGTAAGTATCGGTGGCTACTGTTGTGGTTCTTGCCATAGATTGATTGTTAAATGCTATAAACTAAGGGCTAAATAGTAATAATTATTGAGGATCATGTTTGAGAACTACGATATGAATGTCCAAGTACGAAGGAAAGTATAGAGAACCATTTGAGTGGGTGGCCTTTTGGCTATTTGCTGCATTGGTGAGTGGTTAGTGGTGATGCTAGTTGGATTGAACAACAAGGGAAGGGGTTTTTGTCCCTGCTTGTGAATGAGAGCATATTAGCTATTGTTCGCGGTTATTGGTTATCTTGAGGTCCATTGGTGATTGATTCTGGTAATCGCTTGTATAAAGAAGTGAGGAATAGAGTAAAAGTCATATATGTAAACCATGAATACAGTTATGAACAACCATGATCATCCAAACATCTGGTTATCTAGTAAGGAAAGGTTTGTCTAGCTGATTAATCCTCGTGACTTTTCAGATAATTAAGCGGATGGGATAGATAGTGAATTCCTCATGACTTGTGAGCTAAATAAGTGGATGGGACATATAGTGAATTCTTGAGACTTTCGAGTAGAATTGCCGCACCGACTCACTATTATATACAGATGGGTGGTGTGATTTCTGGATAGCAAGGGTGGTACTGAATTATTGTAGAAATATAGAACATGCTTGTGACTTATATACTCGTGGTGTGGATTGGAGCCTATAGATATACCTATGTTCATACTTTCACGGACGAAAGTCTTATTAGAGGGGGATGTTGTAATGACCCTCCAGGTCATTTATACTATTTTGCTACTATTATGTTGATATGTGCATGTCTATAGTGACCTTGGGTCTATTGGGATGATTATTGGTCGGCTTATTTAGGAGTTATATGGATTTTTAAGTTAACAGGGAAGTTATATTCGTAAAATGAGTTTTTAGGTAAAGTCCTAGTAAATGACCTCAAAAATGGAATTCTAACGATTTCATTAGCTCCAAAATTGTTAAATTAGGCTAGGAGCATATCAAGTGCAATTATATTGTAGATTGCAAATTTGGCCATTGAAATCGATGAATAGTTGACCCAATCAATGCTCTCAGGAATCGTGCCTCGGATGATAATTTGATTGCACAGTTAGCTTCGAAACATCAATTTTGGTCTAGCACAAACCTTTATTTGATACTAGGGACATCCAAATCTCCCTCAGGGACTTTCCATTAAAAGTTGCATATGAAGAAGTGGGACTGTCACTTTATTATAGGAAGCTCTGTTGGAAATTTTGACTACACCGCTGGGTTTGGAATGTCAAAATCCATAGGGTTACGTAATTTATTTGCGGAAGTCAAAGTTTGAATGAACCAAAAATGATAAAAAAAGAGATTAAAGGAAGAATGTGAAGAGAGAGGGCAAGGTGTAAGCCTTAGTGCTGACACGTGGTGCAGTCAAGATCTGCCACATGTCAGCATTGTCAGCCCTTATATATATATATATATAAGTTGTTTCCTTGAATATATATATATATTTCATATCAACTTTGCACCGTGATTTCGAGCTCATTTTTCATTCGATTTGACTGAGTGAAAAGGCTATGTAACTCAGGTTTTTGCAAGGAATGTCATGCTGAATTCATATTTGGGTTGTGACATGTATTTCAAGGTAAATTTCTACTTTTTCATTGATAATATATCGAAATAAGTGAAAAATTCACATTGCAATATCTCGATCATTTCTTAACGGAATTAAATGAAATTTATGTCTAAGTTGTTCTACTTTTCGAGAGGGATGTTGTGGTATGCTGGGCAGTCACTGATTTTGTCCAATTTTAGAGAATATTGACCGAGAATGTTTTGAAAAGAATGTTTTCCTGGTGAAGTTTTTAACTTTGTTTTTGGGCCTTTTCTTGGTCTTCTGGGGTCCATTTTGGGTTGAATTTCTTGTATGGACATGGGGTGACATGGAGATTATTTTACAGGGGTCGATAGGGGTCAATTTGGTATTTTTTGTGTGTATCCCAATTTTCCCCATTTTAGTATTAGTTGATGTAATTTCTCTCGTTTTATGAGATTTTACAGCCAAATCACTTGTAATGATCTTGTGACTTATGCTTGAACAACTGAGCAACATCGAGAAACAATTCAGCGGGGAAAAAATTTGTTGGATTGACTAGGAGCAAGAGACGTCGGATGCCACATTGGCTAGGCTTTCTCTGCACCCTAGACTAAGCTGAGGTGTTTACGTATTTGAGTTGGAATGTGTAGAAATGTACTGTTTATGGAGTAAGTTATGGAGTATATGTTGTACATGGATGGATATGATCGGTGTGTTGTTTATATATAATGTTATGGGATAGTAGTTGTTGCGTTAAGGGCTATGTTGGGGTTAGCTGCTATGTTACCTGAGTTCTTACATTATATGACTACGAAAGGGTTTGAAAGGGGTGTTTCAAGATGGGAACAAGAGACAGGTATATAAACTGAGCTTGACTCTTGCTTGTTTGTGTGTGTGGTTTGAGGCTACCAGAATATACTAGTCACTGAGGTTGATCATGATTACATGCTACCCTGTGTGCTCAAACTAGTATGTATATCCTGTTGGTATGTGTATACATGATGTGGCTATGGTTATCTATATCCTTATTAAATACTTTTGGTAGAATTTCCTTATTAAATTGGATCTATGTTGCCCTATGGTTTATGTGATCCTACATACTGTTGTTATTTGTTATGTACTCGTACCACAGGTTAGTGACTAGAGATACACCATGTTTTGGGGACGGTCATAGTTGTACCCCTAAAGAAGCCTTGTGACCTGTAATATGAGATGCGTAGACACTAAGCCATTGGTGAGTTAGAGACGGGAGTGTGACCCTGTTAGCGAGGTGTAGGTTATATCCTACGGGCTTTCTAGGCTATCTACAACGAATAACTAGTTATATGGGTTAGTTCTTGGGATTGACATCTAGTTGAGAGGGGCACATTTTCAAAGGGCCGATACATGGTTTCCTTAGGTGATATCTTTGGTGGTTGCTGAGCTACGATATGATCTTGGAGGGTGTCATCCTTCTGATTATCTAACCTCTTGGGCCTTAGCTTAGGTTATACCAACATTGCCCTATGAGTTGTTTTATACTGAAAGGGGCCTGGTAAGGGCGGAATATAAGCTAGAGCCTAGGGCAGGCATGCATATTGACTTGACTTTTATCGTATGAGTGTGTATTGCCTATTGCTATAAAGATATGCAGACTGGGAGACTGTGTATTGATTCTAGGTCATATCCTGACTGAGTTATGAGCATACTATGATTCTGCTGGGTCTATCGGTAGGTGGCACCTATGATACCCCAATTATTACAGCATATTTAGTTGCATTACCTGCGATTGGCTAGATTGTAGTATGATTTCCTGCTGAGCGCAATTCTATTTCGATTAATGAAGTCTATGTACTGTTATACTGAGGTTAGCTACTACTCTGAGTCCCTTGCATGCCTTGGGAATGAGTTGTTTATCGTGACTTAGGATAGATAATATGAATGGGGGATCTAAATCCAGTTAGAGAGAAAGAGGGAGATTTTTCAGATATACGCTCTGAGACCTAGATAACACACCATATTATTCCGGTAGTCACGTCCGAGTGTCTAGACCTAGGTGATGCTCCCTGTGGTCATAGTCTCCAGTGGTCACGTCTGAGTATCCGAGATCTGGGTTTATTTGGGCCTGGGGACCCATTAATTGATATTTTTTAGGGCAAGGCCTTGTGCTTGATACACTGATAATGAGAAACTATTGATTATGATAGGGGGATTCTTTCTTCCGCAGGGGATTCATCCCACTGTTACGTTTATGGTCAGACCACTTGGCCCTGGCTGACTGCTCGATCGGAAATACACAGAGGTTAGATTCCCTAGGTGATATTAGGGGTTCAAGTCCTTGTGTGACACTATTTCTGATGGATTGGGTGCCAAGTACCGGCACAAGGTTGAGGATACGGTTGACTTATGATTATTGGGGCAAGGCCCGTGATTACTTACCCATGGATTAACTCCTCTATTCATACCCTAATTGTGCATGGGTGTTCCTCCTGGGCTTATGGGTGCTCAAGGGGCATTCAGGCTTAGATATTAGGGCCTTACACCGACGTACAACTGACCCTTATTATGATGATGTTGAGAGTTGGGCTCTATGATGGTTCTATGGGATTATGTCATGGTTTTGAGAGATTTTGTGATTATCTGTCAGCATAATTATTGCACGCAAGTGTACCTTCTGGCTTATGGGGGGCCAGTTGGCATACATACATAGATACTAGGGCTTTGCATCTGTGTACTACACTATACCTCAGTTAGGGGCAATTATGGTATTGTCCTACACAGTCTTCGTTAGTCAGTATCGATGTTCAATTCTTGGGTTGGTTAAGTTTGTCATTGTTCTTCACTATGATTAGTTCAGTTATGGTTTGAGGGTTCGTAGACATGCCTATGCCTTGAGCTGAGTTTGTTTTGCTACATTGCTATAGTTCTAAAAATTTGGACTTTATTTATATTCACTATTTCTCTCGGTAGGCTGATGATGCCTACTAGGTGCCTTTTCTGGTACTCATCCCTACTTCTATATCTCTCCATGGTGCAAGTATAGGTACGTGTCCTAATAGTTGAGTTGGGGAACTTCGGGAGCACTCAGGGGTCTTTTGGTAAGCACCGACTGCTTTGGCATTTTCATAAGCTCCTTCATGTTGATAGTCATCTCTTGCATCCATGCATCGGCCTTGTACATTAGCATTTGGTGTTTGTATGTGCACTCCTGGTTTTGTATATTGTTACGATTATTGATATATGTATACGATGTGTCCTTGTGTCTATTGTAGCTTTGTATAGTTGACTTTCAGGTTCTGGATAGGTTTTGGCATATATATATATATTATTATAATATCAATTTAGTTTGGACTAGAGAGATCGGACAGGTACCTAATGATCCCTACTAGGTGCCTTTTATGGAACTCACCCCTACTTCTGCATCTCCCCATGGTGCAGGTCTAGGTATGGGTTATGATAGTTGAGTTAGGGAACTTTAAGAGCGCTCATGGGTCTTTCGATGAGCACCGGCTGCTTTGGCATTTTCACAAGCTCCTTCATGTTGAAGGTCATCTCTTTCATCCAAGCATCGGCCTTGTACATCAGAGTTTGGTTTTTTTAGGTGCAGTCCTGGTTTTATATATTATTATGATTATTGATATATGTATATGATGTGTCATTGTGTCTATTGTAGCTTTGAATAGTTGTCCTCTAGGTTCTTAGTAAGTTTCGGTGTATTTATATTAATATTGTATTGATTTGATTTGGACTAGAGAGCTAGGACAGGTACCCTTGGATTGGGAATTGGCTTGCTTGTAGGTGGGACTAGAAGTCTATCATGACCGGGACCTGGTCATGACATCAAGCTACTCAAGTTAAGCTTTATTATAAATTCAAGGCATATGAGAAACCACAAGGAGGTAAGTATCTAAACCTAACTTTCCTTGTCTCTCTACAATCCAATGCTTTAGATATAAGGAAGGGGATATATTGCTAGTGAGTATTCGAATAGGAGGATGATTGTTGCTCTTCGGGATGGGTATAAGACTGAACATGACGAAGAGGATGATGAAAGAAATGAGGGTGAGGGAGATAGAGGCAAGGTAGATGCTTTGGAAAATGAAGAAGAAAGGTTGGATGAGAGGGTCAATTTTGCTTGTTTTATGGGAAAATCATTACTTGATAATGAATAAGACTTGATGGTGAATTTTGATCTATCATGCGTTGTGAGAAGAATTATGGGAGCCCTTGCCAAAGAAGAACTTTATCACAGGGAGAACTTCATGCTAGGTGGAAAGTTAAAGATTTAGTGGGTTCTTTAATCATTGATAGTGGAAGTTGCACTAATGTGGTGAGTAGTTCTTTGGTGGAATGTATGCGAATTCTAACAACAAATCATCCCAACCCTTACAAGCTACAATGGCTCAATGAGGGTGGAGAAATAAAGATCCTTAAAAACGAGAGCATTCTCTTTAGTATGGGTAAGTACAATGATGAATTGACTTATGATGTTATACCCATGTTGGCATGTCATATTTTGTTGGGAAGACCATGGCAATTTGATATGATGTTGTGCACCAAGGAAGATCCAACAATTACACTTATGTGATTGAAGGTAGAAAGTGTGATATTTCACCTCTCACTCCAAACCAAGTGACTAAGGATTATTAGGCTGTGAAGGAGCTTAGGGGAAAAATAAAGGTAGAGGAGGCAAAGGCTGATGGTGGAAGTTCCGTTGTTATTCCCACGACAAGAGGTTCCTTGGCAACAAATAAGAAGAATATGTGCATGATAGCAAAAACCAAGTAAGTGTTTAAAGGGTGTGGATGAGGAATTGTAACACTCCGTATTTTCTATATGTTAGTCTTATCTATATAACACTAGACACAGGCTTATGGTATAGGTGAGGGACTAAGCTTCTTTTTAAGAGTGTTGATAATTTGAATTAGATCGAGAATTGTGATATCCCACATGTTTTAGCGGGTATGAGCCTAAGATAAACTTGACGAAAACATTTAAATCTCAGATGATAAGGTGTTATTTGAGTTAAAAGTCTAATGCAGAATATAAAGATACAATATATGGGATTATGATTTGGGAAATGAGGTAATATAACGAGCTACTTGCTTGACTTAACGAAGCAAGTACGTGCATCACCTACTAAGACTTTTTGACTAGCCTAAAGGGGTAAGTAGGTGCGCCACCTAGGACTTGTTTAGCCATTTTATAGGGTCCAAGATGACTAACCATATACTTGAGAGTTCTGGCCCAACCCAAGTGAAAGAAAAAAGAGAAGAATAGGCAGCCAAGGCCCAATAAGATGAGGTCCGAAAAGGCCTAAGCTAAAAGGCCAAGTGGGTGCATCACCTACTTGGTAAATTAAGGCAAAAAATAAAGGAGAAAGTCGGCCTAATTTGGTCACTTTAAAAGGGAATGTAAGTGGCTCTTTTTAACCATTTTACACCTAGAAAAAAATTTGATTCATAAGGTTCTCTTTCTTCCCCTTATATTTTCACATAGTATTCATAAAATTCATTAGGGTTCTTGAATATTATTCCTCATCTCAAGATAGGAGTGAAGGAGAGTTCAACCCATGGAAAATATAAGTTAAGGGAGCAAGAATCCCTCACAAGTATGGTAAGTTACTGCGCTTTTCTCCCTCTCTTATGTTTAAGTTAATTAGGGGATTGTGCATGTGTTAGTGAGGATAGAGTGGTCCGTTTTACATGACGTACTCTTGTGGGAGGGTTTGTTGGTTGTTTGTGCATGTTAGGACAACCATGGAGTCCCCTTTAACTTTAATCAAGAGCTCATTTTAGAATTTAAAGTGTAATGTTAGTAGAAACTCATGAGAACTATGATTGGATACCATAAGTTCATATTGCTCCTGCTACATTATGATATTATGGGCTGGTTTATATATGTGATATTAAGAGGTGTGACCGCAAATGTAGTTAGAGGAGAAGTGGTTGTGGAAACTCCCTTAGTTTTGTAATTATAGGCTTGCTGCCTGCGTAAAACTTATGGGTGTGAATGAACTGCCTAATGTGTTTATTCACTAATAATAATAGATTCACACCTACTCAATTATAGATAATTATTTTGAGAAAGGGGAGGTTACGTTGCAGTGATAATGTTGTGGCACGACAAGGTATGTAAGGCTATTGGATTCCATATTCTTTGGCATAAAATCTAACACTTGTGTCACCATCACCTAGTAAGTTTCCCAAGTACTTGCCCAATAGTAGTAGTGCTGCTTATTAGTAAATCTAAAGTTAAATCTTTCAAGCACTAGTATGAGGAGTTAACGTTCATTCGCAGAGCCAATTATGTCATTTGTACTCCTAGGTAGCACGTCAATGTTACATTTGACTCTTATATCATAGTATTACCTTAAGTGACCATTGTCCTATCTTATACTACTGGTACATAGTTCTAAAGCTCCAAAAATTATTATCACCATGAAAGTAATAATCTCAAAGTAATAAGGAATAACTTGAACACTATCCACAGTATGGGTGGCAGCCCAAGGGCAAGAGCCTAGCATAGGTCGATCTCACTTGGTTTACGAGGGTGGCAGCCCAGGGGTGAAAGCCTAGCATGGGTGGATCCCAATTTGTACAGCTATGAGGACAACATCCCAGGGGTTAAAATGCCTAGCATATGTCATCCTTTTTTTCCACTAATCAAATGGTCATTCGTATTACACATCTAATGGAATTCTAAAAGCATTGAAAGGTAAAGAAAAGAATATAATTGCATGGTTCCACAAGGATAAGAAAGGTAGTCTTTTACTATGAGTTATGCATTTATATCTTTCTACTTGATTTCACTTGAGCGCTCATTTTACATATGTTATTGCCTTACATGTTTAATATATTATTTCGTACTAACATCGCTTTTAGGCAATGCTACAATTTTGTGCTGCAGGTACAAATACTCCATCTAGTAGACTTTCAATATAAGTTCACCCGACACCTAGCTACTTTTAATGAGCTCCAAGTTGATTCGAGGCTTTACTAAGTCGTTAGTATATGCATTTTTGTATTGTATATTAGTTTAAAGTGAGGCAGGGCCTCTCCCAACCTATGTTATCATATAGAGGCTTTATAGACTTACTGTATATAGTTCAGCTGTATCTTGTCTCTAAATAATTGTATACTCAACAACAAAGTTTGGTATATATGTTTTGGTCTTACCTACTTTGATCTCTTGTCTCTATAGTTTGCATGAACTTTAACTAATATGTAGTTGTCATAATCATATGCATAGTAAGCACAGGTTGCATGTTGGTTCTCTAAGGCCTTGAGGGCATCGAGTGCCTGTCCGTCTTTATATGTTTGGAGGTGTGACAAAAGTGGTATTAGAGCGGGTCATCCTAGGGAGTCTACAAAGTTGTATCTATATAATTTATTGCTTATAGGTATGTTGTGTAGCATATCTAAAAACATGAGGCTATAGGATATTTAGGAGTTACCTCTTTCATTTTGTTTCATAGATCTTGCCATAGAGCCATTATAGTAGGTGGATCATATCTAACCCCTAAATTGTTTGTTTTATAAATAGCAAAGGATGCCTTCACATGGATAAGAAGTACAGGTAAGTAGCTAGTTATAGTGGAGCTCAAAATAACACGTATTCTCTAGGATATCGGCAAAATTTGGAGGCTTCCCCAGACGTGGCTACAGGTACATTGTCCATCTTTTCACATATTGTATATACATTAATTGTCCAAAGATATACTCTATCATATGTTACTCTATTAATTGCTGGGAATTTAGAAAGAGTACCCGAATTACTGATTAAATCATTTGAAGTGTCTTCGCCAATTGGTGAGTCCATTAAAGCTAAAATGGTCTGTCAAAATTGCACAGAAACTATTTGTGATCGTGACATATTGGCTGACCTTCTTGAGCTAGAAATGGTAGATTTTGATGTTATAATGGGTATTGACTAGTTTGCCTCTTGTTATGCCATGGTGGATTGCCGAACTAAGACAGTGTAGTTTCATTTCCAAATGAGACAGTCCTTGAATGGAACTAATATTGGGGTGCCAATAGGTAGGTTTATTTACTATTTTAAGGCAAGGAAGATGGTGTCTAAAGGTTACATATGCCATCTAGTGAGGGTGAAAGATATAGGTATAGATCCCCCAACCCTTCAATCTGTTTTGCTGGTGAATGAATTTTTGAATATATTTCCTAAAGATCTTCTAGGTTTGCCTCCCGAACGAGAAGTTGAGTTTGGTATTGATGTGCTTCTAGATACAAAACCTATATCTATTTCCCCATATAGAATGGCTCCAACAGAATTACGAAAGTTAAAGGAGCAACTGAAAGATCTTCTAGAGAAGGGATTTATAAGGCCTGGTATGTCCCTTTGGGGAGCACCAGTTTTATTTGTACGCAAGAAAGATGGCTCATTGAGGATGTGTATTGATTATCGATAGTTAAATAAGGTAATGATAACAAATATCCCCTCCCTAGAATTGATGATTTATTTGATCAGTTACAGGGTGCTAAGTGTTTTTCAAATATTGACTTGAGGTCGGGTTATCACTAACTGAGAGTCAGAATTGAAGATATACCCAAGACAACTTTTCAAACATGGTATGACAATTTTGAGTACTTAGTCATGTAATTTGGGCTAACAAATGCACCGACGAATTTTATGGATTTGATGAATAGGGTGTTCAAGCCATTTTTGGATATGTTTGTGATAGTATTCATAGATGACATTTTGTTATATTCAATATCAGAAGAGGATCATGCTAATCACCTGCGACAAATGTTACAAATTTTTTGTGATCATAAGTTATATGCAAAGTTTTTTAAGTTCGAGCTTTGGTTGAGATCGATGGCATTCTTAGGCCACATTGTATTTGATGAAGGAATAAGGGTTGATACCTAAAAGATAGAAGCTGTTAAGAACTATCCAAGACCTACCACACCTATAGAGGTTCATAGTTTCCTTGGGCTTACAGGTTATTATCAAAGGTTTGCTCAATGATTCTCTTTGATTTATGCACCTTTAACAATGCTAACACATAAGGAAACTAAGTTCCAATGGAGCAATGCATGTGAAAAAGCTTCTAAGAGTTGAAAAATAAATTGACAACAACACCTGTATTGGTACTTCCTGATGGAACAGAAGGTTATGTGGTGTATTATGATGCTTCGGGAGCGGGCTTAGGATGTGTCTTGATGCAGCATGGTAAAGTAATAGCTTATGCCTCAAGGCAGTTGCGTCCATGTGAGAAAAACTATCCAACCCATTGGAGCTAGCGACAGTTATATTTGATTTGAAGATCTGGCGCCACTAGTTGTATGGAGTTCATGTTGACATATATATTGATCAAAAGAGTCTAGTACATCTTTAAGCAAAGGGACCTGAATCTAAGACAATAGAAGGTGTCTTGAGTTATTAAAAGATTACGACATTGATATTTTGTATCACCCTAGAAGAGAAAATGTAGTGGCGAATACTTTAAGCTGTAAAACAGAGGTAAGCACTTTTGAGCAGTCAGCAATCAGACAAGATCTACATCAATTGGCTAGCCTGGGATTTGCCTTGTTGAATCTCCAAACGAAGACGTTATTATGCAAAATGCAGTAGAATCCTCGTTCATAGTGAAAGTGAAAGTGAAATAGTACAAAGACCACATTCTATTATGGTTTAAGGAGAATATACAACAAGGTATGACAAAGTCATTTGAGCTCACCCAATAGGGAGTACTTCAATGTAGAAATAGGTTATCCATTCCTGATGTAGATGGGCTAATAAGGAGAATTATGACAGAAGCACATTATTCAAGATATTTGATCTATCCGGGCTCAACCAAAATGTATCTTGACTTGAAGGAAGTATATTGGTGGGGGAAAATGAAGAAGTACATTGCAGAATTCGTGGCTCAATGTCCAAATTGTCGACAAGTTAAAGTAGAGCACCAAAAGCCGGGAGCTTATTAATGTTCATGCTCCAACAGTAAAGCAATTGCAGTTAAGTATAAACTTAACTAGACATTATAGAGTCAAATCCACAGGGAATATAGGGCTTGACTATGTTGATCTACTAATAATTATTTCAAGCATCGATCACTATATTATCTAAAATAGGGGGTTCTGTGATTCAAAATGAAGAACAAAAATAAACACTACATTATTTATGCAAGAAGATAATTAAATTGAGGGAGAAATATGGAATTGTGTTTCCCATGATTCGTTGACTTAATCACCATAGACAACATAACTCCAATCAAGACATTATATATAAGACGGTAACTTAGGTTCTTCCAGTCCTCTAGTGAAGGTGAAGGTCGAATTTCACCATGGCTCTTGGTCGACAACCATGACGTGCCAACTAACTGTAACCGATACGTTACTACCTTGGACTGGATCATGATAGTAGGAAGGGTTTGGTGTTGTCCACCACCAAACAACATTCAAAGTGAAAGGAAATAAATAATACATGCAAACACCCAACCAAAGAAATGTACAAAGCCTAGGTTATTTCAAGTCAACTCCTCATGGTTCCCACAACCCTAAGTTGTGGGTCCTTAGACACTTATGCCTAAGGCAAAATCAATAACAATGAATATAAAACACATGGTTGAGAGATTACCCAAGAATAATCAAGAATAAGACCCCTTTGATATTGAAACCACAAGCTTGTATTAATGGAAGTTGAGCACAATGTGATTTTCAATCACCAAAAATGGGTCTTCAAAAATGAAAAGATAAAATCTACACTAAACCCCAGAAATGTTCTCTAAGAATATTCACAGCATCTTCACAATTTATAGAATGTCGAATCTCCCTTTCAAAAGCCCTATCATTAACTATTTATACTATTTATAAAAAGACCCTAAAGTAAAATATAAAATACAGCTGACAACAATTGCATCTCACAGATATGACTCGTAGGTTGACCTATGAGTCATAATCAAGCTTTTGCTGTCAGCACTTGGCATTTTGTACTCGACTGCTATAACCTATTGGTATGAGTACTAGTGCGCTCTATGACTCGTAGTGTCTTTGGTAGTCCTCAGTTGCAGTTCTTAGTCCAAACTTTTGGCACACTGTTTCTTATTATAAGAGCACCTCCTATGAGTCGTAGTGCGACTTACGACTCATTTAATAGTCTTGTATGGCAGACCTTTACTTTGCAATTTCTTAAGTTTTCTTACTGTTTCTTGCTATGAGGGCACCCTACAACTTGTAGCTTGGCCTACGACTCGTAGAGTGGCTTGTATGTCCTGTAGTTCAGCAAAATCTATAATTTTCTCTTAAAATCATGCCAACCTATATTTTTTGGAAAAACAACATGAAAACTCATAAAAACTATAAAAGATGCATTAAGAACTTGCAAAATCCATTGTTTCAGGCATCAAATGTTGTATTATGATAGTACATCAACACCCTCTACTTAGAACTGTTACTTGTCCTCAAGCGACGAATGAATCTAAGTAGACAATGAAAACTACATAGAAACTATCCTAATGGCATATACATCACTTAACTCTAATTCAGGTCCCCAACTATCATATTCAAAAACCTAATTGCAAAGCTACCCAGTAAACCAAAACACAATGATGCATCCGACAATCTAACAATGACAAGTGAAGGAGTATGAACAAACCACAATCATTGAACATGTCACTTGTCAATCATGCACTGCAAATGCCCTCACAGAAAAGAAGTCCCTGTAATTCACTCAAAAAGCAATCAAAGTTCCGAGACCATGCTAGCATTCTCACTCTCACAAATGAAATTCATGCATGATAACTAACACCATAGGCTTGCCCATATACTCAAACTCCAGACTGTTGACTAGTTGGATTCAAATTATTTTAGGACTTAGTAGGCTTGTAACCTGGGGTCTCGGGGACTCATTCTGAATGAAACAACAGGCCTTGTCTGTACCAACTTTCAAATATTCTAGTAGGCTCATGGGGCTTTGGTATGCACTTTAGGCACGTAGTAACTAAAAGTTATCCCTAAACCACGCTTTCCAACACTCTTACCTCCATTACTCAACCATTTTTATTATATCCTCCCTTATTATTCCTTTTCAAGATTTTCCGGGTGCTTTCTTTACCTTTTTCATATGTGCCTTATTTTTGAAGTCATTTTGCTATTCCTTTCAATTCAAGGCAACTTTTCTTTTCTTTTTCTCTCACCCGACTCATGATTTTCTTTTTCTTTCTTTCTTTTTTTCCCAACTAACTACCTTATTTTCATTACTTTACCATAAAAAAGGTCACCCTCATCTTAGGATTTTAGACTAAGGTAAAGTACATAATATCCATTCTCTAAACCAGGCAACTTTTGGTAGCCACCCTCAACTTAGGTCTTTAGACTCATTCAAGGTTTACATGTTCAAGGATAGACTAGGTGAAATATTAAGGTATTTAGTAAAATAAGGTTAGGCTATCTAGGTGTCAAGAAAGAATAGGTACATGTAAAGGTCAAACATTTGGAATAAGGGATCACCTACTACATTTGGTAGGTTATTTAAGAAAAAGTAGACTTACTGAAAGAACAATGGTAGAAGATCCTTTCCTAATCAATCATATCTCCAGTCTAATCTTAGAGTAACAAGGCAAGTTCTGAGTCAATACATAATGCATGATATGAAAAAATAGGCTCACGCGCACATGACATTGCATACACAATCACATAGACTCACAATAGGTCATGCTTCAAGCATCAACTTGCCTCCTCTTTATTAGAACAGACATTGCCAAATAATGATATGCAAGATTGCAATGGTAACAAGCAATCCCAAATATTTTGAGGGTACCCAATGCAAAAAGATAATAATCACTACCTAAACATTCGGTTTAACAAAAATTAAAAAGATCCACGAGGAAAAAAGAAACACGGTAAGCAAACCTTGGGATAAAAATAGGGGAAGTTATAGACTCAAGGCTCCTCAGACTTCACCCTAATCCATAACTTCCCACACCCCACCAAAAGATGATACTTTGTCCTCAAAGTAAACATACAGATATATACAAAACAAAAACCAAAAATTTAAAACTGATTATCCACGCATAAATAAAACCAAACATCAAAAACAAAATATTTAAAAGTATCCAAAAACTAACATGAAAACATATGGTCAAAAATGAGAACCAAATATCCATAAGTAACAATAAGGACGGGGGTCAAAAGTATCAAACACATGGTGCTCAAGCACCGACATCCATGTGGTACTGGGGGTCCTGGGGCTCAATATCTTCCTTAATGGTCTAGGTTGCAGCTCTATCTGAACTCCCGACTCTTTGTGCTATCTGTTGCACCTGATCCTTCCATATCGCCTTTATAGCCAATGACTCTCATATACCTCATCAGTAATCTGCTCCTCTAGTTCTGCCACCTCAGCATCTATCCTAGGTCTCTTCTGGCTTACAGCTGCATCCTCACTCTTGAGGGGTCTCTTCCTGTGGGCATGCGGGTGATCATCACATTAGTCAATCACATCATCATCCTCTAGTGCCACCTCGAGAATTGCTATCAGGGTCGTTAACATCTTCAATAGGTTGGCCTTGAACTTGGCCAACTTATTTGCCACAGCAGCTATGTCAGAAGGTCATGTACCCTCCAGTCTCTGCTAGACCCTATCCTTGAAGGCATTTATCTTGGCATCCACTAAATCAACTCTCTTATCTACAACCTCTCGGGTATATTCCTTGGCCCTCTCGTCTGACTCCTGGACCGTCTAACAAACCTAAGGTTTGATTTGGCTCGTCAACTTGCTCAGTTGGAGCTCCGTCATTTCTAACCTATGCAGCAAAGCCTGAAAAGCAAAGGCAGACATGAGAGGATAGTCTGCGAAAGCAACCTAAGTAGTAAAAAGTGCTAGTGCAGGTGTATCTGAGTATGGCATCACCTCGATATCAACAGATAGAGATGACTCTATCGCAAGCAGAGTGGAACTGCTGGTAGCTAGAGTAGGCTCCTGAGTATGTGGATAAGAGGAATTGGAGCTAGAATAGGAGGAAAAATTGCTCACTATAGGACCACCAGGTCTTCATCAGCCTTAATCAAGCTGGGATCTATCATGTGCACGACCTCTACATATGAGTCCAAGTAGAGGGAGACACGTACCCTGGCCTCATTACATAATCTATGCATCAAGATGGGAAAAGGCAATGAGGTATGGTTATGGATCACTGACTCGTGGATCTGCTCTACCATAACTTGGGACCAATCCATATCATAACTATCTAAGGTACTAGCTAACAGCACAGCCCACTCCATAGTGATCACATTATTAGTAAATTTTGGCCTGATGCACCAATGGATAATAGACTACCATAATTTTGCTGGAAAGGATAGGTGAGACTTTATTACTGGTGCGGTGTGGTTTGTGACCCATATAGGCTCATCACCACCCTCATAGATCTGGCTAGTTATCCACCTGAGGAGATCAGTCCTAAGACCTACATTCTTATCAATCACCACCTGCCACATCTTCTCGATCTTTGTATCAAACTCAGCAGTGGAATGAAGCACCCTATAGTTCGCCCCAATTGAACCCTCCTGATAGTATCATCTGAGATGTCAACTATCCGACCCCGGACTAGTACTTCATGTAACCTTGACTGATCAATAGCCTTCTTCTCCTTAGGAAGATCTCAAAGAATGGTGTCATAGCAAGTGACGTAGAATAACCAAACTAAATATGGGTATACATGCCCAACCTCTGTGATAGCCACCTCAGACCATAGCGGTCAATCTCAGTCTCCAAGTCTTGCACCCTACTCAGCCTGGAGTAATTTAGCCTCTACTACTCATGGAATTTCCTGATGGGTTTTCCTTGGCCTTTAAGCTCCAATACCTTGTTGTATATTTCTTTCATGTCTGTAATACCCTATCTGGTACTTCTGGGGTCGGTAGAGGTGATAGAAGGATTGGCTTCATTGTGCTGAGTCTTTGAAGCCTCCAGTTAACTGGTCTCAGAGCGAGTGGGGGTCATCTGTGGCATACTGCTATCAGACCTATCATCATCTCCATCCTCCTCAAACTACCAGGGAGACTTTTCAGCCATAAAGGCCTATGCAGTATGAGCTCTAGTCTGAGGCACATTTGCCTTGGGGTCAATGCGGAGTCTGTCGACTTCCTCAGATCCTTCTCACTGCTCTGTCTCAGATGACTCATCTATCAATTTCCTTCGAAAGGCTTGGATAACATGTTTATCCATTGGAGGCATCGTACCTAAAAATCAAGACCCCATTCCACAAAATAAGCACCATAATGTTTAATCAAAAGGGAATTGCAAAGAAGAATAATCAATGAAGAACAAAAACTAACAAAAGAAAACACAAACAAAAAGCACTGAACCAGTTGCAGGTTTGAAGGTACAAGGCATAGGTACGATTCGTAGGGTGAACTGCGAGTAGTATAGTGGCCTCATTGTGCCAAGGTACTTAAAAAATATCCTTTTAATCATAGATACGAGGATCAGGTATGACTCGTAGGATGGCCTATGAGTCATAGACTGCGCTCATAGTAGGTAATCGAATATTTTTAAAAATAGGACAGGTCCTATGAGTCCCTTACTATGATTTGTAGTGGACACTATGAGTTATAGGTAGGTACATTATGGTTAGTGATATAGAACTATAGGTGATTGTTGCCTTCTACGAGGGACCTCTATGACTCGTAGGGCATCCTATGAGTTGTAGGAGGTCCTAGTATCAGAAAACAGAAGTCATTTGTGGTGCTTGTAACCTTACCACACAAACCAACTATCATTCAAATAAAAAAGAAACAACATCAAACAAAGATCCTAACATTATCTGAAGCACACAAATAAACCCATTACTTAATCATGACAACCCCAAATTAACACTTATCCCCCAATGATCTACACATGATCAACACAATCAAAGAACAATCCCAAATCACATTCAACGAATACCCAAAACAATTGATCCCCAAACTCACAATCATCAGCAATAACACACAGTTATAGGGATTCAAGGGAATCCAAAACAAGTCCATACAAGGGCATCTCTAATGATCATATCAGAACACACACACCAATAACCCAAATTTCAACCTCGCCATGAATCCATTATCAACCAAACATCATATAACTAGTTCATAACATGATCAACAATTGAATATGGCACAATTTCCATCATCATAATAATCTAACAAGATGCTTTTACAATTCAAAACAACACTAAGGGTATTCAATAGATCAAACCCAAATTTTCATATCTAGAAAATCATTTTCTCATGGGTAAACTCAATTTTACCACTACACATACAATCATTCACCAATATAAAAAGATCATAACAAGTATGTGTAATTTTAACTAAGAAAACTTACCACTGAGAGAATGACATATAAGTAGATGCAATGAGGCAGCAAAGAAGAAGCCGAAAACCCTAGAATAGTGTTTGCTAGAAAATCTCGTCGGAAACCACTGGGTATGAATGGAAATGGGGTAGGAATAGTAGAAGTTTTATTGTGGGAAAATGTTTGGGAGAAGGAACTATTTAATAATGAGGGAAATTAGGGGTCAAATGAATAATTAACCCCTAATATACTCAACCGGGTCGACTTTAATAATTTTGCAGATCGGGTCTATAAGACCTTAACTATTAGTGATAGGGCTTCCTACGACATATAGATCTTGGTCCCGTAGCAGACCAAATACTTAGAAAAATTCAGAATTCATACTTGGGCATTACAAACCCTACATACGACTCATAGGAGACCCTCCAAATTGTAAGGTTGGCTCATAGCGTGTTTGCCAACTTTCATTCATCATTATTTTCCCCTATGAGGCATGACTACGAGTTATAGTGTGAACTATGACTCATAGGCCTGGTCATAGAGGCTGGTCGAGATGTAATTTTCTTCAAACATCAAAACAAACATTAATCCACTACCTAATGATTCAAACAACTAAAATAAACTTAAAAACAAGCCCAAAACATAAAACATACTTGGGTTGCCTCCCAAGAAGTTCCTTGTTTAACATTGTGACTCGACTTTGTCATCATCTATCATCAAAAATTTTCAAGGGACCAAACTTCACTCTTAAAACTCATTTGGATGCTTCATTGATTGGCGAATGTCAATTATAACCTCTACATCATTGACCCTGAACCAAAGTTGATAGGAATTCATATCCACCAAGGCTCTCCCGAAGGCCAAAAATGGTCTTCTCAATATAATAGGCACCTCACAATCAACCTCACAATCAAGGATCACAAAGTTCACGCAAAACATGAATTTATCAACTTTTACACACACATTAAAAAGTATCGCTTCTGGCTTCTTTATAGTTCTATCCGCCATAAGCAACCACATTCTTGTGGGAGTAGGAGTACCAAGACCAAGCATTTTAAAACTGGTAAGGGGAATCATGATACTTGCTTCTAAGTCACAAAACACCCTTACGAATTCTACATCACCAATGGTGCAAGGAATAATGAACGCACCGTGGTCCTATCCCTTTTGAACTAGGCATTTGTTCATGATGGCACTACATTGTTGGAGCTCTTGATAAAGATCTTGGCTCAAAGTACGCTTCTTTGTCACCAAATCCTTCATGTACTTGGCATACCTTAGCTCTTCTCCAAAGATTCTAAAATGGGAATGCTGATGGACAATTGATTTAACATCGAAAGGAAGTGTTTGAATTTTCCATCATCCTTCTTTTTCTTAAGTCTTTGAGGAAAGTGGGGAGAAGGTTTAGGAATCATCCTAACCTTTTCTTGCTCTCGCTTCTTCTCTTTGGATCCTATAATTCTCCAAACCTTGTTCCTCAACCACAACCTTAATATCACTTCTCACAAGCTTCATCCTCAACCATCGGCAAAGGGGGATATATGGTGATTTTACCGTTCTAATTATAATCGCCATGCAATGCCCATCTTTCTTTGGATTTTGAACCATATTGCTTGGTAAAGTGCCATTTTGTCCTTAGTTTAAATGAGAAGAAACTTGGCCAAATTTTTGCTCTAATTGTTTATTGGCCACCGAATGTGACTCTATCTTTTGTTTTTTGCTTGAAATATCCAATTTTATCTCTTTCAAGGTCTCATCTTGATGGTCGTCCCTTTTCAACAACTTATCAAACATATCCTCAATCCTAGATGTACTTGACCCGGCATCACGGTTGTGGGGTGGCACATAAGGACCATTCTCGCAACTGTCTCTTCTATGCCATTTGATATCCAACACCCTTTCTCTTTCATAATAAGCACCTTAGTTATCTCTATATGCATCCTCATGGTTGTCGTTTCGACCTTGATTCCCAAAACCTTGCCTCCAATATTCCAAATTAGACCCTTGGGGGTTGTTACAGAAAATAGCTGATTGGTTACTTTCGAAGCAAGCATCTTCATCAAAGAATAGTTCTTCATAATAGGTGCCTTAGGAGGTTGGTGGGTGACCGGTTGAACACTTTCTTGGTTTTTCATTAAGACCAAGTCCATACTCATGCGAAGTTGAGCAAGTTGTTGCATGATCTCCTCATTAACTATAGCTTGCTTATTGTTGGTTTTTACGGCAGAAGAAGTCTTCATAGAACCTCTCTCTCTTTGAACCCATGCTTTATTTGTTTTAACAACTTACTCTATTCTTTTGGCTAATAATGGAAAAGGTTAATCAAGAAACATGCCTCTCATGATTGCGTTGGCACAAGCTTGACTATTCTCATTAAGTACCCTATAAAAAATCTCAACGAAGGCATTATCAACAATTTTATGGTCCAGAACCATCCTCAAGAATTTTGTAAAACTTTCCCACGTAATACTAATTGAATCACCCAACAATTTCTCAAATTTGTTTATTTGATCTTTCAACTTAAGCTTCTTGGATCTTGGGAAATACCTTTCTAAGAAGGCTCTTTGTAGTTCGGCCCAACTTGTGATAGAACTTTGTGGAAGCTCAGACAACCAAATAGCCATATTTCCCGTTAGAGATAGAGGGAACACTATCAAACCAACTACATCCATAGAAAGATTTTGGGTCCCCATCGCAGTCTTGCAAATAAATGTCACATTACAGAGATGACTGTGTGGATCCTTTGAAGGTATCCCTATGAACGAACTGCAATTTTTTAGCACTTGTAGAAGACTACTAGACACAGTAAACATAGTGTTTGCCGATAGTGGTGGCAAAACTATAACTCTATTAATATCCATAACTATAGGGTTTAATGTATATTGGTTCTGTCCATATTCATTTTCATTGAATGCCCTATGGTGTGGCCTATTCTCTCTTTGTTGTGGGTTTTCATATCCACCCACATCTTCCTCGTGTTGACCAATGGTTTCATCAATCGCGATATCCTCATTCTCTTAGGCAATTCTTCTTATGATTTCGTTGATCTCTAAATTAATTGGAACTAAGGGATTGCCTTGGATCCTTGTCTTATACATACAACCTTGTACACACAATAAATAAAACTAAATAACAAAAACAAAAATAAAAGTGAAATATAAGAGAATATAGAAATTAACACTTGAATTAACTAATAGTGAAATCAAGTCAAGAACCTAGTCGTATTCCCCGATAATGGCACCATAATTTTTGATGTTCATGCTCTAATAGTAAAGCAATCGTAGTGAAGTGTAAACCTAACAAGAGGTTAGGGTCGAATCAACAGAGAATACAGGGCTTGACTATGTTGATCTACTATCAATCATTGCAATCATTGATCACTATATTCTCTAAAATTGCGGGGTGGGGGGGTGGGGGGTTGTGATTCAAAATAAAGAACAAAGCTAAACA
>JAOTQJ010000041.1:10667-21629 GCA_025642045.1 Solanum sejunctum | reverse complement strand
GCTTGCCAACTAGCTCCAACGTAAGGTCAATCCAACTTAGACTTCCGGATGTTCAATGTCTACATAATTACAATAACACCAACGATTAATATCCATATCGTGCCTTAATTCCTAACTTTTTAGTTCTACATGTTATATAAAATTTTGGCAGCATCTCCCCTTAATATACGCCACCCGAGAATTCAACTCGGCTCAAATAATCAATTAGCATAACAATAACTGTATTGCACCACTCGAAAGCCCAACGCCAACTCCCAATGATAAAAACATAACGTTATACCTTCAACAGGGTAGCCTACATCTCACAGTATATCTACCATATTCTATCCTTCTTATATACTTTAAAAACTGTATTGCACCACTCGAACGCCCAACGTCAGCTCCCAATGATAAAAACATAATGTTATACCTTCAAAGGGGTTCCAATTCAAGCTAACGTTTAATGTAATCATTTAAATAGTTTTCTAACACTTCTTTCACCCCATAAAGACTATTTCCATGATAAGTAAACACAAATACATGACAACAATTCAATATATAAGCATATGCAAATTTGTTCCCAATTCAACCCCAAGTTCGAAATCCGTAATTCCACGAACAACCAATCCTATTTTCGTGTTTTACCTTCATTTTAACACATTCCTAATACCTTCACAACCTTTAATTAACATAAATCAAGCTAAAAATTAACATACCTTTAATTCTTTCACTACACCCAAATTCTTTGTAGCCGCTAAACTAAGCCTTTTCTTGACCAACCAACGCCTCCACGCCACTTAGGGGCTTCAATATAGCGAGCTTGAAGCATCAAATAATCAAAAACACAAAAAATTAAATTTTTTTTTTAAATTACTGTAGCAACCCGAGAGGGTTCTACAACTTGTTATATATATTTTTTCAAAATTTTGGCTAAGTATGGGAATTGATCATCTTGTACAAGACATACTCTTATATATAGGCAACAAGTGTGCTGCTTGGACCAATCAAAATATTACATATATATTTGACCCCACCACAAATTATGCTTAAGGACTAAACTTAAAAGAAATTTTACGTTCAGTCCCAAACTTTATTAAATCGAACCAATTAAAGACAGTTGGGGTTTAAGTTTAGTTACGAGTTCTAACAATGTAGCACTCAAGTATTTGATGACCAAGAAGGATGGAAAACCAAGACTACTCAGATGGTTGCTTCTATTGCAAGAATTCAACTTTGATGTGATTGATAGGAAGGGGTCAGAGAATCTAGTTATCGACCACCTTTATAGATTAAAGGATGAGGCTATGGTACAGTTTGATAACGTCTTGATATTGATGATTCCTTCCCAAATGAAAGAGTGTTAGAAGCTTCACATGATCTTATACGTTGGTTCATAGATTATGCAAACTACTTAGTAAGTGAAATTGTACCTCCTGGCCTGAATACACACCATCGTCGCAGCTTAGTGCATGATGTAAAGAAGTTCTTTTGGAAGAGGTCATACCTATTTCATATATATACTGATGGGATCATCCATTGATATGGTTCAGAAGTAGAAATAATGAGCATTCGCGAAGCGTGTCACTCCTCGTTAGTTAGTGGCCATCACAGTAGAGCTCGTACACGACTTATAAGATGTTATAGTGCAGATATTATTAGCCTTCTATACATCAAGATGCTAATGATTATGTCAATTCTTGTGATAGATGCCAGAGAGAAGGTGTAGTATCATGGAGGCAAGAACTTCCACTTAATCCCATTTTGGTGATCGAGTTATTTGATGTCTGTGGAATTGACTTCATGGGTCCCTTTGTTAGCTTTTACGGGAATAAGTATATCTTGGTTTTGTATAGACTATGTATCTAAATGGATAGAGGCCATAGCTATGCCAAACAATAAAGGCAAGAGTGTCATGGGTTTTCTTTGAAGAAACATCTTTTCTAGGTTTGGAACACCTCGAGCAATTATTAGTGATGGAGGTTCTCATTTTTACAATAGATTTTTTAAAGCTCTCCTTGAGAAATATGGTGTGAAACATCACGCGGCGATACCCTACCATCCCCAAACAAGTGGGCACGTAGATGTATCAAATAGAGAAATTAAGAAAATCCTATGCAAAACTATGAATGTGAATTGAATCAATTGGTCTCAAAAGTTGGATAATGTATTGTGGGCCTACCGCACAACATTCGAAACACCAATTGATATGTCCTCATACCAACTGATCTTCGAAAAGTCTTGTCACTTACCAGTTGAACTTGAGCATAAAGCAATATGAGCATTAAAAAAGAACCTAGATTAGAATAAAGCAGCAACATCTAGGTTAATGTAGATTAATGAGCTTGATGAGTTCTGATTGAGAGCATATGAAAGCTCTGCATTGTACAAACAAAGAATGAAGGTTCAACATGACCACAGAATTGAGAATTGCCAATTTACACTAGGGGACATGGTGTTTCTTTACAACTCCAGGTTGAAGTGGTTTCTTGGGAAACTCAAATCTAAGTGGATGGGACCTTTCTGAGTAGCACATGTCTTTAGTCATGGTGCCATCGCGTTACAAAGTCAAGATAGAAAAATCTTCAAGGTTAATGGTCAAAGAGTCAAACTCTACATGGGAGACATGGAGGAAATCAAGATAGTTTAAGAATGGGACATTGAGAAGGCATAAAGGCTAAACTTTGCCTCATCATTCCGCGACACTAAATTAAGCGCTTCTTGGGAGGCAACCCAAGGTATGCCCCTTTTTCTTCTTTCTTTTTTTGTTATCTACTTTGAGCACAAAGTATCATCTTTTTGTTGGGGTAAGGGAAGGTATGGACTAAGGTGAAGTTTGAGTAGCTTTTAGTCCATGACTATCCTTTTTTTGATCCCAAAGTTTTCAGGTCGTGTTTCTTTTTTCTTGTAGATGAGTTTACTTTCTATTGAGATAGCATGTTTAGTTTTTATAGATACTTTGTAGATATACAGTGATTATTACTTTTGGCATGTATATAATCATGAATGGTCTTATAAATGTTTTGAAAAAATGGATAGCCTCCAAATTTTTGGGATTGTTAGCTGCTATTGCACTTTTGCATGTGATTGTCTGGCAATGTTTGTTCTGATATAGAGATGGCAACTTGATGCTTGAAGCATGACTTGAGTCTATGTTAATTATGTATCAAATGCCATGTGTGTTGTCTGAGCTAATTTTGTCATATTCATGCATTGTATACTGTTCAAAACTCGCCTTGTTACTCTAAAATTGGATTGGAGATATTGGTTGATTGCGAAAGGATCTTAGGCCTTCTTTCTTTAAGATAGTCCACTTTTGCCTAAATGACCGACCAAATGTAGTAGTTGACCCATTGTTCCAAATGTTTGAGCTTTACATGTACTTGTTCTTTCTTAACACCTAGTTAGCTTAACCTTCTTTTGTGAAATACCTTGATATTGGCCCTGGTATCCTTGAACATGTGAACCTTGATTGAGGCAAAAAACCTAAGTTGAGGGTGGCTACCAAAGGTGGCCCTGGTTTAGGGAGTGGATATTTTATACTTTACCTCAGGCCAAAACCCTAAGTTGAGGGTGGCTTATATTGTGGTAAAGTAATAAATATGAGGTGATTAGTTGGAAATGAAAGAAAAGATGGAAAATCATGTTCCAGGTGAGAGAAATGGAATAAAAAGTTCCTTGAAATGAAAAGAATAGCAAAAATGAGTTCAAAAATGAGGCACAAATGAAAGAGAAAAGGAAAGCACTTGAATAAGCTCAAAAATGAGGAATAAGGGAGGTCATAGTAGTAATTGCCGAGTTGTTGAGGTAAAAGTGTTGAAAAACGTGGTTTAAGGATGGCCTTTAGTAACTGCTTGCCCAAAATGTCATACTAAAGCCCCATAAGCCTACGTTACAAGCTTATAAAGTCCTAAAGTGATCCTAATCCAACTAGTCAACAATCTGGAGTGAGCATATATGGGCAAGACTATGGTGTTGGTTGTCATGCATCAATCTCACTTCTAAGAGTATGGATACTTACACAGTCCCTGAATCTTTGATTGCTTTTTCAGTGAAATGGAGGGAATTCTTTTTTGTGAGGGCATTCGCATTGCATGATTGGCATGTGACTTCTTTAATGATTATGAATTGTTGATACTCCTTTACTTGTCATAGTTGGATTGTCAGATGCATCATTATGTCCTGGTTTGCTTGGTGGCTATTCAATCAGGTTTTGAAAATGAGAGTTGGATACCTAATTTAGAATTGAGTGATATATATGCCATTAGGATAGTTGCTATGTATTTCTTATTGTCTATATAGATCGAGTCGTCACTTGAGGACAAGTAACAAGTCAAAGTTAAGGATGTTGATGTGCTGCCAAATTACAACATATTTGATGCTTAGCACAAAGGATTTTTGCATGTTCTTAATGCTCCCTTTTATAGTTTTTATGTGATTTGGTGTTGTTCTTGTAGAAAATATAGGTTCACATGATTTTTGGAGAAAATTACAGATTTTGATGAAGTTCAGGCCATACGAGCCACCTTACGAGTCGTAGCCCAAGCTACGAGTCATAGTGTGCACTCGTAGCTAGAAATAGTGTCCAAAAATAGAGATTTGCAAAGTAAAGGTCAACTATATGAGGCTAACCTATGAGTCATGTGTCTCACTATGACTCATAAAAGGGGGCTGGTAACCCAAAACAGAATTGCCAACATTTGGACAAATTGCAACTAGAGATTATGAGAAGACACTACGAGTCATAGACTAGACCAATACTCATAGCAATGGATCGTAGCAGTCAAGTCCAAAATATGAGTGTTGACTACAAAATCTCAGTTATGACTCATAGGTCACTATATGAGACATACCTACGAGTTGCACCTCCTGTCAGCTGTATCTTTTATTTTATTTTTAGGGTCTTTCTACAAATAGTATAAAGAGTTAATAATAGGGTTTTGAAAGAGGGACTTGACACTTTTACAGATTCTACAACTTTGAATATTCTTAGAGAGTACTTTTCTTAGGGTTAGACTAGATTTTAGGTTTTTAATTTGAAGACCCAATTTGGGGTTTTTGAAATCACTTGCGTTGAAACTCCATTGTTGGAAACTTGTGGTTTCATTATCAAAGTGGTGTTGTTCTTCATTGTTCTTGGGTAATTTCTAAACTATGTTTATCTTATCCATTGTTTGTGATTTTGCCCTAGCCTTGAGTGGCTAAACACCCACAACTTTGGGTTGTGGGAATGATGAGCAGTTGACTTGAAATAACTTGGATTTTGTGCTTTTCTTTGATTGGGTAGTTGCATGTATTGTCTACTTCCTTTTATTTTGAATGTTGTTTGGTGGTGGCCAACACCAAACCTTACCTACTATCACAATCCTGACCAAGGTAGTGATGAATAGGAAAAGGAAAGTAGATGATAAGATTCAATTGATGTGTTCTTGTCTAATCAACCAAACCTGACCAAGGGGAAGTTGACTAGGAAAATACATCACTTTTAGTTGGCACACCACGGTTGCCAATCAAGCGCCATGGTGAAGTTTGACCTTCACCATCATAAGAGGGCTGGAAAAACCTAAGTTACCATACTACATGCGATGTCTTAATTAGAGTTATGTTATCCGGGTATTATAGTTAACAAATCACGGGGAAGACAATTCCCAAGTTGTCCCTTAATTTGATTTTCTCTTCGTAGTAGTAGTATAGTATTTTTATCTTCTTTTGTTTAGAAATTGCAACCCCCACTCCCATCCTAGAGAAGTTAGTTGATTTGTCCTTGAAATAATTCTTAGTTAATCAATATGGTCAACCCCGTATTCCCTGTGGATTCAACCTTAACCTCCAGTTAGATTTATACTAGATAGCGACCGCATTACTGTTGGAGCGTGAACATCACTTAGTTATTATTAGTTATCAGTATATTTGAGTATTATCAGATTATTACTTTATCAGTTAGTTGCATATTTTTAATGGGAGTTTCACTCACCAAGTGGAGTTAGGGATGAAGGCTCAAGGTAAAAATCCACTTAGTCCTTTTTTAGCAATTTCTAAGTCCCAAATCTACATGCCACCATAGGATTTAAGAAGTCTTGCATTAGTTAAGGCTAGCTCCCTAGTCTTTAATTACATTAGCTTAGTGGATCCGCATTAGGTCATGGTGGAAAGATACCCACCAATGAAATCCTATCTCACTACCCGTCAATATAAGTTCCCAAAAGTGACTAAACTAGCCACCCAGATGAGACTCTTACTGGAAAACATTCTTTTCTTGAGAAAACTTGCCTCCAAACTTTCAAAAGTCGGTAACTTTCTCATTTTATGATAGGGCCCAGTCACCCCCTTCTTCTCGACCTCTAGTAGTCAAAGCTATAAAGAGATGTCCTTCAATCTTTCCATCGATAAAAGAAGTAGATATATAAAAAATTCAACTATAGGCGATAGGAGGATGTAAGCCCTGGTGGTAGTGGTACTTTGACGAACTAGGCATTGCTTCTATTTCATTTTTTTTTATTATTTTTGACCCGACAATGGCAAAACCTAGTTTCGCTATACCGTGGTTTGATACCATCTAGCCTCTAGCTAGGAAGTCTTGGATTTGTATACCATGTACATGGGAAAATCATCCATGACTGGATATCATTATTCTCTTCCCAACGATATTTAGGAGTATGGGTGCGGGAGGCTGTGGTATGACCACCTTGAGTACACATTTTTATATAGGATTAAATGACTTTTGTTTGATCTAGGGCAGAGATAAATATGAGCATACAACTTATGTTTTCTGGTATTTTGTTTTTGGTAAGATTCACTCTGAAAGGAATTTCTTCTACAAACACTTTTCACCAGTATTCCTTGATCAAAACTTAGCTCGACTCAAGTCGACAAGTGAGAGACAAGGTTAGGTGGTGGTACAAGGCATCATGGAGGATCTACGTTTGACTATGCCTATTGCTGGCTTTGTAAATGCTTTCAAATACTCTAGCAATATATTCTACCTGTTGTATATGTCTCTTTTTCATGTCATTGACATCAGAGATTGCATTCAATCAAGTGGTTTGACATAAGAAATGTTTGAATCTATCTATAGTAGTTCTGTTTGTCTATAGTAGAGTAGTACATGAGGGTGGCAACTCACAAAGGAAGTGTAGACCAGAGCAAAAGAGAGCAAAGCTAGCTACCGTATTTGTGCCATTTGGTGGGCCAAAAAAGTCTATCGGTGGTGAAAAGACAATAGTAGACTAGACGGTGGCACCACCAGAACGCCCGAATCGGATCGATTTTTTTTGAATCTATAGTACATATGCACTTTCTACGTTTGTCTTACAAATAATATTCTACAACATACATTTGTACTATAAACCTCCCCTCTGGGAGGTGTTTCAAGGGAAGGCAGACTCCGCAGCAGCAGACTGGGCACTATCATTATACTATGTGATTCTCTTCACCAAGATATCGAAGAAAAACATCTTAGTGTTGTTCCCAAGTTGGGGGATGGGGGCAAGACTTCAAGGCATGTCTTCAAGATATTAGTACGATTACCAGTCTCTTGGTGGCTTGGTCGAGGTCAAAGTTGACATAATTAGAGGAGTGACGCCTCTTGATCCGAAGGGTGATTGGGATCTATGTGGGGCTTGTGCCCTAGATAATCCTAGGACCACTACTGGGGAAGAGTTGTTGGAGAGGCTCTATACCCTTTTAGAGTATCTTAATCAGGGTAGAGTCCATTCTTAGTATGACTTGCCTAGCTAGTGCTTCCTAGCTGACTATACTAAATGAATTTTTGTTGTCCCTCCCAAATTTTGTATATGTTGTTCAAACACTTCTCCATGTCCATGTGTGGAGTTAGAGTTAGAAAACTAATTGAATCAAAGAATTGGATTCACTCTATCATCTGTTGAAGCCAGATTGCGGTAATAGTTGGGCATAGGTAGCTCTCAATAACTTACTAACTCACTCAATAAATTAGCTAGGAAGAGTCCAATCCTCAAGAATTTGATTCCAAGATAAATAATTCAAATTCTACTAAAAGACAAGAATAGTCTATCTGAATAGGGTATATGCATCACACATAAGGAAGACATTGAAACACATACAATGAATTTTTCCATTTCGGCCTACTTCGACCTTTATACGATAAAGTACATCAAGAAGTTTATAATTGCAATATAAGTGTCCAGATCAAAATTTGAAGGTAGTTAACCACTTTCTCTGTAGGAAAAGACCTTAGGCTATACAACAACTCTACTATTCTCCTATTCAAGTAGGGGTCCAATGGAACTTTGTTTAAAGAACATTGACTACCATTTCGGCTGATGCAGACATAGTTATCTCATTGTGAAAGAAGTAATGAATAGGAAGCCCGGGGTCAAAGCATATTTATTGTTGCCTATATAGCTTTCTAGAGCAGAGATCTACCAATGCATTCTAGGAACAGATCATTGGTATTGGATATATCGTTAGGTTGTGCTGGGTTAAATCTACTCCCTTTTTTCAATTATAGAAAAGGGATCATTTTCTCTCGCTTTCAAAAATGATGAATATGAAGTCCGAGAGTCTGCAAATGTTATGGATCCTCTGACATTCTAGTGGGAACTCGCTCCTCAATGTCCCTCTACTACGCCTGGCCCATAGGTACGTTTGGAAGGTAGAGAGTGTCACGATGTACACATTTTGCTTTACTACATGGGGCCTTCTCATCAGTTGCAAGGCTTGGTGGCCCAAAATTAAATTGGCTTCACCAAAAAGCCACATCTTTAAAAGCCTCGCTCGCAAGGCATCCCTCTCGCAATAGGGTTCCAACCCTCGCTTCACTTTTGTGACATGCTATGTTTCCACTCCATATTCCCAAGTAAAGGGTGAGTCCCATGTCTCAGTTAGTGGATAGCGGTCTCACATAATAATCCCTACAGGTGCTCGTAGTAGGCCAGCCACCCTACCTAAACCAATCATCATTTCGGTCCCTAGGCCCCATTGCTGGAAAGGTTCACTTTAAAACTGTATGTGGAGCTTCCACCTCATAGAACTCCTCTAGGGATAGAGGTAGGCCTAGCCTAGGCTTGTGCAGTTAAGATTGTTATACACAACCTCATAAGAAAAAAAATGATATTTCTTTTCCAACCAATCAAGGAGAATATTATCCCCATCCCCAACCGTAATTGTTCGTACCAATATCTCCTTTATTTTATTCCTTCAAAGACCACATCTAAGTCTTGCTGAGCATTCACTTGAAAAAGCCTTTTATAAGGCTGGATGCGGTGGGTCCTATAGTTCTCTATCTGAGATATGTTTCAAACAAAAAGACATATAGTTTGTGTGGTTAGAGACGTCGGTGGTTGCCTTCGACGTTTTGTGTATGAATTCCTTTTGTAGCACTTCTTATTTTTTCCTTTTCCCCTCTTCTTAACCCATTCCTGGTGACCTGGATGTCCCGTGTTCAATCCCCACTTGCAGCAATTTCTTCCCCCCTCCCTCCTTGACCATTTTACTCTTCCTCACTCCTTAGATCCACTTCTTCACTCAAAACCAATCGATTAGTTTTTCTATTTTAGAAGTAGAATTGAAATAAAACTTAAAATCTCTGAGTTCTTCATCAAATAGAATTATAGTTAGAAATATTGTTAGACTCCTATATTTATATATTTGTGACTTGTGTGTTTCTTCACAAAATAATATCAGTTCTTGTTCATCAATCACAGTAATTCAGCACCTCGAGTCTCCATAACACATTAGTATTTTGTTTTATTCTATTTATTTACTATGTACATGAAGTTTTTTATTTTGATTTGTTCATTTTAATAATTTTATTTTTTTCTATTTACTTGTTACAATGAAATAATTAAGGATTCATTAAATTAATATTTAAATTTTTACATATATGTATTTTATTTTTGAATTTGCATATGGTCAATTGACTACGGATTATTTACTATATTATCTTCAATCCTCTATTATTTGATCCTAAAGTACTATAGATTGTATGATCTTAGTCAAAATTTAATGGAGTGATAGTTTTCTAAAAAGCGATTTCAAACATAGAAAGTCATGTTTAATAACTCAAGCTTCAGCTTCAACTTATTAAGACATAAATGTTCCCATCCAATTAGGAGTCTGTTAGTAGTTCCTACGTTTCAGCTATTTGTATATATACATAGTTAGTCATCTTTATTATTTAGGACTCTAATAGTTGCCTGTAATCTAGCTTTCTATTGTGTCAACTCTATTTAAAGAGCATAGTACGTGAATAAGATCAATTCTTTTCTTTTCATATCTTAAACTTATATGGTAGTAGAGCCTTACTTCTCCTCACAGAGTTCTAAATTTCTCATTATCTACCCACCACTAATGGCATCCATAATTATCAATTCTGATGCAAATAATGCTACCACCATTGTTCAATTCAACTCAGTTTTCAAAATACAAATGGTTCCACACGATTCAATCTAAAGAAGAGGTTTTAGATGTTTTCAGAACACTATATCCATTGATTGAACATCGATTGCAAACAAAAATACTATCTGTTTATATTGATGAAGGAGGTGAATTTCAGAGTCTAAATTCTTATTTAAAATCATAGGGCATTGAACATTTAATTTCCCACAAAGAGTTGTTGTAGTTGAAAGACGTCATCGCCATGTTATTGAAACTGCAAAAACTCTAATGCATCAAGCCTCTCTACCAGGCAACGTTTGGAGTTTTGCATGTCATCAAGCTGTATTTCTCATAAACAGGATAAAACCCCCAAATTTAAATGATAAGTCTCCATATGAGCTTCTATTCACCAAAATATGACAACGTAAAAATCTTTGGTGGTTTATGTTATCCATGGTTAAAACCTTATGCCCAGAAGAAGCTTGATTCATATTCAAAACCTTGTGTCTGTTTGGTATTTTCAATTCAATATTATTGCTATTGTTAGGACCCGTAACTTAACTTAAACCCCGAAAGTCCTTAATTGGTTCAATTTAATAAAGTTTGGGACCGAATGCAATATTTCTTCTA
>JAOTQJ010000041.1:0-10567 GCA_025642045.1 Solanum sejunctum | reverse complement strand
ACTATTTTATACCATATAAACATGCTCCCTAATCCCTTTACACTTCAAGAATGCCAACGGAACACTCCGATGCCCCATGGAGATGTCTAATGCTAAAACGCGATAAAACTCCCTTAAATAGGCTCCAATCCACTCCATCCATTAATTACATACTTACAAGAGTTCCATCACTTATAATTCTCTTGTAGGATCAATTTTAAGTTACTTGGATGCAATATAACACACTAAAACCAAACGAGCGTTAAAAAGCTCTCATTTCACCCAATTCGACCCCTATGATCAATTATGTTATATAACTTATAACCAACCCTTTTCTTGCGGTTTACAAGTTATTTATAACATCTCCAACACCCCTGTGGCTCTCACTAATCCAATAGAAGTTAGAATGGGACATAATATTCCAATTCATTCACAACTTCAATTCTTCGCCTACGGAGTTCCAAGAATTTTTCCACCAAACCAAAGCTACTACAATACTTAGGGGATTCAATATATCGATCTTGAAGCATCAAACAATCAAAAAATGCGAAAAATGCGAATTTCAAGACCCTTTTCATCAATTGTTTGTCTGTTTCCTTCAGCATTACCCCATCTTCCTTGTCTAACATAAAGGTTGGATAAAATCACAAAAGGAACAGGGTCTTTTGGCTCTAATTTCGAGAGTTGGTCATTTCTTTTCCCATCTTGGCATTACAGAATTGCTCCGAAGCTGCTAATAAAGAAGTAAAGCAGATGCAAAAGGGTTGGGAATGAGTTGTATTAGTTCTCTAGTTTTGTCTAGACGACCTAAATCGAGTAAGTAGGTCCACCAAAATATTATGTTGCTTTAGACTTTGGTTCTGGGGAGATTGGGCACAAGAAGATAGATTGTCCAAGGAACCATGGCAAATTCATGGGTGGTAATGTAGTCCCATTGGGGAGAGGTGGTCCTCAAGGGCCCTAAGGCACAATTGATTTTATGCTCTGCATGGGAGGCAAGGGGTTGGTGAGGTCCCCGATGTTGTTACCGGTATGTTAAAAATCTTTGACTTTGATGTGTATGCTTTGATTGATTCGAGCGCCACTCTTTCCTTTGTTAGCCCTTTTGTTGCTAAAAAGTTCCATGTTGTCCCCAAGTTGTTCCATGAGTCATATGAAGTGTCAACTTCTATTTGTACCTCTATTGTTGCTAGGAAAGTTTATAGAAATTGTCTCATTTGAATTTTACATAAGTTGTTGTCTTGTGATCTTGTTGAATTAGACATGGTGGATTTTGATATCATTCTTGGGATGGATTGAGTGCATGCCTACTATGCTTCTATTGATTGTAGAACCTGTATGGTTAAGTTTCAATTTCCAAATAAACCTATCCTTGATTGGGAGATTCATGATGTGGTGGTCATGGGTAGATTCATTACATGCATTAAAGCCCATAAGTTGATCTCTAAGGGGTGCCTTTACTATCTTGTGAGGGTTAAAGATGTGGAGTTCAAACTTCCTTCCATAGAGTCCTTTCCGATTTAAATGAGTTTCTTTATGTCTTCCCAAATTACCTCCTTAGTGTCCCTCCCGAAAGAGAGATAGATTTTGGCATAGATCTCCTTTCGAATACTCAACCTATATCCATTTCCTCTTATCGTATGGCTCCGATGAAGTTGAAGGAGTTAATGGAACAATTGAAAGATTTGTTCAAAAAGGGATTTATTAGACCTATTCAATTACCTCGGGGTGCCCCGGTGTTATTTGTTAAAAGGAAAGATGGATCACTTAAAATGTGTATTAGCTACCGGCAACTCAATTGGGTCACTATAAAGAACAGATATCCTCTTCCAATAATTGATGACTTGTTTGACCAATTGCAGGGGGCTAGTTTCTTCTCTAAGATTGATCTTCGATTTGGGTATCATCAAGTTAGGGCGAGGGAGTATGATATTCTCAAAACGACTTTCTGGACAAGATATGGGCATTATGATTTTGTTGTGATGTCATTTGGGTTGACTAATGCATCATCTATTTTCATTTACTTAATGAATAGGGTCTTCAAACCCTATCTTTATTCCTTTGTTGTGGTCTTCATTGATGATATGTTGATCTATTCACATAGTACTGAGGAGCATATGGGTCTTTTGAGGGCTATGTTTCAAATATTGAGGGGAGAGAGATTGTATGCTAAATATGACAAGTATAAATTTTGGTTGAAGGATGTTACATCATTGGGGTATGTGGTATCGAGGGATGGCATAAAAGTGGATCCTAATAAAACTGATGTGATTAAGAATTGGCATTTGCAATTGACCTCATCGAATATTAGGAGTTTCTTAGGGCTTGCGGGTTACTTTTGAAGGTTTGTGAATGAGTTCTCCTCTATTGCTTCCCGTATGACCAAAATAACTCAAAAGAAGGTTAAGTTTGTGTGAACTGATGAATGTGAGAGAAGCTTCCAAACATTGAAGGATAGACTTGTGTTCGTTCTTATATTGTCACTATCGGATGGGCCTAAGGCTTTTATTATGTATTGTGATTCATCTAGAGTTGGTTTGGGTTGTGTTCTAATGCAAAATGATAAGGTCATAGCCTACGCTTCTAGACAACTCAAAGTGCATGAAAGGAACTACTCTACGCATGATCTTAAATTGGCCATTGTGGTGTTTGCATTAAAGATTTGGCGTCATTATTTGTATGGGGTGTATGTTGGTGTCTTCACCGATCATAAGAGCCTCCAATATGTCTTCACTCAAAAAGATCTAAACTTGAGACAAAGACGGTGGTTAGAACTCCTCAAACATTATGATATGAGTATGCATTATCATCCGGGTAAGGCTAATGTGGTGGCGGATAGTTTGAGTTGGGTGTCCATGGGTAGCCTAGATCATGTTTATGGTGGTGATAGGGAATTGGCTAGGGAGGTGCATAGATTGGCTAGATTTGGGGTTAGCTTGGAAGAAGTGGATAATGGTAGTGTTGTTGTTGATAGTTTCAAATCTTCCTTGGTTGATGAGGTGATACTAAAACTAGATCTTGACTCCTCCTTGCTTTAATTGAAGGCCTTGGTAAAAGAGGGCAAAGTAGAGGTTTTCTCCGAAGGGGTAGATGGTGCCCTTAGGTACCAAGGTAGGTTGTGTGTGCCTTGTGTTGATGGTTTGAGGGAGAAAATTCTTGATGAGGCCCATAATTCTTCTTATTCTATTCACCCTAGTTCCATCAAAATGTATAGAGACTTGAGGGACGTGTATTGATGGGGAGGCATGAAGAAGGACATTGCCAAATTCATTTTTGGTTACCATAGTTGTCAACAAGTCAAAGCCAAACATCAAAGGTCGGGTGGCCTAACCCAAGACATAGATATTCCCACTTGGAAGTGGGAGGTGATTAATATGGATTGTGTGGTTGGGTTGCCTAAGACTAGGAAAGGTTTTGATTCCATTTGGGTGGTAGTTGATAGGATGATAAAATCAACTCACTTTTACCGGTTAAGACCACATATGGGGCTGAAGAGTATGCAAGGTTGTACATCCATGAGATGGTGAGGTTGCATGGGGTTCCTTTGTCCATCATATCGGGTCGTGATTCATAATTCACTTAACACTTTTGGAGTTCTTTTCGAAAAAGTCTTGGTACAAAAGTTTACCTTAGTACGGCCTTTCATCCTCAAACGGATGTCCATCCCGAAAGGACAATTCAAACCATTGAAAATATGCTTAGGTCATGTGTATTGGAGTTGAGGGGTATTTGGGATGACCATCTCCCTTTGATTGAGTTTGCTTACAACAATAGATATCATTCTAGTATCGGTATGGCTCCTTTTGAGGCTCTTTATGAGAGATATTGTAGATCACTAGTTGGTTGGTTTAACCAATTAGTTTCTTTAGAATATTCGAGTTTCCTTTTATATCCTTCATCTCTATATATGCCTATCCTAACATAATCTTGTTCATGATCATAAGAAGTTCCAGCCATATTTATTTGATCAGTTATTATATCTTCTGGTGTATCACTTTCTATATGTAAATTATGAGTTTGATATATCCGATCAACCACAACCCAAATGGAATCAAAACCCTTTCTAGTCTTCGGCAACCTAACAACAACATCCATATTTATCTCTTCCCACTTCCAAGTAGGAACCTCAATGTCTTGGGTTAGGCCACCCGAGCTTTGATATTCGACTTTGACTTGTTGACAAGTATGACAATTGAAAACAAATTTGGTAATGTCCCCCTTCATGCCTCCCCACCAATACATATCCCTCAAGTCTCTATAGATATTGGCAGAACCGGAGTGGATAGAATAAGCAGAGTTATAGGCCTCATCAAGGATTCTTTGTCATGACCCAAGCATAGGGCCTAGATGTAACACGACACAAGGGGAACCTGAAGGGACCCCAAGCAAGCCTTTTAGAAAATCATTACATATCCCTGGTCACTGAAGCAATACAATAAGAATCAAGAGATTAAAAAGTGGGAAACTGGGGCTAAGCGAAAGTACTTTCATATCAAAGAAATCAAGAATAATAGATTCAAGTCTCTTAGCATAAATACATAACATGTCCAACAAACACCTCTAATACATAGATAAGAGCGGGGGCCAAGACAAAGCAACCGAGCACACCCTTATTGTCAAATAGAACATAAGAAAGAGTGTCTCAATACATAATAAGAGAACATAGACTAAGTCACTGAATTGGAGGACTCACGAACTAGCTTAAATAACACCGAACTAGCCATGTGAAGGAGGAGGATGATCAACTTGGGCACTTGTTCCTACATGGTGACATCAAGTAGGCATAGAGTATGCATTAATGCATTAGAATGTACTAAGTATGTAGGATGCTATGCAAAAAAAATTAAGCATCATAACCAAAATGCATAACAATAGGCAATAAGCATACTATAGAGGCTCTTGAGAAGGTTAGGATGATTAGGGAAAGGTTATGATAGCCCAAAGTCGTCAAAGACTTATGTCGATGTGAGAAGGAGAGATCTTGAATTCAAAGTGGGGTGATTAGGTTTATTTGAAAGTTTCTCCAACGAAAGGTGTAGTCTATTTTGGTAAAAAGATAAAGTTGAGTCCAAGACATATTGTTCCTTATGAGTTCTTAAAGAGGGTTGGCAAGGTAGTTTATGAATTGAAGTTGCCTAGTGAAATGAATTTGGTTCATCCAGTGTTTCATGTCTCTATGTTGAGAAAATGTGTTAGTGATCCTAATAATATTGTGTCTCTTGATGTTGTGGGTGTTGTTGAGGATAACTTGAATTATATGGAGGCTCCGGTTCAGATTTTGGATAGGTAAGTAAAGAAATTGAGGAACAAGGAGGTGGAATCCGTTAAGGTCCTTTGGAATAACCAACAAACCAAAAGTGCTACTTGAGAGGCTGAAGCAGACATGGAAAAGAAGTATTCATATATTTTCCACTCCACTCAAGCCTAAGGTACCAACTTAAGGTCCCCTATGTGACTTTAAGTCTTGTATTTCAGCCCCTATGTCATTCATGCATTCATTTTTAAGTTGACAAGTTTATGATGATTTTATACTTGTGTTGAGATTTTTAAAATAGTATTTTAAATGTAATATTAAATTTTAGTTAGGACTAGTTTTTTATGATCATTATTGTCTTATACATCTCTTTTACATTCAGGGATGAATGTCCCCAAGGGGGAGATATTGAAACGACCCAAAAAAGTGTCCGAAAACATGCCTTGGAATGCCTGGAATTTTAAATTCCATATATCTCAAAATCTATTTGTTATTTCAAAAATCCAACTTCATATTCTTATTCAGGGGTTCAAAATTAGGGGATAAAGGGTCTAACCCTGATTTTAGAGCAACCATATCAAATTTTGAAATTCCTAAATATTGATTTCTAGAGAGGCGCCTCTGTGTTGTATTGAGACTGTTTTTTTAGTTCGATCCAACACTTCTAAGTCTTGGGCCTAAGTGCTCCAAATGTATTTTTATCTGTACTTAGCTAAATTTCACCCCTCATATTATCCTAAATATTTCTCAATACTCACTCAAACACTTAGTCATATTTTCACTCCCCAGACGCAAGTCATATTTTCACTCCCCAAATTCAAGTTCCAAACCCTCATCCTAAGCTAAGGTTTTCCTTCAAGGTTCTTCTTCATGCTTTGAGTCTTCATCTCCCATCTTCATCAAGTTCATCTCTAAGTTAAGGTATGTGGGTGTCTTTCATGGATTCCTTTCATCCATGGTGACCAAGCCTCCTTTTACTCAAATTGCATGATTTAAAGTTGATTTACAAATGCGTCTTGCTTATTATGAAATTCACTGCACACTATATCAAAGCTATGTAAAGTTGTGACTATTTTGCTATGTTTTGACCTATAAATCTTTGATCAATTGTAAGATTTGAGAAGGGGTTTTGATGTATATTGCTTGAGGGTGTTGCAAGGTGTTGATTGATAGTTTTATAATAGATTTTATTGCATGATTTCATCTCTATATTTTATGTTTTATACTTGTATTACACACCCTCTAAGTATTTGATAAAATGTTCGAATATGGTTTCTTGAGGAGTTGAAGGTCTAAATCATGAGATATGATATAATTGACTATATGATGATAAAATGAGCTTATGTATATGATAAATTCTATATAAGGTGTTACATAAGACCATGCCCAATCTGGGAGGGGGGGCTTACTAAGAACCCAAATAACCTAGATAGGGGTTTGTACTAATCAACCTAGGGCAAGGTTTGTACTTATCACATAGTTATAGGCGACATAATCACTAATCTAGATGGGGGTTTGTACTCATTAATCTAGGGAAGGGTTTGTACTTCTCCACCTAGGTGAATGATCGGCATTATCACCAACCTAGATGGGGTTCATACTCATCCACCTAAGTGATAGGGCGGCATCATCACTAACCTACCAAAGGGTTGTACATTTGTAAATCAAGTTTGGTCTCTTCTACACATATGATATCCTATATGAGCACGAACTACTTAAGCATGTTTTACTCATGCATTGATCATATATGTCATATTGCTATAGTATGCTTATTGCCTATTGTTATGCATTTTGGTTATGATGCTTAATTTTTTTTGCATAGCATCCTACATACTTAGTACATTCTAATGCATTAACGCATACTCTAAGCCTACATGATTATAACTGTCATTATTAGGACTTTGTTGACTTTATTTTCATTTTAAATTTGAATTTTCAATCACTTAAATTGAAAATTGTATTAATTTTAAATCATTTAAATTACTTTAAAATTATATTTTAAATCAATAATGATTAAAGTGATCTAAAATTACTCTTCATTTAAGTATGTTACATGATTTAAGACTATTTTAAACTTTAATGATCTAAATTAACTTTAAGTCAGTAATAATTAAAACTATTTTAATGTGACTTTTAAGTCAATATTAATTTAAAATTAGGTTTAAAAATAATATTGACTTAAAAATACAGATCTATAAAATCTAGAAATAAATTTTTACATATATGCAATTCGTAAAAATTTTAAAAAAGAAAAAGTTATTATTTATCACTGAAACGACCCCAAAAAAATGCCCGAAGATTTGCCTCAAAAGTGCTCAAAATCGTAATTTTTAGACATCTCAAAATTCGTACATTATTTCAAAATTTTGACTTCATATTCTTGATTAGGGGGTCAAATTGAGTGGGACCCCCTTGTCACTTAAAGGGCGAAGTCCCCGAAGCGTACTTGGGATTCACTGACAGCCAATTCCAAGTAGATCCTCTCTCCCCCTCGCTCCACTTTGTTTCGCTCGTTTTCTCTTTCCTTCTGCCTGCAAAAAGAGTATTTTTTAACCAGTGCTCTCTTTTGGGTATGCAGTTTCCTAGCAAGTCTATTGAACGGGGTACGAAAGATTGCTATTCAAAGCATCGTTCCAAGATTTTAGTTTTTTTGGAGTGATAGCGGAAACATTGACAGATTAGTCATCCTTATTGCCACTCTATAGAACTGTACATAAGATTTTCGCCTCATACAACTCCTAGTTCAATTCTTTCAAATTCATTGGATCCTTTTATGCGCTCTCTATCTCCTTTTTTATTATAGGTATTGTTCCAGTTCGGAAGAGAAACTATCAAACTCCATTGTGGCATTAACTATGGAGTTGGAGGAAATCAAGGCGTATCCACTTCGTCATCTCAGTCTCTTTTTGTGCAAAGAGGTAGAAAAGATTCCGCCCTTCTAGCCTCGTGTAGTGGACAATGTATCATTTATAGTGGTGCTATTGGTCACAACTCTGGTATAGATTTTGAAGTAGTGAGAAGGGAGACCCAAGCATCTTAGTTTTTAGGTTCTTCTGGGCAAAATGTTTTATTAGGGATGAGGAAATTCCTAGTGCGTGTGAAGGCTGTTCGAGCATAGATCATTTGATTTGTCCTTGGGGATAAGCCTACCTTTGAAAGGAGCTTGCCAAGCAAGCCAGAAGTGCCGCTATGCCAGTGGAAATCTTGATATACATCATGAGCGATACAGAAATAGATCGAGTAATCTCTTTCTTTAACTAAGAAAAAGAAGCTTGCCACCCCTAACTATTAGTAAAAACACTCTCCAAGTCCTTGGGCTGTTGAACAGAAACCAGCCTTTTACCCAAAAGAAAAAAAGAGAACGTCTAGTGGTCTTATGAATCAATCAGACTAAAAAGCCTCTGGATTACGATCTATATGACCTTCGGGGGGTATAAAGTAAACCCATCTCTATCTTGGTGATAGTGAGGTTGCTTTGTGTGCTCCTTCGGTTTTCTAGTAGCTGAAAGGGGACGACCCCCTTTATAGCCTCAAGAAAAGGAAAGATACGACCTCTTAATAATAGTTCTAAATTTGAATAAGGAATCAAGCCGTCCATGCGAAATCTCACTAAAGAGAAGCACAGGGTAGACACCCTGGTAACACAAGCACCTCCAGAGCCAACATTCAAAGTCTCCTTCGAGAAATCGATGATGCAAGACACAAATCACCAAACACACATATGAATATGAGGAAGAAATCATCCATTTTTGATATACAAACTTCAACAGCTGCAACGGAATGCTTTCTATTAGACAAATAACCTTTGTCGACATAGATACATGACAAAACTCTCTCTTTACGCCTCTTCTCATTAAGAAATAATGGCTTGAATGAAAATAAGAACATCGGGCATTCCTATTCCGAAAAGGCTAGATGCTGATTTTACTCAACCTCTCCTCGGTTCACTCGCTACCTTAGCCTTAAGTTTGAACCTTCACTCCGCTGAATAGAGATAGGGTCGCTTATCAATCGACTGCTACTGTGGCAGGTGGAATAAATCTACCTGGCTTATTATATATGATGGATATGAGTAGGCCAGGCAAGTGAATAGGTATCAGGCCAGGTTACTTTTTTGAGAGTATTCTGAGTCTTTGCTTAATACTTCAACTATTGAAATCACGAAGTTACAATTAGTCAATTGATATGAAAGGCTATAAATCATGGTCCCTATTTGTGCTTTCCCACCATTATATGGTGTGGATAACTGCGAGATATGCATACCCAACGAGTACTACTCATCTCCTTCTAAGCAAAATATCCACATTTTTCACTTTTTATCTAATTCCATCTAGTAAGCCTCAAGTAATTGAAGGCATTCTAGTTTGTTCAATGTAGTTTAATTACCTACAAAAATAGGCCCCCTATAAAGCCCCTAGTTTCCAAAGATTAGGAAGCTCTTTGTTATGAATAAGCAACAAAAAAATCAAAGGAAAATTAGAAAGGTTTAGGCAGCTCCCATTTCGTCCGCCGCTACTATGGGAATCACTTTTGTTTTAGTTTCCTTTGGCTACTAAGATCTTTTTGTTCACCTGGTTCTCTCTTGCCCTTTTAAAATAAAGGAGAAATACACCAGCAGAGGCAAGCGCTAGGTCAGAAAAGCGATAACTCAAAAATCTCCCCAAGTAGGATTCAAACCTATGACCAATTGGTTAACACTCGACCACTCTAGCACTGAGCTATTGAGGAACAATGTATTTCTAGTAAGCTTCTTCCATAAGAACATTGTAAGTAGAAGCTTCTTGGCAAAGCTTCAAACAAAGAGGTTGGGCTGTTCACTTTATTGATTTGACTTCACTCAAATTTTTTCATTGTCTTTAGCATTTCCCTTAGTTTTCGCTCTTAATTATGTTCATTACCTATGAAATGCTTGATTAATGCTAAGAGGCTTGGGTGAGATGTATTCAGGTTTCTCATTCGTCATGTCATAACTGAGATAGAGGTCTGGGTCATGATACTGTGTTTAGAGTGTAAAACCCTCTAATTCCTTCTACCTAATATTGAATGAATGCAGAGATGATACTAAGAAAAAATGGAGAAAAACTGCAGAAGAAGATTCATGAGAATTATTTATGACTCATAGATATGTCTACGACTCATAGAGTAGGTCTCGTGAAACCCCTATATGACTTTGTTAAATTTTCTAAGTCTAAAGACTCTATGTGAGAGGTGGTTTATGATGCATAGAACCATTTATGACTCATAGAGGAGGCTTCATGACAAATTCCAATAACTCAAACTTCAGGGCCCCTTATTTATGAGAGGTAGTTATGGCCCGTAACACATTTTATGGCT
>JAOTQJ010000039.1:181053-220887 GCA_025642045.1 Solanum sejunctum | reverse complement strand
GGAAGGAGGCATAAGGCCAGAGGGCTCGTCTTGGGGGTAAGTTCCAAAGGGTTGGCCGATTCCATCAAGACCAAGTGTCTTACCTTGCTACTAATAGAGGGTTTGCCAATGACTTCCCCAGGCCTCAAGGTGTTGGTATTGTGGCTCCCATTGATGTGTGTCCTACATGTGGAAAGGGTCATGAAGGCCCATGTTTGAAAGATTAAATACATGCTTTGGTTGTGGGGAGCTTGAGGTCCGGGGTGCTAACGTTGTTCTATTGGGGAGAGTGGTCTTTAAGGTGGTGCCCTAAGGTACAATCGATTTTATTCTAAACATGGAGAGGCAAGGGGTTAGTGAGGTCCCCGATCTTATTATCGATATGTTGAAAACCTTTGACCTTGATGTGTATACTTTGGTTGATCTGCGTGCCACTTTTTCCTTTGTTACCCTTTTTGTTTCTTAAAGGTTCCATGTTGTTCCCGACTTGTTACATGAGTCATATGATGTGTGTACTCATATTGGTGCCTCTATTGTTGCTAGGAAAGTTTATAGGAGTTGTCCTAATTGTATTTTAGATAAGTTGTTGCCTAGTGATCTTGTTGAACTAGACATGGTAGGTTTTGACATCATACTTGGGATTGATTAGTTGTATGCCTACTATGCTTCTATTGACTGTAGAACCTGTAGGGTCAAGTTTTTATTTCCTAGTGAACCTATCCTTGAATGGCAAAATCAAGATGTGGTGGTCAAGGGTAGATTTATTTCATGCATTAAAGCTCGTAGGTTGATATATAAGAGGTGTCTTTACCATCTTTTGAGGGTTAAAGATGTGGAGTCCAAAGCCCCTTCCATTGAGTCGGTTGGGACTGTAAATGATTTTCTTGATGTCTTTCAAAATGACCTTCCTAGTGTCCCTTCCAAAAGGGAGACAGATATTGGTATAGATCTCCTTCCCGATACTCAACCTATCTCCATTTCCCTTTACTGTATGGCCCCGATGAAGTTGAGGGAGTTAAAGGAATAATTGAAAGATTTGTTTGAAAAGGGATTTATTAGGCCTAGTCAATCACCTTGGGGTGCTCTAGTGTTATTTGTAAAAAAGAAGGATGGGTCACTTAGAGTTTGTATTGACTACTGGCAATTCAATAGGATCACTATAAAGATTAGATATCCTCTTCCAAGAATTGATGATTTGTTTGATCAATTGCAAGGGGTTAGATTTTTCTCTAAGATTAATCTTCGGTCTGAGTATCATCAAGTGAGGGTGAGCAAGTGTGATATTACCAAGACGGCCTTCCAGAGTAGATATGAACATTATTAGTTTATGGTGATGTCTTTTGGGTTAACCAATGCACCAGCCATCTTCATGGACCTAATGAATAGGGTTTTCAAACCATACCTTGATTCCTTTGTTGTGGTCCTCATTGATGATATTTTGATCTACTTATATAGTAGGAAGAAGCATATGGGTCATTTGAGGGTTGTGTTACAAAGGTTGAGGGAGGAAAGATTGTATGCTTAATATGAGAAGTGTGAATTTCAGTTGAAGAAGGTTGCATTCTTAGGTCATGTGGTGATGGGGGATGGTACAAAAATGGATCCTAAGAAAACTATTGTAATTAGGAATTAGCCTAGACCATTGACCCTGTCGGATATAAGGAGCTTCTTAGGCCCTGAGGGTTACTATAGAAGATTTGTCAATGGGTTATCCTCTATTGCATCCCTTATGATCAAGTTGACTCAAAAGAAAGTTAAGTTTGTGTGGACTGATGAGCATGAGAGAAACTTCCAAACATTGAAGGATAGGCTTGTGGTCATTCCTATATTGTCATTACTGGATGGGCTTGAGGGCTTTTTTGTGTATTATGATACATCTAGATTTGGTTTGGGTTGTATGCTTATGCAAAATGGTAAGGCCATAGCTTATGCTTCTAGATAACTTAAAGTGTATGAAAGGGACTACCCTACCCATGGTCTAGAGTTAGCCGTTGTGGTGTTTGCATTAAAGATTTGGCATCATTATTTGTATGGGGAGCATGTGGATATCTTCGTCGATCCTAAGATCCTCCTATATGTATTCACTCAAAAAGATCTCAATTTGAGACAAAGAAGGTGGCTAGAACTTCTCAAAGATTATGACATGACTATGCACTATCATCCGGGCAAAGAAATGTGGTGGCAGATGCTTTGAATCGGGTGTCCATGGGTAGCCTAGCTCATGTAGATCATGGTAAAAGGGAGATGGCTAGGGAGGTGCATAGATTGGCTAGGTTGGGGGTTAGGTTGGAAGATGTGGGTGATGGTGTTGTTGTTGTAAATGGTTTTAAATCTTCTTTGGTGGATAAGGTGATTGCAAAACAAGATCTTGACACCTCCTTGCTTAAATATAAGGTAGTAAAAGAGGCAAAGTAGAGGTTTTCTCCCAAGGGGGAGATCGGGATCTTAGGTACCAAGGTAGGTTGTGTGTGCGTTGTGTTGATGGTTTGAGGGAGAAAATCCTTAATGAGGCCTATAATTCTTCTTATTCTATCCACCCTGGTTCCACCAAAATGTATATAGATTTGAGTGATGTGTGTTGGTGGGAAGGCATGAAGAAGGACATTGCTAAATTCACTTTCTGTTGCCATTGTTGTGAACAAGTCAAAGCAAAACATCAAAGGCCGGATGGCCTAACCTAAGACATAGCGAGTTCAACTTTGAAATGGGAGGTGATTTATATGGATTTTATAGTTGGGTTGCCCAAGACTAGAAAAGGTTTTGATTCCATTTGGGTAGTCTTTGATAGGATGACAAAATTGGCTCAATTTCTACTAGTTAAGATCATATATGGGGCTGAAGATTATGCAAGGTTTTAAATCCACGAGTTAGTGAGGTTACATATGGTTCCTTTATCCATCATATCAGATCATGGTTCACAATTCACATCACACTTTTGGAGGTCTTTTCAAAGGGATGTTTGTACGAAAGTTCACCTTAGTATGACCTTCCATCCATAAATGGATGGCCAAGCCTAAAGGACAACTCAAACCCTTGCAGATATTCTTAGGTCATGTGTATTGGAGTTGAGGGGTAGTTGGGATGACCATCTTCCATTTATTGAGTTCGCCTACAACAATAGCTATCACTCTAGCATTGGTATGACTCCTTTTGAGGCTTTTTATGGGAGGCGATGTAGATCACTGGTTAGTTGTTTGAGGTTGAAGAGGTGGCTTTATTTGGACTGGATCTAGTTTTGGAGGCTCTTGAGAAGGTTAGGATGATTAGGAAAAGGTTCAAAACGTCCCAAAGACATCAAAAATCCTATGCCGATGTGAGAAGGAGAGACCTTGAATTCAAAGTGGGTGATTGGGTTTACTTGAAGGTTTCTCCAATGAAAGGTGTGGCCCATTTTGGTAAAAAGGAGAAGTTGAGTCCAAGGTTTCTTGGTCCTTATGAGGTGATAAAGAGGGTCGGCAAGGTAGCTTATGAATTAAAGTTGCCTAGTGAAATAAATTTGGTTCACCCGGTATTCCATGTCTCTATGTTGAGGAGATGTGTTGGTAAACCTAATACTATTGTGCCTCTTGATATTGTGGGTGTTATTGAGGATAACGTGACTATTAGGAGGTTCCAGTTTAGATCCTAGATAGGTAAGTAAAGAGATTGAGGAACAAAAAGGTGGCATCCTTTAAGGTCCTTTGGAGGAACCAACAAATCAAAAGTGCTACTTGGGAGGCCGAAGCAGATATACAAAAGTAGTATTCTTATATTTTCCACTCCACTCAAGCCTAAGGTACTAATTCTATATTCCTTATATGATTCAAGTCTTATGTGTGAGCCCCTATCTCATCCATATGCATTCATGTTTAAGTTGGCAAGTTATGATGATTTTATACTTATGTTAAGATTTTGAAAATGATGTTTTAAATGTAATGTTGCATTTTAGTTGGGGATGGTTTGTTTATGATCATTCTTATCTTGTACATCTCTTTTACATACCAGGACGAATGTTCTCAAGAGCAAGATATTAAAACGACTCCAAAAAATACCCGAAAATGTGCCTCGGAATGCCCAGAATTTTAAATTCCATATGTCTCAAAATCTATTTGTTATTTTGAAAATCTGACTTTGAATTCTTGTTCAAGATACTTAGGTGAAAAAGTGTCTAGCACCAATTTAAGAGCAAAAAATTTACAATTATGAAATTCTAAAGTGTGATTTCTAGAGGGGTTTTAGCATCCACTTTGCGATGAGCCCTTGTGTATTTTGGGGACTATCTTTTTTAGTTCGGTCCAAGACTTCTAAGTCCTGGCCTAAGTATTCCCAAACGTATTTTTACCTATACTTAGTCAAATTTCACCCTTATGTCATCCAAAAAATTTCCCAATACTCCCCAAAACACTTAGTCATATTTTCATTTCCCAAACTTAAGTTCCAAACCCTCATCCCAAGCTAAGGTTCTCCTTCAAAGTTCTTCTTCAAGCTTCAAGTCTCCATCTCCAATCTTCACCAAGTTCATCTCTAAGCTAAGGTATGTGATTTACTTTCGTTGGTTTCTTTCACCCATGATACCCGAGCCTCCTTTTACTTAAATTGCATGATTTAAAATTGATTTACAAATGGGTCTTGCTTATTATGAAATTCACAGCACACGATCTTAAACCTATGTAAAGTTGTGACTGTTTTGCTATGTTTTGAGCTATAAATCTTAGATCTGTTGTAAGATTTGATGAGGGGTTTTGATGTATATGTCTTGAAGGTATTGCAAGGTGTTGATTGATGGTTTTACAATGGATTTTCTTGCATGATTTCATCTCTAAATTGTACGGTTTTATACTATCATTTCACTCTAAGTGTTTGATAAAATGTCCGGATATGGTTTCTAGAGGAATTAAAGGTCCAAAGCATGAGATATAATATGAATGACTATATGATAATAAAATGAGCTTATGTACAAGATAAATTCTATGTAAAGTGTTGCATTAGACGATGCCCAAGTCAGGGGGACTAAGAACTCGGATGACCTAGATGGGTGTTTGTAATCATCAACCTAGTGAAGGGTTTGTACTTCTCCACCAAGTGATAGAGCGGCTTCATCGCTAACCTAGATGGGGGTTTGTACTCATCAACCTAGGGAAAGATTTGTACTTCTTAACCATGGTGATGGGGCGACACTATTACCAACCTAGATGCGGGTTAGTACTCATCCACCTAAGTGATGGGGTGGCATCATCGCTAACCTACCAAAGGGTTATATATTTGGAAATCTAGCTTGGTCTCTTCTACACATATGATATCCTATATGAGCATGAGTACTTAAGCATATTTTACTTATACATTGAGCACGCATGCCATATTGTTATATTATGCCTATTGCCTATTGATATACATTTTGATTATGATGCTTAATTCTTGTTTGCATTGCATCCTACATACTTAGTACATTCAAATATACTAACGCATACTCTATGCCTACATAATATCACCATGTAAGAGACGATGCCCAAGTTGATCCTCCTACTCTACGTAGCTAGTTCAGTTTTATTCAAGCTAGTTGGTGAGTCCTCCACTTCGGGGACCTAATTTGTGTTTCTTCTACTATGTGTTAAGACACTCTTCTTTATTGTATATTTTGACTATGAGGGTGAGCCCGGTTACTTTGTCTTGGCCCCCACTTTTATATATGTATTAGAGGTGTATATTGGAGATGTTATGTATCTATGGTATGAATTTGAGTCTTATCTTTTGACCATAATATTGTGCAAGCTTTTGCCTTAGCCCCGGTTTCCCCATTCAATATCTTTGATGCTTGATTTATTGCTTCCGCGACCAAGGATGTGCAATGATGCTTTATGAGGCTTTCTTGGGGTCCCTTCAAGTTCCCCTTGCACCATGTCACATCTAGGCCCTAGGCTTGGGTCGTGACATAGGACCACTTGGAAGAGGAAGAACTTAGTACCTTAGGATTAAGTAGATTAGAAAAGATGGGGATACTGTTCCATCCCGTCCTAGTACCTAACGGTGCATTTTCAATAGTTCAAGTTTGGAGGACCATCTATGTACGAAGTGGTCTATAGACTGTAACAAGATTCATGGGTTGTAACTTATGCTCGTGGCATGATAGTCGGACTTAGTGAAAATGTTGATTTCATAAATTGAGTATACAAACTATCTGAGGGGCCATAAATGGAATTTGGATCCATAAGTCCTATTGTATATTGAGAATTAGAAAAATTTTCTGAGGGTCAATAATGTCATTAGACAAAACCCCTTTCTTACAACCCATAGACAAGACTATGTCCTGTAAATGGGTCTTGTGGTCCAGTCCGGTAGGATTTTAAAAAGGGTAAATTTGACATGTCTTATTACTCTAAAATTACACTATATCATTTAATCCTCCAAAATACCTCTTATTAGCCTTATACTACCCTGAGCAACTTCATTCCAACCGATTCTAATCTCTCCAAACTCTCTCAAGCTCCTCAAGAAATTCAAGCTAAGGGTGCCAGCTCGAGTTTCAGAATTCCTCTAATTTCCAAAAAGATTTTCCATCTCCAAACAACGAAGGTATGTGGTTTTGATTGTGGAGATCTTTCCTCCATAAGTTCAACCATTCTTCTTCCTCATCTACATGAAATTTATGGATATTTATAGATGTTTTTATAAACTCTTTTACATGATAATATCATGAAGAGATTTATGATGTCAACCTTTGTACATGATTATACATTGAAACACCATATGAAATTGATGGATTTAATGAGGGTTAGATGATACACTAGCTAAGTCTTGCTAAGCTATTGATGAGTTATTTTGAATAATGTTCAACTGATTTCGTTTTACTCTTTTCAAGTCTTTTGGGTTGAATTGCATGGTTTTAAATATATGTACATATACCCACTATGATTTGATTAATGTTGTATGCCAAGCTTCCATGATGTTGAGGGCCTTATGGCAAGATTATGCAAACTATGAATGATACGACATTTGAAAAGCGCTATTATGCATGATATGAGATACAAGAATATTGTGAAAGTTACGAATGATATAAAGCCCTGTTCTTTTTGTATTATGAAGCTTTGATTTTGATGAGCTACTCCAGGAAGTTATTATGATTTTATGATGCTTTTCATATTATGGCAATAAGTATGATTTGAATATTCCTTGGGATTTTGACCTAGCACCGAAAGGACCTTGGTAGATAACCAATGTCCCATAAATATATTGCCACCATAGGTTTATGAATTATCTAATAGATCCATATATGTCATCTTACATGATTGACCAAAGAGTTGGTGTTCCCGTCAACACATGTTAGACAAGAACCTAAATGGGTGGTGTTCCCGTAATATTGTTATCATAAGTCAACAAAAAGGGGTAGTGTTCCTGTAAGGTGTTTATGAAACACTTTCTGAAATGGGGGAGTTCTATTAAGGTAAGTTTTGGTTTACCTCGGCAAAATAGACCACTCCTAGTCTGGTGTGGAGTGAACATCGAGATTTTAAGTAGTAGTTATCTTGGTCTTATATATCAATTATGGAACTTTTCCATATATCTATGAAATGTTATATCATTTGATGATTCCTCATGCATATTTTGATTAAGGCATTGACTATCCATGACATAATGAGCTTATTCCTCTTGATTATAATTATGCATATGTTTAATTATGGCTTGTGTTCATTGTTGCATTGCACTCCTCATACTTAGTACATTGCAAGTACTAACGCATACTTTTTGCCTAGATGATCTAATTATGTAGGGACCGAAGATCCTATCTATCCTCCTCTTTCACATGGCTAGACGATTTGGTTAAAGATCACTTTTGGTAAGTTCTCCACTTTTAGAACCATGGCCATTTACTTTCTTGACTTATTTAGACTTGTATATTTTTTGGATACTATCTATTGAGGGAGAGCATAGGATATTTCTTGGCCCCCATTCCATTCACATTTGAGGTGTTATTGGATATTTGGATATGTATGTGTAAGCTAGACTATTATTATGCTATGTATTATGTAAGATTCCCTTAGTCCCAATTTTCTTTTATGTGTTGAATGCTTGCTGTGTGGATCAGGTGCAAGTCCTAAGCCCCTAATTACCCCTATAGTGTGGGTCTTACTTACCCACCCCTTAGACTTTATTTGTTATATGATCCATGATAATCTCTTCCTTACAACATTCTCATAGAGTGAGTCCAAAGTCCCATTTCCTCTAGAAATTATTGTAATCTTTAATTTATACTTCTACAACCAAGGATGTGTTATGCATGCTTAAGAGGCTTGTTTGGGGTTCCTTCGCATTTCCCCATTCATCGTGTAATGTCTAGACCTAGGCTTGGGTCATGACACATTTAGGAGCGAATAAAGTGGATGCCCAGGAATTTTTGATAGTTTTATGATGAAGTAGCATGCATTGAGATTACTGGAGTCCAAACATGCAAATGTTATGACTTATTAGCTTGATAGGCTGGCCTGATAGTAGTCGCGGACTTCAGCGACACTACACTAGCCGATGCTCTTCTTATGACTTAGGCAGAGTTTTTGAGACATTCATGACCAGGCTTATTCCCAAGAGCCTCATGGATAGGCTTCATGATTAGTTTGAATGTCTGGAGTAGAGCCTAATGATGCTGAATCAACACGAGATAAGATATTAGGAGATCTCCAGGTCTATAACTACTATTCTACAAATAGAAGAGGAGTGGATCTGCTATTTTATACATGGATTGAGACCACAACTGAGGATTGATAAATATGAACTAGTTTAGTCATAAGGCCCAAAATGCAGTGACAAATATGCTCGCATGAGGGAGGTTTCGATGGATCACAATAAAGTTTCAAGAGACAAAGTGATAGACCACAAATGAGGTTTCAATAGGATTAGCCCAACTGACCATATCAAGCATGTTTGCAAGCTTCTGAGTATGGCCATCGGGGTCCAGACACTTCTAGTCAGGGCATTTCTTCCTATCTTCTCAACTGTAGATAGAGGGATAGTGATACTGCTATATCAAGATAGGTTAGGTCATCTACTTCTTTTAGTTAGAGTTCTAAGTCTTCTGGGTCAAGTCAGCATGGCTAAGATACCGTAGATCAAGCCACTCAGGGATGTTTTGATTGAGAGAAACTAGATCATTCGTACAGAGATTATTTGGGGCATAGGGTAGTAGGTTAGAGGCAGAGGGCAAGACTGGGTCATAGAGTCAAACACTATGAGCCTCGTGATAATCAGTAAAGTATTTAATAAGGTTTTAGCGCCCCCATTGGACTTGTGAATCCAATAGTAAAGGTGATGCTAGAGGTAGAGGCCGTCAAGGCCATTTTTATACAGCTCCAGTATGGTCAGAGGTCAAGGCTTTATGTGATGCTATGACAAGTACTATTATTGTGTGCCAGTAATCGACTTCAGCTTTATTTGATTCAGGTTCTACATTTTCATATGTATCTATTTATTTTGCCTCCAGCTTAGAGTCATCAATCCTAAGCCTCTTTTGTCTTGAGTCTATGTGTTGACTCCAGTGGGGGATTCATTAGTGGTGGATCAGGTATGCAGGTTATGTATTGTTGCTCTTCAAGGGTTTGATACTCAGGCAGACTTGATATTTTTACATATGCTTGATTTAGACATTATTATGGGTATGGACTAGTTAGCCCTACATCATGTTGTGTTAGACTACTATGACAAGATTATGACCTTGGCAATACTAGAGATGTCCCTAGTAGTGTGACAGGGATCTGTTAGTCATGTATTGACTAATATTATTTCATATATTCAGGATTAGAGGTTGATATCTATCGAGTGTTCAACCTATTTGGCCTATGTTCATGAAGTGAGAGTTGAGGCTCCCACTGTGGACTCAGTTCTAGTAGTTTGTGAGTTCTAATTTGCCTAGGTTGCCGCCTGAGATAGATATTGACTTTGCTACAGAGGTTGAGCCGTATATGAAGCCTATATCTATTTTCCAGGATCATATGGTTCCTACAAATCTTAAGGAGCTTATTACTCAATTTTAGGGCCTGTTGGACTTGGGTTTTGTTCTGTCAAGTGTTTCTAGATCCCTTGGGAGCCCCCATTTAATTCATAAAAAAGACTATAGGATTCTCTAATGTGTATTGATTATAGATAGTCGAATAAGGTGATGGTGAAAAAACATTATCCCCTACCCCACATTGATGATCTTTTTAGTTAGTTACAAAGAGCAATAGTGTTTTTGAATATTGATCTGAAGTTGGGTCACCACTAGTTGAGGATCTAGGCAGAGGATATTCTCAATACTACATTTCGGACCCGTTATGGTCACTATGAGTTTCTAGTTATGCCTTTTGGTCTGACTACTGCCTCTACCGCATTATGGATTTGATGAACTGTGTATTCAAATTGTAATTGAATTATTTTGTCATAGTTTACATTGATCATATTCTGGTGAATTCACAGAGCCGAGAACAGAATGTCTAGCATCTCTGAGTTTTGGTACAGACACTCAGGTATAACAGGTTGTATGCTAAATTTTCTAAGTATGAGTTTTGACTCGAATCTATGACTTTCCTGGGGCACGTAGTGTGTCCAAAGATGGTTTCATTATAGACTGGCGAAGATTGATACAGTTTATGGTTGGTAGGCCCACTTCTGTGACAAAGGTTAGGAGTCTTTTTAGACTAGTAGGGTATTATATTTGTTAAGGGGTTCTACACTATTATTGCTCTACTGACTCATTTGACTTGCCAAGATGTGTTGTTTATTTAGTCTTAGGAGTGTGAAGATAGATTTCTGAGGTTGAAAGATTTGTTGACTATCACTTCCATCTTGACCCTCCCAATTGAGAGTGAGATTTGTACAATACATGGTGATTCTTCCCACGTTTGTTTAGGTTGTGCTACATAGAGGTATAGTTATTTCTTATATGTCTCAACAGTTGAGGACCTACGAGCATAACTGCCCCACTTATGATTTAGAGTTTGCGGTAGTAGTATTTGCACTCAAAATTTAAAGGCATCATATATATGGCGTTCATTGTATAGATAGATAGATAATCAAATTTTACGGTACATATGACTCAAAGGGACCTGAATTCTAAGCAGAGGCTATAGACTAAGCTACTAGATGACTATGATCTCTCCATTCTCTATCATCTAGGCAAGACGAATGTGGTAGCAAATGTCTTAAGTCAAAAGTTACTGAGTATAGGTAGCCTAGCACAGTTATCTACAAAGGAGAGACCTTTATCCTTGGAATCTAGCCCTTAGCTAACTGGTTAGCTAGGTTAGATATTTCATACTCCACTCAGATATTAGCCTCTATTAGGGCTTGATCTTCACTGGCTGATCAGATTCATGCTAGACAGTTCGAGGGTGAGATACTAGTAGGCCTTAGAGATAAAGTTATTCAAGGTCTTGATGGTCAGGACACAATTGACTAAATAGGGTTCTCAGATTTAAGGGTAAGTTTTGTATTCCTCAATTAGGTGATTTGACATAGTTAATTTTGTGTAAGGCTCATGACTTTAGATATTGTATTCACCCAGGTACAAGGAAGATACATAGAGATTTAAGGTATCATTATTTGTGAGATTGCATTAAGAGAGATATTATTGATTATATGTCATGTTGCCTTAGTTGTCAGCACGTAAAGGCTGAGGATCAGAGGCTTGGTAGGACACTCCAGAGACTACCCATTGGTGTAAGTAGAAGCGAGTACTATAGAGTTTATGGTAGTCTTGCCTCATATTTCTAGGGATTTTGATAGAATTTGGGCTATAGTGGACAACTTGACTAAGTCTACACATTTCCTCCCTATATATTCTACCTTCAGTGCTCAGAGGTTGGCTCATTTTTATATTTAAAAGATAGTTCGATTGCATGGGGCACTAGTGTCTATTATATCTGATCGAGTTTCACAGTTCACCTCCACCTCTTGGAGGGATTTTTAGTGAAAGTAGGGAGTGTAGGTTGATTTATGTACAATATTCCATCCCCAAACTAATAGCTAATCTGAATATGCTATTTAGGTTCTCAAAGATATGCTATGGGCCAGTGTGTAAGATCTTCATAGTTAGTGGGATCAGTTTTGCAATTAGCTGAGTTTTGCTATAATAATAGTTATTAAACCAATATTTAAAGGGCCTCGTTTGAGGCAGTATATGGTAGGCAGTGTCATACTCCTGGTGAATGGTTTGAGTCCAGTAAGCCTAGTCTGTATAGCATAGATCCGCTAAAGGATGCTCTAGCCAGGGTTTGGGTTATTTAGGACAGGTTATGGATGTCACGAACTTGACCTAGAGTCTAGGAGTGAGATAGTGAATGGGAACCCCAGAGTTCCCGAAAAATCCTTATAACATCAACATAGGGATAGCGATTTGCATAGATTCACATAACACATAACACATAGGAAATAAGGGGCAGGTGAGTATGACTTACGCTATGGGGATAGAAAGGGACTTAGGACTTTCCACATTCCGACATTGCCACATCTCCTCATAACATCAAGAACATGATATAGATATAATCAGTCTTCATAAGCAAATAGTGCAGCATATAACATGCCAATGCATGGAGTTTACATGATGTCCAACAACGCCTCTAAGTCATAGAATAGGACGGGGTCTAAGAGATGTCCCGAGCTCACTCTCAAAGTAAAGACAAAAGTGGAAGAAACATGATAGATAGATAAAAGGTGGGTCTTGTCATTGGAGTAAAGGACTCACCACTAGCAAGTCTCACAACCCAAGCTAACCATCAAGTAGTGGATAAAGATAGTCTTTTGTCCATACATGGTTAGATCATGCAGGCAAAATGGTAAGCATTAGTACATTTGAATGTACTAAGTATAAGGGCATGCAAATGCTTATGAATATGTTAACCCATAACCAATGTTAGATAACAAGGGCACATATATAGAAAAGAGTACATATAAAAAAGAATATTGTATCAACATTCTATGAAATCCATGATGCATGAATGTAATTATACTTTGTACTTAGCGGGGTTTTGACTACAACCGATATAAGACCAAGTGAGGTATAACTTGGAACTCCATTGTCTTCCCCATAATGGATGAAGAGACTTGCCAAAGGTAGATCTTTATCATAATCATCCCATAAAGGGCCATAAACATGAACCAGACACATAGTTATGAGAAAAGAGACTTTATATAAGGACCCCTTAGGTTGAGCCCTCACCTCCAATCCCATTCGGTGCTAAATCAGCAACCCACGAGAATACATATACATATACACACTTGAAAAAGAGACATAAGTCATTTCTAATCATATTCATGCATACTTAGGCTTAAAGGATACACATACTTCATAATCATGCACAATTAGATTAAAAGTAAAATTATACTTCATGTCACACTTTCATGAATAAGAATAGCTCATTGATACATTTACATAATGGTGTAAACATACCCATGGGGCTCTTGAGCAAAATCATAGACATAATATGGTCACATGTCATGTCATTACCATACTTGTCTTGAAAATATAGTCATAATCATAATTGGGTCTTGACCCATATCATATATTCATGAAAGTCAATGTTTATGCATACATATGCCATGAGAAATGAATGAATAACATAGGTATTAGGAGCTCATATTTAAATCATCATAATATAATGAAATTATAGTAAATTCATGAAACCAATCAAAGTATACTTGAAATTACCCTAGCATAGAATCAACATTTAAAGGGACATGTATATTCAAACCTTTATAACATCAATGCAATTCAAAATAATAGGGATTAAATCACTTTTAAAACATCAATTAAATATATCTTGTATCTCAATTTAATCAAATCAACAATAATTTAAAATACCCATATTCAAAGAAAGCTTAAAATTCATAAATTAAGAAGAAATGCTTGTGGTCTTCATGATTGAAAGAAATCATGAATCAATCTCACATACCTTAGATACTAGAAGAATTAAGAAGAATTTAATTTGAGAAGAAGGCCCTCCTTGAATTCACAAGTTGAATCATCAACGACACACTTGAAAGGAGATCTTAGAAGAGAGAAATTTCTAGAGTTCTAAGTGTAATGAATGACATTGAATAAAGATGAAGGAGTATAGATATTTTTAGGGATTTAGTGTAATTTAGAAAGTCACAAACTACAATTAGAAATAACCAAAATTATGGAAAAGCCATTACTGGAGCGAGCACCAAAAAAGTGCCTAATGGTCTCACGGTAGGGCACCACGACCCATACATGGGACCACGGACAGTACAAGGGTTCATGATAAGGGTCCTCTAACACTTAGAAAAGTTTCAAACTAAGGACGTTTCCACTGAAGGCTTCATGGTCCATATAAAGTTTCACTGATTGTACAATGGTCCATACAAATGACCCAAGTTCTGAGATGGTAATTTTATACTTACTATCATATTTTGGGGAGAGGGCTTCATGATACACCTCACCACCACTCGTGGTGGGCTACAAGACTCATATAGGGTCTCCTGGTTGATACTTTAACCATATTCTTAGCTTGAAGCTTGTGAACCTACCAAGAGCCCCTTCCACAGCTAGTGGTGAGGACGATAGCTCGTGGGAGGGGCCATGAAAGTCCACCAAGTGGAAAACTCCTTTTTGATCCACATGAGGTCATGACAAGGCCAAGATTTACCCAATGGATGCCCCTATGGCTTGTGGACCTCTTCATAGATCGTGGGAGTGTTCTTGGAGGGGCACTTTGGTCACAAACTCCAAAAATTTAATTTTTAAGCATAAATAAGGCCTCCCGAGGTCTGAGTCCTTACATCATCTCCCCCTTGGGAATATTCGTCCTCAAATGAGCTAGAACATGGCTTAAAAGGATTGAATTTAACTTGAAAGATTACAACATGGAAAGACAATGCATAACTCATTCCTTGAAAATCATAATATCGTCAAAACTCATGTAGAAACATCCGTTAAATCATTTTTGTGCACATATATGCACGTCATGTCATGAAACTTAAGAGTGAAAGAATTTGACCATTTAGAATAGGAAGAACCTAATACCTTAGGCTTGAGTAGATTGGAAAATATATGGATATTGTCTTATCATATCTGCCTTTTCCTCCCATGTAGCACTCTGCATATATTGATTCCTCCAAAGCACTTTGACCAAAGACACATCCTTCTTGCGAAGCCATTTTACTAGCCTATCTAAAATTTTAATTGGCATTCCTTCATAAGTCATGTTCTCCTTAGCTTCAACACTTTCAAAGGACACAACTGAACTAGGATCACCAATCAACTTCCTCAATATTGACACATGAAAAATCGGATGAATAGAACTCATAACAATCTTTAGGACATATGTTGTTCAAATTTATCAACATATACCTAACCAACATAGTTTCTTGTTTTTCGTGAAGACACCTTACTAAACACACATTTATAATCACTTGCCTTTACCTTCAAGGTTGAGGGCCTCTATAAGAACCCTAAAAGCTTCTTTTGGCTACTTTACAAAGTCAAGAAAGAAGAACAAAGAAGCTTTGTGAAAGCTAAAGTTTCCAAGTCTAAGAATGAATAAAATTTGCTGCTTGTAACCCCTTTTAAAGGATTACTTTGGCTGACTTTCTTTTACCTTTTAAGCCTTATTTTATCTAGTTTGTAAGGTACCATTTTGCCCCTTTCACTTGGGCCTTATTAGGTTGCAAACTAATGGTCCTTGGCTACCCATTTTCCCTTTTCTCTTAGTTAATTTGGGCCTAAATTATTAAAGAAATTGTGATGTTTTTGGGCTCTTTTAATATACTTCTTGGGGTGAAAATATAGTCCATTTATGATGCTAAAACATAGGATAAAGTTACACCCTCAAGACGGACTTTATTTATAATCGAACTTGGACAAATTCGTCAGTCCTCGTCTCCTTTTACCTAGCAATTTAAGCTAAGCAAGTAGGTGACTCGCCTACTAGCTTAGTCCTACAAGCACCTCAATTCTCTCACTTTGTTTAGGGTCATGATCTCCTGAATTTGACATAAAACGTATTTATACTCGACCCTCTTCAGTGTTAGACATACATATCGCCCTCTAATTTGAGATTCAAGTACTTTTAAAAATGGGCACTAATATGACCAAACCATATCGTGTTTCATTTACATAGTACTAGTACTATAAGATTTGGAGTGTTAAAAATCTAATACCCAACCTAGCCAAGCAATGAACATATCTTACCAATTCTTTCTTTCCCTCATCACATGGGCTACACTACCTGTAGGTAGCCAACCAAGTGCATCGGCTATAACAATTGCCTTGCAGGGATGATATTGAACACTCACGTCATAATCTTTAAGAAGTTTCAACCACCTTCTTTGCCTCAAGTTAAGATCTCTTTGGGTGAACATATATTGCAAACGCTTGTGATTGGTGAACACATCGACAGGAACCCTATATAAATAATATCTCCAAATTTTTAAAGCAAACACACGGCGCAAACTCAAGATCATGAGTCTGATAATTTTATTCATGCACCTTCAATTACCTCAATACATAATCTATCACCTTACAATGTTGCATGAGCACACAACCCAACCCAATTCGAGAGTCATCATAATGCACCACAAACCTATCTAAGCCATCTAGTGAAGTCAAAATAGAAGCCGATGTAAGTTGATCCTCCAAAGTCTGAAAACTCTTCCCACACTCATCCAACCATATAAAATTGGCCTTATTTTGAGTCAACTTAGTCAATGGAGATACAATGGACGAGAAACCATCAACAAGCCTTTGATAATAACCAGCCAACATATGAAAACATCAAATATCAGAAGGAGTCTATAGAATAGGCCATTTTGTCACAGCCCCAGTCATTTTTAGGTCAACCTTAATGCCATCATTGAATACCACATGACCAAGAAAAACTAGTTCGCTCGACCAAAACTCACATTTACTGAACTTGTCAAGCAATTGCTTCTCCCTCATAGTTTGAAGAACCAACCTCAAGGGATCCATGTGCTCCCCTTCACTTTCAGAGTAAATAAGAATATCATTGATGAAGACAACTACAAAACTATCAAGAAATGGCTTGAAGACTCATAGGATCCATAAGCACTATTGGAGCATTAGTCAAACCAAACAACATCACCACAAAATTCAAAATACCCATATCTAGTTTGGAAAGTATTTTTGAGAATATGACACTCCCTCACCTTCAACTGATGATAACTAGAATAGAGGTTAACATTGAAAAATGGGTACATGAAGTTGATCAAACAAGTCATCGATCCTTGGTAGCGGATACTTATTCTTGATGGTCACTTTATTCAATTGTCTATAGTTAATACACATCTGAAGTGACCCATCTTTCTTTCTCATGAATAACACAACAATACCCCAGGGTGGTATACTTGGTCTAATAAAGCCTTTCTCTAATAGATCCTTCAGCTGATCCTTTAACTCCTTTAAGTCAGTGGGTGCCATGTGATAAGAAGGAATGGAGATAGGCTGAGTATCCTGAAGGAGATCTATGCCAAAGTATACTTCCTGTTCATGAGGAATACTAGGTAAATCATTAGGAGAAACATCAGAAACTCATTAATCACCAGCACAGACTCTAGAGTAGGTGACTCAAACTCCATATCTCTAACCCTCACTATATGATAGATGCACCTTTTAGAAATCATTTTTGGGGCTTTGAGATAGGAAATAAGCTAACCTTTAAAAGTAGAGTCACTACCCTCCCATTTAAGAATAGGCTCATTAGGAACTGAAACTTGACCTTTCAAGTTCTACAGTCAATAGAGGCATAAGAAGCATGTAACCAATCCACCCCAAGAATAATATCAAAATCAAACATCTCAAGTTACACAAGATCTCATGAAAAGATTTTATGCAAGACAAAGATAGGACAACTCCGATAGACCCTTTGGGAAACAATAGACTCACCCACAGGAGTATAAACTAAAAGGGCTCCCTTAAGATTTCAAGACTCAATCCAAACTTAACAGCTAAAAGAGGAGTCACAAAACATAAACTTGCATCCAGATCAAGCAAGGCATAAGAATTAAAATCAAAGACTTTTAATATACTAGTCACTATATTTTGTAAAGCACGCAAGGCATAAGACCTATTGTTTTTGGGTGCACCATACCTTGTGAAACTCTTTCTTGGGTTTGGTCGCCCTGAGCTATATGGACCTAACCTTTCTTAGGAATTTAGGATAGTTAGAAATCCTATGGACCATATCACCACACCCATCGCAAATACCTGAATCCTTTAGACATACACCTGAGTGACTCCTTCCACACTTGCCACATCGAGGATATATTGGCCCACCTCTAATAGGTTCCTTGGGATGAGGCAGTTAATTATAGGCAACCCTTGTTTTGGAACCTTGGTCTTACTAAAAGCAACCATTTCCATCACCACTCCTAGAGTTAGAGAATCTGCCATCATAATGGGCTCTCTTGGAATCATTCACCTTTCTCTCCTTAAGCTTCTCCCCTTCAATCACTTCAGCATAAGTCATAAGCTTAGACTGTCCATATCCTGAATAAGTATAGCCATACGACATTCCTTCATAAACAAATCAGAGATCTCAGAAATAAACTATTGCATTCTTGCACAGGGATCAGCCACTAGCATAGGAGTATACTTTGTGAGCTTTATAAATTTGAGGAAATATTCCATCACACTCATACCACCCTTCTTGAAGTTGATAAATTCTGTCATTTTGGCCTTCGTAAGCTCATGAGGAAAGAAACAATCAACAAACTCTTCCCAACAAACCCCATGATTATCAATCCTCTCCATCTACCATTGGTTGTACCACACTTAAGCCATATCCTTCAATTATAAGAAGATAATTCAACTTTCTCTTCTGAAGTCACCCCCATTATAGATAACACCTTAGAGAGTTCATCAATGAAGTCTTGGGCATCCTCATCAACTTTTGACCCATAAATCACTGGAGGATTAGTTTAGGCAAAATCACTTATTCTAGCAGCTGGAGTGGGGGCATGAGGAAGAGGATTGTCCTGCCTAGCAAGGTTGGTCACAACTTGTCAAGCATGGCAAAGGCATTCCAAAATTCATCCTGAGTAGCTAACTCCCCCATAGGCTCTTGAGGGACTTGGTCCTCATTAATCTAGGCCTACCTTAGTAGAGAGATTCTTCTTGGAGGCACCAAGGAAATCATTAACATTATAAAGTCTTAATACATGGTCCATCGCATGACATTAGACATGAAGAAGAGAGACTTCCTAAAACTCCATCACAACCTCCGACTGATAGGTATGTACACTTCACACTCATGAATAGGACTCTAATTGATGTGGCATGTTGGACTCTAAGGATCATTTTAAAACCATAGGGCTTTGATACCAAGCTTATCACGAACTAGGCCTAGGGTCTAAAAGTGATATGGCGAATGGGAACCTGAGAGTTCCCAAATAAGCCTTATAGTATCCATATACACGTCATTGATTTAGAAGTGCATAATTTAACAACAAACACATAATTCTAAGGGGTGGGTAAGTACGACTCATGTTATCGGGATGCCATACGGAGAGGAATTTGCATGAATTCACATAACACATAACACATAGAAACTAAGGGTTTAGATGTAAGACTCACGTAATGGGGATATAAGGGACTTAGGACTTACTACATTTCCATATCTTATTATGAACTTATTATCATAACATTAACAATATGAGATAGAGTCATCATAGTCTCCATAAGAAAATAGCATAACATACAACTAGCCCATTCATGGAGTTCGCATGATGTGCAACAATGCCTCTATGTCATAGAATAGGACGGGGGCCAAGACATGTCCCAGGCTCACCCTCAAAGTAAAGACATAAGTGGACATAACATAATAGGTAGATAGAAGTTTGGTTTTGTCATTAGAGTAAAAAACGCACCATTAGCAAGTCTCATAACCCAATCTAACCCTTAAGAGGTAGATAAAGATAGTCTTTGGTCCCTACATGGTTAGATCATGCAGGGAAAATAATATGTATTAGTACATTTGAATGTACTAAGTATGCGAGCATGTAAATACTTATGAACATGTTAACCTGCAACCAATGTTAGATGACAAACACACATATATAGAAAGGAGTGTGTATAAGAAAGAATGTTAGATCAATATTCCATAAAATCCATGATGCATGAATGTCAATATACTTTGTACATAGTGGGGTTGTGACCTTAATTGACATAAGACCAAGTGAGCTATAACTTAGAACTCTGTTGTCTTCCCCAAAATGGATAAAGAGGTAACCTATTTGCCAAAGGTAGATCCTTGTCATAATAATCCAATAAAGGGGCATAAACATAAGTTGTGCGAGGCACATAGTTATGAGAAAGGAGACTTTATATAATGACGCCTTAGGTGGATCCCTCACCTCCAATCCTATTCAGTGCTAAGTTAGTAAACCACAAGAATACATATATGTACGTGCTTGAAAAAGATGTACAAGTCTTTTCAAATCATATTTATGTAGATGTAGGCTTAAATGCCAAACATACTTTATAATTATGCACACTTGGGTTAAAAAGCCAAATTATACTTCATGTCATTCTTTCATGCATAAGAATAGTTGATCGATACTTATACATAATGATGTAGACACACCATGGGGCTCTTGAGCCAAATCATAGACATAATGTGATCAAATGTCCGGTCATAATCATACTTATCTTGAAAATATAGTCATAATCATAATTGGGTCTTGACTCACATTATAAATCTCATGAAAATCAATGTTCATGCATGCATATACATGAGAAATAAACTAATAACAGGGATACTAGGAATTCATAGTTAAATCATCATAATATATGAAATCATAGTAAATTCATGAAAAAATTGATGTGTTGTCAACATACAACACTGTTAATGCTTAAAACTTAGAATTTTGTGTATTCTCAAAGCGTTGTTGTAGGTTTGATGTATTTTTATGCTTGTTTTTCCGAATTATAGGATTTCACAAGATTTTGGGCTAGGTATGTAATTGCTGCAATTTTTGCTGATGTATGAAGCCCTTTATGAGCCATAGAAGTTTCCACAAGCTTTAGAGTTGTGTCATAGTGAAGATGCAGTGAAGGGGCCAATTTTCTGGTATTGCATTCACAAGTGTCAGATGAGCCTTAGAAACATATACGAGTGGTGGATGAGGTTCTATACCCTGAGGATCAGAGTGATTTTATTAAAAGTCATCAGACGAAACCCCATACAAGTTGTAACACTGAGTATGTATCGTAGAAAGGTGTCATAGAAGTTGTTCCCAGATTTGAAGATTGAAGTTTATCAAGCCCAGTATGGGCCATAGAACTTAGTACGGCTCATAACCTTGCCCATATTGCCTGTCGAACCTAGTTTTCCCATTTTGCTTTGGACTTATATTTTAGTTATTATAAATAGATTTTTTAGGTTATTTTCAGTAGAGAACAAAGGAGAAAGACCAGAAACCTTGAGAGAAGTGCTTAAAAAACACTTAGAATACTATTTTGTGATTTTAATTCATAATTTGTGATTTCTTGTGAAAAGTTGGGATTTCTTGTTCTTATATTCATCCTTCTAAGTGCTCAATTATGTTATTTCATATGGTGGTTCTTACATCTACAATGATTATGCATAGCTAAATCCACAACTAGGGTTATGGAAACCATGAAGAATTAACAAGGTAAAGTTAGATAATTCATAATTCTTGTAAAGTGTGCATGCAAGTATTAATTAATTTTATTCATTTTGATTGCTTTTTAACTGTGGCCAATATTAGAACTTGCCTAGTTATTACTGATTGGAACAAAGTAGTAATGAATGAGAAAAGAGATTAAATAACAGAATTTGATCAATTTCTTCTCATCTAATCAACCAAACTGAATCAAGAGGATCTTTTATTGGGATAATAGGCAAGTTTGGTAACGTTACACAGCAAGGATGGATCACATCACATAATGAAATTTATCTCTCACCTCGGTCAAAGTGTTTGGTTAACTTAACTTATAATTTTGTATGCAATACACATACAAAGATTACGATTATCTAGTAATACCAAGTTAGGGAATACCCTAGTTACTCTTCTCACTGATTTCACAACACTAATTATATTTTAGGTTTACTTTTACAAATTATACAAACCCTCATCCTTTTTGGAGATAAGTAGGTTAATTAACTCTAACTGCTTGAAATTATATTGAATCTGAGGTTGAGGTCTAGCCTCTCTTTTTTAGTGGAAGTTTAGATCATCGGATCTGCTGCTCATGACCTGAGTGATCCTTAACCCTGCCCCTTCTTGTTTCTATTTATGATATCGAATGCTTAAGTGAGACCAGCGATCTAGCAGGTCCCTGGAAGCTGGCTCTTATAGTCTAGTCTATTCGGACCTCTACTAGGGCTAATGCTAGCCGCCTTGGATAAGTGGAAAAATGCTCAAAAAATCCTTTCATTACTCTTTGAAGGCCTTTGTCCTACTTTCAGTATCAGTCCTCCAGCCTATACTTGTGTTTTTACTAACCAAGAGCACATGCACTTTGTTGGCAGTAAAATAAAAGGTAATTCAGTCCACTAGTGCAACTGAAGGTACCAGATTCTGAGTCTACCATATTCCCTATTAGATTCGATCCTAAACTTGGTTAGGTTACATATCTTGACAATGTCGCTTAACCTTCAAAAAGGAGGTGTAGCTTGGGCGACATCAAAAATCACCAATTAAAGTATACTTGAAATTACCCATGCATAGAATCAACATTTAAAGGGATATGTATATTCAAACCTTTATAATATCAATGCAATTAAACATTATATAGCTTAAATAACTTTTAAAACATCAATGAAATACATCACATATCTCAATTTAATCAAATCAAAACTAATTTAAAAGACTCATATTCAAAGTAATTTGGAATTCATAAATTAAGAAGTAAGAAATCCTTGGGATCTTCATGATTGAAAGGAATCATGAATCAAACCCACATACCTTAGATAACTAGAAGAAGTAAGAACAATTTGCTTTGAGAAAAAGGCCCTCCTTGACTTCCCAAGTTGAATCTTAAATGGCATACTTGAAAGAAGTTCTTAGAATAGAGAAATTTCCAGAGTTATAAGTGTAATGAATGAAATTGAATAAAGATGAAGAACTATAGGTCTTTTAAAGGGTTTAGGATAAGTTAGAAAGTGACAAACAACCCTTAAAAATAATCAAAATTAGGGGAAAATAATTAATACTCGAGCACCAAAAAGTATCCAAGGATTACTTGGCAGGGCACCACTACCTGTACAAGGGACCACGGACCATACAAGGGTCCGTGGTAAGGATCTTGTAACACTTAAAAAAAAATTTAGACTAAGGATATTTCCGTTAAAGGCTTTACGGTCTATACAAAGGTTCACTAATCATACAATGGTCCATACAAATGACCCTAATTCCTAGACGATAATTGATTTCACCCAAGCTAAACCTCCTTTTGGAAGGTTTAAGAGGTCATTGTCAGGATATATAATCTATCCAAGGTTAGGGTCTAATCCCACAGCGAATATGGTCAGACTCGTAGTAATTGCAAGTAAGTCGAATAAATTAACCTACTTATCTCTAGCCAAAGAGGGAGTTGTAATTGCAAGAAAATAAACCTAAGCTAAGTGTTGTGAAACTAGTGAGAGAAGTAACTAGGATATTGTGCTCCCCATGAATTCCTAACTTGGTATTACAAGATAATCTTAATCTTTTCTAATGTGCAGCATGCAAAATAGTAAGTTAAGTTTACCAAACCCTTTGATCCAGCCTAGAGATAAATTTCACTATGTGATTTGATCCATCCCTGCAATGTGACATGACTAACCCTTACCTATTTTCCAGTACAACCTTCCCTTAATCCTTTTGGTTGATTAGACTAGAGGTTTCACATTAAATCCTGTTCATTAATCATTTTTTCCATTCATTATTACCTTGATCCGGTCAGTAACAACTAGGTGAGTTGTAATGTTGGTCACCATTAAATAGCAATCAAAGAAAAGAGAATTAATACATATATACATGCACACTTTCGAAGAATTACGAATTGTTCAGTTTTACCTTATTAGTTATTCATGGTTCCATAAACCTAGTTGTGAATTTAGTTATGCATAATCATTGTACATGAAAGAAATGTGATATAGAATAACATCATTAAGACTTACAATGACAAAGTTAAGAACAAGAAATCCCAAATTCTTCTCTAGAAATCACAAAGATATTGTTTATGTAAAAATCACAAAATATGAAGTCACAAAGTTGTTTCTCAGTTTTATCGTGCATCTCTCTTTCAAAAGACCTAAAAGTATATTTATAATAAGTAAAATACAAGTCCAAAACAAAATAGGTAAACTGGATTCAACGGGCTTTATGATTGAGGTTACGGGCCATACAAAGTTCTATGGCACGTAACTGGGTTTCATATTCTTCATTCTTCAAAAATTGACTTTACTTCTATGAGAACTTTCTATGGGCCATACTCAAACTTACAGCCCATATAGGGTTTCATCTGACCGCGTTTTCCAGAAACTTGACAAAATCTGATCCTCAAAAACTCGATATCTACAACATTTTGCCCAAAATCATGCCAAATCCTGTACTCCTGAAAAGACAAACATACAAGAAAATCAAACCCACTAACATCACTTTGAGAAGACACAAAAGTACAAGTTTTAAGTATCAAAAGTGTCATACTTTTATGGTACATCAACACCCTTAATTTAAAATTGTTGCTTATCCTCAAACGACGGACTCAATCTACATAAGCAGTATAGTAACGAAAAGACCTTCATCTAATGTCATACTTCATCTCCAAATCAAGCATAAGTACCCGTACTACTCATCAACACATATCAGATAGCTAGCAAACAAGCAAATGCAGATCAATACATGTGATGGTGAAACTATAACAAGCAAGGTAATCATAAATAAGCAACAATCGCTGCAACAACCTAGAATTAATAGTTTGATAAAAGTGCCCTCACAAAAAGAGGTCCCATATTCCACTCATGATAGTACTTTTCAAAGTCAATGCTTAGGACTAAACCAAACCACTCACACTCACAATAGATATTCAAACACTATGCTCAATACCATATGCTTGCCCTATACTCATAACTATGACCTTTGACTACTTGGACTAGGATTATTATAGAACTTTTTTTAGCTTGAAACATACGCTTAGGGGGCTTTAGTATGATGTTTTAGGAACATAATCACCTATGGCCCTTCTTGACACTGCATTATTCTACACTTTTGCCCTACCAACACTGTCATTTTTCAGCTCATTCTCCCTTTCTCCTATCTCAAACTTTTCTGGGTGCCTTACTCTTATTTTTAGCTCATTGCCCTTTTATTTTCACATTCTTTTTTCTTTTTATCTTGTTATATAGGCATCTACTCATTTTTTTTGCCCTAATAGCACATTTTCCCCCCTTTTCATGTATCATTAGCTTCCACCCCATTTCGTATGCTTTTCCTTACACCAACCACTCTTAATTGAGGCTTTTAGCCTGAATTGAGGTGCACAAATCTAATCTATGTACCAAGGCCACTTTTTGTAGGCACACTCAACTTAAGTTTTTTGCCTCAGTCAAGGTACATAATATTCAAGGAAGGACCAGGGCCAATTTTAAGATTTCACATTCAACAAGGCTAGGTTACTTAGGTTTTTACAAAGAAAATAGTACATGCAAAGCTCAAACATTGGGATCAAGGGATATATCAAGCATTTGGTTGATCATTTAGGCTAAGTAGACTAATGTAAACAATGCCTAAGGTTCTTCCTAACAATTAACCTAAAATCTAATTCAAAGTAACAGGTCAAGTTCTGAATAGAAACACAGTATAAGAATTAAGCAAAGAAACCTCACATGTATATGGCACTGATGACGCTGTCAGCATAGACTCTCAGATCATGCTTTCCATCAAAATTAAACCTTACTTATCAGAACAAGAACTTTCAATCATAAATATCACATGGTTGTTATCAAGACTACCTAATAAAGAATTCGATGGGTATCATATTTCACAAAAACTAACATATGCCATAGACTTTAGTAATACATGTTACTAATACTACCTACACATCCTAAATGTGTTGGTTTAATGGAAAAAAATATTCTTAGGGAAAGAACATGAGCAAGCAAACCCCTCAGACTCCAAAATTGGGAAAGACATTGGCCATAGTTACTCAAACTTCACTGAGGCCTATAACTGCTCACACACCATCGAAGAAAATTTACATTGTTCTCAAAGCACAAAACATAGAAACATTAAAGCATAGGGGTCAAAAAGAACATACCTAGGAGCCTAAGCACTAGTCTCTGGCTATGACTAACTACCCTCAACTAGCCTGGTGGTCTGCTTAATAGCAGTAGCCTATCCAGAGGGTTCAAAACCTCTCATTCTCTCTAACTCCCATATCTATCATGCCTCTTCATCCTGCAGAGAGTGAAGTCACAAAAACTCACGCTCCTTCTCTTCTGTCATCTCTACCTCTCACTTTACAGCATCTGGATCATCAATGGGAGGCCTCTTCTTGAGGGAGCGAAGTGGTGTGTCCTCAAGGTTGAATAACTTAACAACTGCCTGACTGGGATTAGCTGGAGGAAGCACAAGCAGAGCTGATACTATTGCCTTCATCTCGGATTGGAACTAGTGGATCTTCGCCTAACTGGATGTCATATCAACAGATTGGGCTGAACTAAGTCTCTACTCTACCCATCTATAAAATGCATCAATGAGGCTATGTACTAGTGCAAGTTTCTCCTGAATGGTAGCCACATAGTGCGTATGCATATGCGCATCAGCTTGTGAGATGTCCTGGTGATCCTAAAGCTGAATCTGTTGTAGCAACTGAGTCAACTGGGATTCAGTGCATGCTTACCTCTATGCTAGGTCCTAAATAGATATTGCTAACATGTATACTATGCCAACAGGTGAAAACTGAGCTATCTTGACCTCTGATGCAGTAGTACTAGTAGTAGGCCTCACTTACTATTAGCCTCAATCTGTAGCAACCCCTAAGTAGTGGGAGAAGCAATGGTGGAAGAAGATGGAGGCTAAAATAATGGCGCTGTGGTGAATATCTCTGGCATATGGCTGGAGGATGTGGTGCTGGAGGGACACTAAATCTCATCAGCCATTATCAGGCTGACATCTAGTGTCCTCTGAACCTTGATCAATGTGTCCAAGTGGTGAAGAATCTCGACCCCTACCACTACATAGATTTGATAAATCAGGCACGGGAAGGGGATGGATGTGGAACCTTTAGTGCTACCTCATGAATCTGCTCTGTTATTAAGCAGGCCCAATCTATGTCATAGCCAGCTAAGATGCTAGCAACCAAAATAGAATAATATGGCATTAGAATATTACCAGGATGTGTTGGTCAGAACCATAATCTAACCACAACCCACCAAAATTTGCTAGTAAAGCTAAGGGACACCTTTACTATGGATGTTGATGATGTAGATACCCATGCAGGGACCTTGCCCTGCTCATCAGTATGATCGGTGACCCATCTTATCAATGTGGCCTTGCAATTTAGATCTCTCATCAAAACCTTGCTCAAATTTTCGTCAGTCTATGGTCAACTTAGTTGTGGTCCTATAGGCCTAGTACTCATGACCAAAGAGCACATGTCAGATGGAGACCTCTAATATATCAACCTGAACTCCCCTCACCCTTGTTTGAGTCAACTAGGCCGAGTGAGAGGTCTCTTTACCTTAGGGGTCGACTCTAGGATGGTGGCAAGATATGATTAGTAAAACTCTCTGGCTATCGGTGGGGAGTACTACTATGCTGACACTACTATCCATTGTAATTTACATTGAGAAATTATGTCCTGGAGTCCCAAAATACTTTCTATCTAAGAAGTGATAGTTCGGGGCTCCTCAAAGATAGTACAAGCCTGTTGTCCCCACTCTTCTTGCTAGAGGTCATCCCAGTCTATTTGTTGCATGCCCCCATCCCCACACCATCAACTATTAAATGCATCCGAAGATAATGGTAGTGCTTGGAGTGCTGAAGAAGTCTCAAAATCTAACTCCTCTCTAGATTCGAACTCAAATCCCTCTCTTGAGGAAGTCATCTATATGGAGTTGTTGTCCTTGCCACCTCTCTCATCAGACTTGGGTGGGCAGACCACTATAGCCTGAGTTGAAGGCTTCCCTATCTATTTGGTAGTGATACCTATGTATATGGTCACTCAGCGTGCATATCTTGGTAGAAATTGAGGTCCTCAAGGGACCTACTGGCCTCTAGAGAAACTAGTGTGTCCGAGGACTCATCTCTCAATCTCCGCGGAAAGATATGGTTCTTATTCTTCCTGGATTTTAGGGCCATGGTACCTAAAATTCACATATTTTATCACATCAATAAGCCCCACAGGTATAGGAATAAAAGAAAGAAGATATCAAAAATGGTGACAAAAGAACCTACAAAGGCTCGTCTACAAGCTGTAAGAAAAACTATGTGCCATAGAAGACCTTCGACGTGGCAAGGTATGGTAAAACAATTACTAGTATTGCCCCTATAAGACTAGGTATAGTTCGTAAAGTAAACTACCAGTCATAGACTGAGTCGTAGATGTGGTTCCATACATACCGTTTTGCAGGTATCACCCTATAAAACCTCTGTACTAGTCATAGACTAAACTACAGCCCGAAAAGGTTTTGTCTGATGGAATCCAGAAATCCCTAGGCTATTGGTTTCACTCATGAGGGGCAACTACGACTCGTGGATTAATCCAAGGACCATAGAAGACCCTTGTGGTATGAAAAAGTACCTAAGGCTCGGTTTTCTAACCCCATCAAATGGGTCCCAAGACAAGATCGTGAACTAGCTAAAACAATTTTATTCAGCATCAAAGCATCATTATTCACACTCAAACAATTTCCCAAGGTCATCCAGTGCCCCACATATGTTAGTTATGAACTACCCCATCAAACATCAATTTACACATTCAAAACACATTTTGACCATCGTTGGACAATTAAAAATCATGCTACTATTCAAACGCACATATTTATTTGCTATTTTTTTCCAAACAAATATACCAATTTAATCTCAATGACACATAACAATGTGATTCCAAGTAATGACATACATACACAACATGACTAATTTCATTAAACACATTTTTCAACATTACATAGTTCAAATAAAAGATGACTACTCAATCAATATTAAGCAAGTATTATCTCACATACATAGGCAACACCTATTTTGCACACACAAACTTTGAACTACCATACCTAACAACAATCCAACCTAATGAAACAAATTTTGGTGATATATGAAAATTAGAGTCAAGAACATACCGAATACGCATCACAAAGTTGAGAAATTGAAAGAGGAGACTGAGATTTTTGGAACATAAGGTCGCCAGAGTTTTACCAGAAAGTTACTAAAAAAGATAAGGGTTGGCCGGACAGTGGTCAGAGATATGGTGGAGAAGAAAGGCTTAGGGTAATTTTGGGAAATTAGCTAAGAATGAGGGGTAAATTAATTTATCCCTCTTTTATATCTTTGATCGGGTCAGGTTTAAAATTGGGTTCAACCCCTATGAAACCCTAATTGAAATTGGCTTCACGGACATGTCTACGAGCTATAAATGGACATATAACTCATAGATTAGGTCTTAGAAGCCCCCAATACTTAGAATGCATAAGGAATCTTAGCTGGGGTCCACGAGCCCTATTCACAACCCCCTAATTTTATCTACGAGTCATAAAGTTGGCTCATGGACTTGAGTGTACAATATTCTGCTTACTGGAAGTGTTCTACAAGTCATGGTATGAACCACAACTCATAGAATTGATCGTAGAACTGTTTCATGTTGCTTTTTTAGCCTAAGATGGCTAACTTGGCCTTATACCAGGATATCCTTCATAGCGCACATTATTACCCTATACGCCACTAGTCCAAAGTCTCACAATTACAACCAAAACACTAAAATTAAGCTACCTACAAGTCCAAAACACTGAAATAAAAACAAAACACAATGTCACATCAGAAATCTTTGGTTGCCTCCAAAGTAGCGCCTGATTTATTATTCTGGCATGACTTGGATAACTTGGTTACTTAGACTTCACCAAGTGCCCAAATTTTCATCTTTAGATCATCGGGCCTCTTCATAGATTGATAGATATTGAAGATGACTTTTTCACCATTTAATCAAAACTTGAGTTGTCCTGATTCCATATCCACCAGCCTTACCCAGTGGCTAGGAAAAGCTTTTCTAAGATGATTGAGACTTTGAAGTCGACTTTGCAATCAAGGATCACAAATTCTGTAGGGAATATGAATTTTTCTACTTTGACAAGCACATCATATAATATCCCTACAGGCTTTTTCACCATCCTGTTGGCCATCAACAATCACATATTTATAGGATTAGCGGCTCCCAAGCCTAGCTTCTTGAACATTGTAAGTGGCATTAGATTGATGCAGGTTCCTAAGTCACATAATATCTTTAGAAACCCAACATCTCCAATGGTACAAAGTATGATGAATGCTTTGGGATCTTCTCGCTGAAGCTCTTAGGAGAGCTCCTGGCTCATAGTCTGCTTTTTGGTGAACAAGTCCTTCATAAACTTTGTATACCTCTTAGATGCCTCAATGAGAGGGATATTGATGGAGAGTTACTTCATCATGTAGATGAAGTGCTGGAATTTACCTTCCTCCTCCTTGTTTTTGAGTCTCTAAGGAAAGAAGGGGGAGGTATAGGAATGGGTTTCAACTTCTGTGGTGTCACTGCTGCATCACTCTCCCCATCCTTGGCATGAGCATCTCCAGTCTCTTCATCCTTGTTGTTAACCATCTCCTCATGAACATCATCATTATCAACTGGCATCGGAGTGCCAATGGTTTGTTTGTCACCATGTGTCGTCACTGCCATACTCTGCCCCTCATTCTTTTGGTTTTGAATTGTATTATTGGGCAATATCTTTCTGATGCCAGTTCAATTAAGTTGACATATATCCAAACTGTTGCACTAGCTACTTGATACCAACAAAATAAGACTTGATTTTCTAATTAAGGCTGGAGATGTCAGCTTTCATCCCCTTCAAAGTCTCATTCGAAGTGTCAACCTTCTTTAACAGTCGATCAAACATCTCCTCAGTTCGAAAGCTACCAGCATCAGAGTCTCGATTATGTGATGGCACATATGGACCATTTCTGTAACCATATTTGCGTTTCCAATCAGTATATTTATCCTGGAACCTTTTCTTTTTGTAGTAGACTCCTCAATTTTTATCTCTAAAAATACCATCCTTATTAAAACTCTGGCTTTTGTTTCCTTGACCTTGACACCATTATTCCTAATTGGACTCTCTAGCATTGGTTCATAAACCCATCATCTAATTAGTGATGAAGCTTCCTTCTTATAGTAAGGCTCCTTATACTTGGGTGCTCGTGAAGGATGATGAGCTACTGTATTCACTTGTTCTTGTCTCTGCTTCAACAACAACTCTATATTGGTACTAATTTGAGCAAGATCTGGCATCATATCCTCATTTATATTAGCCTACGCTAACTAGTACTGACTGAGAATGAGCTTTTAGTAGTTGACATATCTCTCTTTTCCCATGCACAATTCATCTTGACCACTTTATCAAACCTTTCAACTATCACCAAAAATGAACAATCTTAAAACAAGTTGCCCATGATAATATTAGCAACAACTTGGTTGTTTTTATCCAAAGCTAGATAGAAGATTTCCACCAAGGCATTATCCATGATACTATGGTCAGGGGCACTCCTTAGGCACTTTGTGAATCTTTCACACATAGTGTTGATCGAATTACCAGGCAACTGCTCAAATTTGTTGATTTGGTCCTTTAACTTCAGCTTCTTTGACCTCAGAAATAACCTCTCCAAAAATGTTGTCTGTATTTCTACCCAGATAGTGATTGAACTCTGTGGGAGTTTGAATAACTATAGTGTTGCATCTCTCATTAGAGATAATGGGAAGACATAGAGCCCAATGTCATCTGTGGATAGATTTTGACTTCCCATCATACTCTTATAGATGAAGACAACGTTGTGTTATGTGGATCTTCTTATGATAAGCCCGCAAACAACCCACTATTTTGTAGCATTTGAAGCAACCCACTTGAAATAATAAACTTTCTGTCATCCTGTAATAGAGGTAACACAATAGCTCCAGCGACATCCATCGCCAGAGGAACAAGACGATATTGATTCCAAGCATGATCCCGGCTTGAAGATCTTGTGGTGATGGATTAACATCCTCAAGTGGCGGTGGGTTATCATTATTATTATTCTAGTTCAGTGTCGCATTCACTACCTCAATTGTAGCATTATTCATATTTTTATGGGCCATTCATCTTATGTATCTTTTGGATCTCAGGGTAAAACAGAGTCAAAGGTCTGCCTCAACTATGAGTGTTATGTATACACTACATCTGCATGTTGTAACAAAATAAAAACAACAAAAATTAAAATAAGGGAAAAAAGGATTAATTCTCGAATTGCTTAAATTAAACTAGTCCAAACCATATTTCCTGGCAGCGGGACTGAAATTATGACTTCACCTAAGCTACACCTTCTTTTTGAAGGTTTAAGCAGTCACTATAGAGATATATAACCTAACTAAGGTTAGGGTCGAATCCCACGTAGAATATGGTTAGACTTAGAGTAATTGCAAGCAAGTCGATTAAATTAACCTACTTATCTCTCGAAAGGGTATGGAGATTTTGTAATTGCAAGAAAATAAACCTAAGCTAGAACAAGTATTATGAAACTAGTGAGATAAGTAACTAGGGTATTTTTCTCCTCATGAATTCCTAATTGGTATTACAAAACAATCGTAATCTTTTTTAGTGACAGCATGTAGAACTATAAGTTCTATTTACTAAACCCTTTGATCCAGGTGAGAGGTAAATTTCATTACATGATTTGATTTATCCCCGTAGTGTGACATGATTAACTTTTAGCTATTATTCTAGTACAACCTCCACCTTGATCCAGTTCGATTGATTAGAGAGAGGATCACATTGAATCCTGTTAATTAATATCTTTGCCCATTCATTACTTCCTTGTTTCAATTAGTAACAACTAGGTGAGTTTTAATGTTTGGCCCTATTAAAAAGCAATCAAAGTGAAGAGAATTAATTAATAAATGCATGCACAATTTCCAAAAAATACTAGTTGTCCAATTTTACCTTATTAGTTCTTCATGGTTCCCACAAACCTAGTTGTGGACTTAGTTTTAAATAATCATTGTAGATGAAAGAATCTTAATATAGAATAACCCAATTAAGCACTTACGATGACAAATTTAAGAACAAGAAATCCCAAATTCTTCACTAGAAATCATAAAGTAATATTTTTGATGTAAAAATCATAAAGTATGAAGTCATAAAGTTATTTCTTTGTTCTCTCATGCGTCTCTCTATAAAAAAAAACTAAAATCTTATTTATAATAAGTAAAATACAAGTCCAAAACAAAATAGAAAAACTAGATATAATAGGCTTTACGATCAGCATCACAGGTCATACAAAGTTCTTACGGCCCATACCTGGGCTTCGTATTCTTCATCCATCAAAAATTGGAATCACTTTTATGAGATCTTCCTATGGGTCATATTCAGACTTATGACCCATATAGGGTTTCGTCTGATAGCTTTCCAAAAACTTGGCAAAAGCTTATCCTCAAGGCACGAAACCAATCCATGAGTCGTACTATATTCTATGGCTCGTCTGATAGTTTGTGTATGTGACTTCAAAAAATAGGCCCTTCGCTAGATCTCAATAACGAAACCCCTCTACAGCTTGTGGAAGTATCCATAGCCCATAGAGCCTTCGTACTTACTCAAAAACACAGTATCTACAGCATTTTGCCCAAATCCAAACTAAATTTTATAATAATGAAAAAAAAAACATACAAACACATCACTAACATCACTTTGAGAACACACAAAATTCTATATTTTAAGCATAAAAATATTGTATTTTGACAGCACGTCAGTAATTTTATACTCAAAATCATATTTTGGGGGAAAGGGATTCACAAGACACCCCAGCACGGTTCATAGTATATTGCACGAGACCCCACTATGGCACGTGGTGGCCTGTATGACTAGTATAGGGTATTCTACTTACAGCCTTAGCCAAATTCTTGGCTTGAAGGCCGGGGCACCTACCAAGAGCCCCTTCCATGGCCAGTAGTGAGGACTACGGCTAGTGAGAGGTGCCATAAAGGGCCACCAAGCCTAAAACTCCTTATTGAGCCATATGTTGTCTTGATCAAGGCCGAGGGTCACCCCATAGATGCGCATACGGCTTGTGGGAGTATCCCTGGAGGAGTACTTTGATCACATTGATCACAAACTTTAGAAACTCAATTTTTAAGCATTGTTGAAGCATCCCGAGGTTTGGGTCCTTACAATGGATGGCTCAGAGTTGACACTAGAGCTATATCAATTGTAGACAATGGCTTCTATCTTCTAAGGTTTGTGATAGGGTGTTTTTCTGAGTATTGCCCCTGAATAAGGTGATGCAAGTTAGCTAGAGGGGTAAGCTTCGCCCCTAATATACTGGGCTTTTCAAGATTTTGAGGCAAGTTGGCCTAGTTCCATATGAGGTAGCCTTGCCTCTAGCATATTCTACCTTATACTTATTTTTCATATATCGATATTGTACCAATATATTCAAGATGAGTCACATGTACTTCAGTATTATTTATTTGAGTTAGATGATCAACTAATATTTGTTAAGTAGCTAGTAGCTATTGCAGCCAAGGATCTTACACAATTGGACTCCAGGACTATACTGATGATTAAGGTTCAATGGAGCAACCAACCGATCTAGGAGGCTACCTAGGAGTTAGAGACAGACATGTGAGAATAGTACCCTAACTTATCTGAACCTTTATGTGCGTCTTTATCCTTACTTTCATGTATGAAAGTTCTTTTAGTGGGGCACGTTGTAATGAGCCTCTGAGTCATTTTTGTCTTTTTGCATTTATGTCATCAGTTTGCATATATGCATAGTGGCCTCCATCTATTTGTGACATATTGATGCTGGTAATTTGGTTATTGGGTGGATTGTTTGATATTAGGTAATTTTCGGGTTAAATGGAAGATTATAACTATAAAATGAGTTTCTAGCAATGTCCTAGTAAACAGCTTTGGAGTGGAATTCTGATGATTCCATCAGCTCCGAAAACACCAAATTTGTTGAAGAGTATGGTTGGCCTGAGACTTGGGGGTTCATGTGTGAGTTTAATTGTAGATTTGTAAAATTAATTCGAAAATAAGCTAAAAAGTGATTTTCAATAATAACCTAGGAAAACAAGCTCAAAAGGGAATTCTAATGGCTCAATCAGCTTTGAAATATCAAATTAAGTTTGGAATGACCTTTTGTTTGATGGCGGGGACTTCCAGAAGCATTTTAACCCCCTCATTTCTTTTAGTTAACATTAGCTGGAAAAAAGTAGGAATCTCATTTTGTTGTAAAAAGCTCCATTGGGAATATATCCATACTATTGGATCTAAAACATCAAAATCAATGTCGTTACTAGCTGATTTGCATAAAATGGACATCGGATGGGCCCAAAACACCCCGAAGAGTAGTGTAGCAGAGCAAGACCTCAGAGTGTAGCAAAAAAAGCCCTCAGAGTGTGCAGACTATTATGGGGGCAAAGCCCCATCTCGATGTAGTCAAGGCCCACATTTGTAGAAGCTCGGCATGCCAACACCCTACGTTTGGGTGGCCCTACCCGCATCCGCGAAGGCCAATGGCATAGGCATTGGCAGCTTAATAAAACTAGCCTCATGAAATTTAAGAGCAAACTTTACACAACCGTGTATCTCAGTGAATTTTCCACTTTTAGCAATTCAAAAGGCTAAATTATATAGAATTTCATGTGGAACATCATGAGGACCTTGGGTTTCAGCTTTGGCATGTATTTCAAGGAAAGAATCACTATTTTGCTGAACATATTATCATAAATTGTTGAAAACTTTGTGTTGCGATATCTTGATTTTTTCTTATCATAATTAAGTAAAATTTAGGTCTAAACTATACTACTTTTAAAGACTTAGGTTGTAGCATATTCAAATTTTGTTGATTTGACCATGGTTTTGAGTAAATTAACAAAGATGCTGGTGTAACAAATATTTTTTTATAAGAAATATAAGTTGATTTTTGGGATGTTTCTTAGTGTTTTGAGCCTCGTTTTGAGCTCAATATCAAGTTATAGACTCAGGGTGATGTAGAGATCATTTTATGGGGTTCATTTGCTATGTTGGGCATGGGCTTCATTTTCCGTATTTTGAGTCGCAATTGATACTTTTCCCCTATTTCTTAAGATATTATAACCGAACTAGCTATATTTATGTTGTGATTCAAGTTTTGGCAATTGAGCAGTGTTTGTAGGCAATCAAGATGGGAAAAGCTCATGGGACTGATCTGGGATAGATTGATTCTTTTTCACGGTTGGCTAGGCTTTCCAATCCTTTAGACTGAGCTAAAAAGATATATGTATGTGTGTGTGTGTGTGTGTTGTTGAAATCCTTGAGTAAAGCATATATCCATTTGTTAGGATTGTGTTTATGGTGAGTATATTCTAATGGTAGTATTATTCTGATAGCTTTGTTTAGAGTGGTTTTGGGATGTGATAAACCTGTTAAAGGCTAGGTATGAACATGTACTAGTTGTATTGATATATATGCCTATGTAGCTACTTGTATGTCTGTCTGGGATGGTCTGGTAATAAAGAAACATGTTATTTTCTTGGAGTTTTATCATTTGTTATACTCCAGACTATCCACTGAGGCTCTACTATCATGAATTTCTTGATATGTTTGATTGTTGGCTACTTGGCGATGAGATTTTGATCCTATTTGTGAGATTTATGCTATACCCTGTGATTTAGCTTGATTATCATTATTGCGTGGGTATTGTTGCATTTATCAACTGGGTTGTCTACTACTCTATCCTTGGGACTCGTTACACTTACTAGCTAACTTGTATATTGTTTTCCTAGTTATTAGTTATATTTATTAATTGGGTTGATTACCATTGTTCTGGATATTCGATATATTATTGGGTTGTCTGCTTTCTATGGGCCTTAGCCTAGGTTTAAGCCAGTGTTTCCCTTGACATGTAGTGTCAGGCCCATATTGCTACAGATACGTATGGTTTGACTTGAGCGGCATGGGTGTTGGTAGAACCATTGAGTAGTGACTATACTTGGGTTTAAGTCCTAGAAAATTATTCCAAGTGGATATTTCTATGACTCGAGTCACCAGTGGCCAAGCCCATATGTCTTAGTCTTGGATGATGCTCCCTAGATCCGAGTTTTCAGTGGCTATGCCCATGTGTTCGGGTCCTAGATAATGTATCTAAAGTTTGAGTTCCAAATGATTCTTCTAAGGTTCATGACACAGTTGAATGTTCTAGGGTGTGGTACTTAGTTGGTTGTTTGACCACTTGGCCCTAGCTAACTTCTCGGATGGGAGGCCAGGTCAAAAAAGGGGTGTGGTACCTCGACTAATAGTTAGGGGCTTATCTATGTGACACTATATATTGTACTGGTTGAGATCTTATACCATTTGTTACATCTTCTATATCTTTACACTAGACACCCTAGTTGCATGTGGGTGTACCTTCTGGGCTTATGGAGGCCTAGTTAGCATACAAGCATAGACACTAGGGCCTTACACCCATATGTAGTACTATACCTTAAGCATATTGCAATTACGATATGGTTTTATTCGGGTTTTATCAGTTGATTCCGCAATACACTACTTGGTCCTACTCAGTTAGGTTCTCTAGTGCTGCAGATGATGTCGCCTAAGCTATACCTCCTTTCTTAGGGTAAAGTGATCATTTTCAAGATATATAACCTAACCAAGGTTAGAGTCGATCCCACAGGAAATATGGTAGACTTAGAAGAATTCAAGATAATTCGGGTTGATTAACCTGCTTATATCCTCAAGGGGGAGGATTTCGTAACAACTATGAAAATTAGTTCTAAACTAAGACAAGTGTTAAATTAGTGTGAGTAGTAACTAAGTTATTGTGTTTCCCATGATTTTCTAACTCAGTATTACTAGATAATCGAATTCTTTTCAAATGTGTAGCATGCAGAACAGTAAGTTAATTTCACCAAACCTTTTGTCCCAAGCGAGAGATGAATTTCACTATATGATTTGGTCTATTCCCATAGTATGGCATTACTAACCCTTACCTATTATTCCAGTACAACCTCTCCTTGGCCGAGTTCGCTTGATTAGATGAGAAAATCAATCGAATCTTCTTAATTTATCTCTTTTCATATTCATTACTACCTTGATCTATTCAGAACACTAGGCGAGTTCTAACATTGGCCATAGTTAAAAATCATTCAAACAGAAGAAAATTAATTAATACACGCATGCACACTTTTCTAGAATGATAAATTATTTAGTTTTACCAGGTTAGTTCTTCATGATTCCCACAACCTTAGTTATGGATTTAGCTACTCATGATCAGTGTAGAAGCAAGACTTATGAATTTGAATAACATAATTGAGCACTTACACAAGAGAATTAAGAGCAAGAAATCCAAACACTGCATCAACAATCACAAGTTTGAAATTAAAAGACAAAATAAAATTTAACAAGTGTTTCTCTAAAGCTCTGTATTGTTCTCTATTGTTTTGTGATGTTCCTTCTGAAAATAAACCTAAAAGACATATTTTCAATCTTTAAAATACAGAACTAAAATGGATTAGGAGAACTGAGTCGGTAGACGCTATGGGACTTCTACGAGTCATATAATGTCTTACAATCTGTAGTTAGGCTTTCATGGATTGCTTCTTCAAATCTTAAGTTGACTTTGATGACACCCTTCTATGACCCGTATAAAGTTCCACGTCTCGTGGGGGGTTTCATCAAATGACTTTTGAGCAACTCTCCACTTTGTAATCCTTAGGGCATGACACTAAGTCTATGGCTCATAAAATCTTCTACGGCTCATCTGCATGTGCATAGACTTAACTTTATAAAATCGTCCTTCACTGGAATTGTATATGAAAATGGATCTATGGCCTATAGAATATTCTACTACTCGTAAAAGGTCTTGTGAATCCTCTACTTCAACAAATTCTACGCACTAAGCCCAAAAATTATGCCAACCCTATAATCTTGCAAAATAAACATAAAAACACATCAAATATTCTAACATCACCTTGAGAATGCTCAAAATTCTAAGTTTTAAGTATAAAAAATATTGTGTTTTGACAACACATCAACACCCTTAACTTAAAATTGTTGTTTGTCCTCATGTGACAGAATCAATCTACATAAGCAGCACAATAACACAAGACCTCAATCTAATGGCATACATCACATGAAACACAAGTACAGATATCCACACCACTTTTAAAGTACATTAGATAGCTATCCAACAAACCAATATAGATCAACATATGTGACAGTTCAACTATGACAAGCAAGGTACTTATCAACAAGCCACGGTTACTGAGTTAGTCTAATGTCAATAATGTAGTGCAAGTGCCCTCATAGAAAGAAGTCCCATATCTCTCTCTTAATGATATTTTCAGATTTAATGCTTGGGACGATGCAAAACTACTCACTCTTAGAAAGACATTCAAATACCATGCTCAATACCATATTCTTGCCCCTATATTCATAACTATGACCTTTGACTACTTGGACTAGGATCACTTTAGAAATTTATTGGCTCGTAACATAGGCTTAGGGGTCTTTGGTCTATTTTGGGAATATAGTGAATAAAGTCCCTCCTTGACACCACATGGTTTTACACTTTTACCCTACCAACATTATTATTTTTCATCTCTGTCACGCCCCAAGTTGCCGTTAGGGCGGACTGGCACCCTTGCCGATAAGGCTCGGGAGAACCAATCTATATCTA
>JAOTQJ010000039.1:103413-176508 GCA_025642045.1 Solanum sejunctum | reverse complement strand
GGTGAGTCACCTACTTGCTTAGCTTAAATTGCTAGCTAAACGGAGATGAGGATCAACGTCAAATTTGTCCAAGTCAGATTATGAATAAAGTCCGCGTTAAGGGTGTAACATTAGCCGATAATATACCATCATAAATGGACAATACTTACAGCCCAATATGAATAATAAAAGGTCCCAAGTACATCACAATCCACTTGGCTAATTGGGCCCAAACTAAGTGAAGAGGAATTAGGAAAATAGGCAGCCAAGGCCCATCAACTTTAAGACCCATTCAGGCCCAAGTATGAGGACCAAGTTGCTGACTGACAAGCTTGTTAATATGTGGTAATATGTGGTCAAAACGTCAAGAGAAATTCAACCACGGAGAGCCTTTAAAAGGGCTCAAAAATAGCCCCTTAAGTCATTTCACTTTGGAACAAATTTTCAGCTTCCTAAAGACTCTTCTTTTTCTCTTTACTTCACCTCACAAGGCAGCCAATGCAACCCTCTAGGGTTTTTTAAGGAAATTGCAGTCTTGAAGGCTAGGTAAGTGGAAATATCCATGTATTTTTATACTTATCCCATAACAAACAAGAAGCATATGCTAGTTATGCTTGTGCTGGAAATTTGGATAACATGTGTCCTAAGGATTGTTGCAAACTTTTCTTGCTATTTAAGGGGATTTTCTACTCTTTGTTGGCTGAATTATAACGTAAGACTCATGGTTATAAAAATTTATAGTTTTTTAGTGATGTAAATAAGCTACTGCACCACTTTTACATTCCGGAAAAGTGAGTTCTTATAGGATATCTCAGTTGTATTCTTAGTAAGAACTTGTGGACTGATAGATGAAAGGTTGTTGTCTCACGTCCTTCATGACTTCTTTTATACTATTGTAAGATTGTTTAAAGGTTGTTTTTATGTATGGATGTTCTAAGGATAGGTTGGGTAACGTTGAAATTTTTTCGGGATTGTCGACGTCAAAATATAGTGAAGGGATGTAACATTATGCCACCGATTTATATATTATGTAGAATTGTTATGTATTGTGCTTTGTGGGATGTTGTAAGACTATTTGCACACTAATATAGGTTACAAATTATATGTATATGAGCATGTGTATTAGAAAATATGATTAGAGGCGAAAAGGTTGAAGGAATACGCTAGGGTTTATAATTATCCTCTTGCTTCCCGTATGTTGTGTTTTTATGCGATTCGGCTGCGAAAAGTCATCTATTGGCTAGTAATACTAGTTTTATCACCTACTATATAATAGATAAATATTTTGAGGAATACAACACTATCTCGAGGTTATAACGAGGTCATACAACGAGGAATGTAAGGTTACTCAATTTTGTATTACTTCGCATGAAACTTAGGCTCTTCCTTAGTACATAGAGGCTCTTATCTACTCTGACATAATAAATAACCATGTATCCACTCTTTCACATGTTAATGTACTCCCATGCATAGCCACTTCTTGCCTTGTATACTCACTTGGATACCAAGACACATATGTTCATTCTACTAAATGAAGTTCATGTGTTGTTCTACTTCCTATGCAATTCATTATTTGTGTAACCTACTCCTTTCATTATGGTGTTGTCTTTTGTGATTCTTTACATGTCATATGTTATACCTACACCCCTCTACTTCCAATATTATGACCACTAAAAGAATCATACCAAAAGTAATCGATAGATAAAGTATAATGCTTATTGATGGATGGTAACCCAAAGGGTAGAAGAATCACCTAGCCATGGTCAATCCTATCACGGGGAGTAGCCCAAGGGGTTTAAGAAAAATCCTATCTAAGGCTGATCCTGATATAGATTTACTACTGATCAGTTGGTCTTTTGTATTACTTATTATGCACAGATTATACAATAAAGGTAAAGTACTAAAAAGAACATAAAGTATATGATCCCACAGTATAACTAAGGGTGGTATCTTATCCTATACAAGTGATAGTTTCATTTGAGTTGTTACTTCACATATAGTGTTTCCTACCATACATATTCAGTGCATTTTCCCATACTAACGTTCCTTTTGGGGGACCTGCATTTCATGATGCAGGTACAGGTGCTAGTAGATATCCCAGTATGAGTATAGGATTTCCAACTACTGTTATTAAGCTCCAGGTTGCTTTGGAGCTTTGTGTGTCTAGAACTTATATTTTTGTGTTGTGCAGTTAGTTAAGCCAGGGCCTGTCCCAAACTTTATCAGATGCTTTTCCTTATATAGAGGCTTTGTAGACTATGTAAATTAAACTGTAGTCATATCTCGTACTTTAGATAATGTGGCCCCAACGTCCTAGCCATATGCATTTTCTCTTAGCTTGTTATCACTGTTTATTTTAATAAAGGCATGTCATATATAGCAATCGCTTACAATATGTATAGAAAGAGCATGGATAGAAGTTGCTTCTCCCGAGCCTTATCGGCAATAGGTGCTAGTCTGCCCTAACAGGACTTTGTGCGTGATATCACTATACATATACTAGTTCATGAATGTGATAGAGGATGTAGTGTATCAAGTGTGATATGAAATTTGTTAAAATATTATGAAAGCTATATGTTCTTGTAAAGCTCTCCTTATGATGTCATGTTATACAAGTTATGAATGTCATGATTACCATCATGTTTGTATGTCCTATGAAACTTGTTTTATAAGTTTAGCATGGATGAATGATTGAGGTATGAGTCTGACACCTAGTAAAGCTTATGTGGTGATGACGGGCTGATAGTAGAGGCATAGAAAAGATTGTGATGATGAGCCGATAATAGAGGCATAGAAAGATCCAGGAGCTATCCTTATGATCATTATTTATGTTTAAAATTCTTATGGGGTGGTTTAGTAGAATAGCTATCCATTGTTTCAAGATGTTTATGGAATGGGTTAGTAGAATACCTCTCCATACTAGATGATTCGATGATTCAAGCTATGGTCATTCTTTGGGTGTCACACTTAGCACCAAGTGGTCTTAGCATAAATATGGGTACTCTCCACTAGATAGAGACAGAGACCCTTATTAGAATCCCATTGTACCATAATTATGTGCCACTGTAGTAAATAGGGGTCATCGTTATTAGAGGTTGACTTCTAGACCACCCATCAGTAGAGATTGCTTAATAGCTTGCTTTAGTGGATCCACTTAGGCATCTTAGGAGGTAACCTTAGTAAGTAACTTTCCTCTTTCTTCTAGTGTAGAAAAAACATTAGGAATCTATGGCATAGCTCGCATAGTTTATGTCGGTTAGATGTTACTCTCACACATGTTCAAGTTCTCTTTATGGTCCTAAGTTGTCCCTCTATGGTGATTAAGATGGTTCCTTTATGTCATGTCCAAGGGTGTCTTAAAGTTTTATAACTCATTATCTCTAAAGCTTACATGGTTTTCTTCGCATATGTTACGGTCATTTGTTATTAGCATTAGTATTTCTCATGAAAGTATACTACTTTATTTTCAAGTATATATGATGTCCTTCATTATGCTTTCTAGAGTTTTATTTAAATTAGATGGTTCTTTCTTTGATTTAGAAGCAATATTTTTCCAAAAGATATTGCTATTTTACTTGTGCATGATAACTTATATCCCTCATTATCATGTTTTTTATGGTTCAAATGATGTTTCTAAATGATTATATTGTTCACTACTTTGATGGGTCATGTTTTGTGCATTTCCTTCCATATACAACTACATTCAAAGTACTAATGCATACTTTTTGCCAACATAATTTAACAATGAAAGGACTGGTTCTGCTTGATATCCTCCAACTGGCTTGCTTGGATTTGTGAAGATTATGCTATGGTGAGTCCTCTAGTTTGGGGAAAATGTCTTACTTCTATCATGCTTATGTTGAATGTTTATTTCACATTACTTTCTAGTTTGAGGGAGAGCCTTGGACATGTCTTTTCCCCCTATCCTATTCAAACTTAGAGGTGTTGTTCGATACTACACTATGTACTTATAATTTGATATTGAGATTTTATATAGACTTATCTCTTAGACCATATCCCTTTTGTGAAGCTATCGGATGCTATTGATAATGATGGAAAGTGATGAAATTCTAAGTCCCTATTTCCCCATAGCTTGGGTCCTACTTATCCTCCCCTTAGTACTTGCTTGTTATGTGATTCATATAAATCCTTTTGCCTGTCTATCCCCATAGCATGAGTCATAAGCCCCTGTCCTAGAATTATTTGTTGAATGTTTGTTTTATGTTCAACAACCAAGGATGTACAAAGGATATTCTAAGAGGCTTGTTTAGTTTTCCTTTAGGTTTATCATTCATCATGTCACAACTAAGACCTAGGATTGGGTCATGCCAAGCTTGGTATCAGAGTACAAGATGTATAAATATTTCTCAGACATCTAACATAATACATTGAGTTGAGTCTTACTTATGGTTGTGAAGCGTGCCACAACTAAGGATAGGAGGCTTTGAGGCATTTTAGGAAATGTTTCTCTTTATTATGATCCATGTCGTGCCATTAGAAGTACCTAAGTTTATTACTCTTACTAATGATAGTGGGTTAAGAAGCTTCCATTTAGTGTTGTAAGTTAGAGCACAAGATAAGAGATTGCCCTGTGGCCACTAGGAAGGGAGGAGAGATAGCTCATTATGTGTTTTCTTTAATATGGTGATGGTTGACACTAAGTGGTTTCATAAGCGATGGTGCTATGATGTATTGGTGTTGGGTTGGCATATTGGTAACAATGGTAGTTTATTTTCATTCTCGTACATCATTTATCTAGTTAACAAGTTACTTATTATGCATGAATGCTCATGAAGAGAGTTGATTGAAGTTTCATGTGCAATTATGAAAATGTGCTATTCATGCTTTTAAAATGATGTCCATTTTAGAGAATTTGAAAGTTGCATGAAATCAATGTTTAATATTCGTTATTATTTTTGTAAGGAGTTGATAGATGTTCCATTCTATTTATGATATCTCTATTCATATTCGAGTATGAATGTTACCAGGAGGATTTTGTAACACACCTCAACGTAGCTCAGAAAGACTCTATTACGTATATTTTTAATATATTAAAAATTATGCAAAATTTCACAAATTTGACTTCATATTCTTATTCAGAGGCAAAATTGGATGGGAAAATGGTTACCGACAAGATATAGTTTACCTTTATCAAAAAGATAATTTTTTGGTGAAATTTTCCATGCAAGTAGGAGTTTGCGACAAGTCTGTTTCGCGGAGTTGTTGCACCTTAAGTTAAAAAGTCCTAAAAATTCTCATTGACACTTAAGGGTAGTTGGATAATAACCCAATACATATATATACAAACATCCCTCATTCTTCAGTAGTTCTCTAGCCCTAAAACTCACAAACATTTCTCAAAAATCCTCTCCAATCTTCTCAAACCTTTTAGTCAATCTGAAGACTTCAAGATTATACCAACTTTGTAGGACGCAATGCTACAAGAGAAAGGCATCATAATCAAAATGCATAAAAATAGGCAATAGGCATAATATAACAATATTCCATGTATGATCAATGCTTAAGTAAAACATGCTTAAGTAACTCATGCTTATATAGGATAACATATGTGTACAGAAGAGCAACCTAGATTTCTAAAGTACAAACCCCATCACCCTGGTGCCATGGTATAAACCCCTTCATATATTAGAGGATGGTCACACCTTACCTCGCATGGTGATTGAAGCATATCCCTCAATTGGCTATGGTCAATCCAACACTATATAGAGCGATATCATACACATACTTTCCTTTTATCATCATAACATCATGTACATACTCTTCTTTCATATCATAATATCATATGCGTACTCTTCTTTCATCATCATAACATCATTCATAACATAAGACATGCTTTTCATCTTCAACTCCTCAAGAAATCATAAACGGACATTTTATCAAACACTTTGGGGGGGATGTAGTGGTAGTGAAAGACCATGCAATTTAAAGATGAAATTGTGCAAGAAAATCGATTGTAAAACCACAAATCAACATCTTGAAACACTCTTAAGCAATATACATTTAAAACCCTCATCAAATGTTGTAATAGATCCAAGATTTATAGGTCAAAATATGGCAAAGCAGTAACAACTTTACATAGCTTTAACATAGTTCATAGACATGTTCATACTAGCAAACTCATTTGAAATATTAATCAAAAGAGGGTTTAGGCACCATGGATAGAAGGATCCAATAGTTCAATACCACATACCTTAGGTCTAGAGTTGCTTGGCATTGAGATTGAGAAGAATGGAGGCTTGGAAATGATCTTTGAATCCAATCTTGTTCTTGGGTTTCCTTGAAATTGAATTGTATCTTGATGGAGGCTTTTGATAGAATTGGGAGTGTATTTAAGATGAGAGTAATGAGTTTGATCCTTTTGAAATATTGTTTAGGTCTTTTAAGAAGGTTAAGAGAGATTGGAAGTCTAAAAAGGGCATTAGAGTAATTAAAATTTATAAAAAATGCCATTAGTGAACCACTGGAAAAATTAGCAAAGTATCATCTCACTGGAGACTTCACTGGTCGTATGGCACTCCATGGGTCATGTGGAGTGCCCATGAGATAAGACATACATAGAGAAATGGAATTGGAAGACTTGAGAAAAAATTATTGATGACGTCAATTTGATGGCCACTTTCACGGACCATGTAGTTTTACATGGAATGTTTACTAGTCCGTCCCACCTCACTTAGACAAGAAAATGTTGCTGGCCATGGCACGCCTAGGTGCCATGGCTTGTAGCCTTTCACATGAGCCGTATAAGGCAGTCATGGACCATGCCTTAGCTTTCATTGCCACCCACGCCTAGCCAAGCCTCCTAAAACCCCTCTACACCCATATTCACAACCAGTGGTGTGTCACATGATTCGTGCTACTGGTCGTTGACCAAGATTTAGCCTCACTATTCTATTTTCCATCCCCAAACATTTCGCATGACCTGTACAAGGCGACATTACCCATGTGGGTGCTAGTAGGGCTTCACTACATGGGAAGGTCTCATGTAAACTGTCCTAACTCCTTCATCCGATATTGGAATGAGATGAACTAAGTGGTTTGCGAAGCTAACTCAAAGGGATTTCATTTGACATGTCGTGGGCCATCCAGTTCCAAATGTGCTAAGAGTTATGCTAGTTTAAAGTTCACTCTTGTATGAAACAACACCCAAAACTCAACTTGGAGGTAAGTCTTGGACTCGTTTAGGTACTAGGAGTCTCCCATGAACCTAATACACCCCAAACCTGACCAAATGAGGCATGGATACATAAGAGCATAGAGTTACCGGGTGTCACAATATCTCCCTCTTGGGAACATTCGTACCCAAATGTGAGGAAAACGTACACAAGGAATGTAGTCATGAACACTTTATCTCAAACATGAATGCGACAATGCACATGAACATAATTTCAAAGGAAATTTCAACATGTACATCAAAATTCTCATAATCTTCTTAACATGAACATAAATACGTGAAATGTCATAAGGGCCAAAACTTGAGACTCTAAATTATAAAAAGGACTTGACATATCATCAGAAGGTTGAATAGAATGAAAAAGATATGGGTATTGATTCTCCATGCCCGCACTCGTTCCCCGAGAAACACATACAAATGGATGACTCATCCAAAGGGGCTTTGACGAGCACCATATCCTTATTAATCAACCTATCCACTCATCCATCCAACACCTCTATCAAGGTCTCCTTCGAAGCCAACTTATCCTCCCCCTCACCCACAATTCAAAGAGTTCTATAATACTAGAGTCACCAACAAATACCTTATGCCTAGAAGCATGAAGAACCGGGCGAATCATATCTATATACATAAGAAAATCCCTAAACTTATGCAACCTTACCAACCTCTATCTACACCCTATAAGGAATCATAATCCTCAATTAAAGTGTCAACTAGAAATTCACCTAACCCACTTGGCATCGCAGCCACCATCTCCCCCTTGGGAGACAACCTCCACTCTATTGTTTTCTCACCTAAAACTTCTAACTCTAATATGACAGAATCAAGGCCTTGCCTAATCTAGATCTCTTAACCCAAGAAGATTTAGAACCATTAGGGACACTATACTACCATTCCCAACTTCCGTCAACCTGCTTCCAACCTAGATAACCGATGGACCTTACTAGTCTTCTTTTTGCCACCAGTAGCTACATATGCTAAACTACCTATAGTCAACCTACTTAGAGCACCAAACACAAAGCTAGCCTTACCGAAACAAGAAATAAGGCACACTTATATGATAATGTTTAAAGAATTCTAACCACCTTCTTGTTATTCACAAAGCACACATATCATCTTTTAGTAAACAACCTCTCATTCTCCAAGACTCGCAACACTACCCCAAAACAATACACAGGCTCTACACAATTCAATACCTCATTACTAGAGACCACCACAAACATATAAGGGTAGGGTTTTAAGATCCTATTCTAGAGACCCATAAACATAGCTAATGAATACATCAACCAATCTCCAAGAAGACACAACATGCATGTAACTATTCCATCCCAAGTTTAACACCACAAACTACCACACCAACTCTAACAAGTCACAAGGCAAAAGCAAATGCAAGATGAACATCGATTAACACTTATGGACTTTCTAGCAATCAAAAAGAATAAAGAGAGAAACAATGGAACACCGACCCCATCAATGCATACACATAAAACCGAAGGAAACTTCAACTTACCAGTAATAAGAAGGCACTTCTTGCATCCCTTGAAGAGCACAGAAATGATTACATCTTTGAGAACCCCCTTTGTTAACTTCACCACCTTTACCCTTGTTGCGACACCCCAGGGTATTCAAACTTTTTGTGACCTATCTCCCCACAACTAAAACAAGTGTTAGTGCCGTCAATCATGGGACACTATGACCCTTACCACACTTTGGACACACAACATTTGGAGTGACACCTTAAATACCTTAGGCCATTGGGAAATCATTAGCAAAACCCACTTTAGAATCATGAGAAGACCATTGGCCATAATGAGACCAGCCACCCTTTTAGGACTTACCCTCTAAATGGGCCCTCTTTGCCTTATGATCTTTTCTCTTCCTCAATTTTTTCTCCTCCATTTGTTCGGCATATGTCAATAACCGACAAGTCCATGTCACCAATTAGCAAAGTAGACTGGCATTCTTCATTTAGCAAATCAAAGACACTCATAAACTTATTCATCCTAGATCTAGGATCATCCATCAAATAAGGAGCATACTTTGAAAGTTGATTAAACTTGAAGGAATATTCCGTCACACTCATAACACCTTATTTCAAGTTCATAAACTCCACTAACTTTACTTCCCTATGCTCAAGAGGGAAAAAATGAATGAGGAAAGCCAATTTGAACTCTTCCCAAAGTATCACATAAACATTTCCCTTCTCTCCCTTCCATTGAACATACCAAATTTGGGCTACCCCCTTGAGTTGGTATGCTGCCAACTCCACCTTTTCATTCAGCCCAACACCCTTGATATTCAAGATTTGGTAGACTTCATTAATAAATTCTTGTGGGTCTTCCTCCACCTTTGACCCATAGAAAACTGGAGGATTCATCATTGTGAAGTCTTTTACCCTAGATCTCGGGATAGCATGAGGGGATTGGGCCCCTTGGTTGACTTGATTGGACAAAACTTGGGCAAGCATAGTAAGAGTATCTCGAAGCTCACTATTGGTAGGTTGTTCCTTCGGTGTTTGGGTGCTTCTTCCTGACTGTTAGGCATGATTTGACATAGCAAAGAATAATTTTTAGGGGGAAAAAACTTACAACAACTCTATAGCACTACTTAGAACATAAAGAAGGGAAATATTTCCTAGAACATGTCTTAGCCTCCTATTCATAGTCATGACGCTCTTCATAACCATAAATAGGACTCTAATCGATTAGGTGTGTTGGACTCCGAGTATCTATTAACCTAGGGCTCTGATACCATCTTTGTCACAACCCAAGACTGGGGCCTAGAAAGGAACGACAAATAGATAACCTAAAGTGACCCCATACAAGTTCGTAGCGTATTGTTACATATCCTTTGTTGTGAGAGAAATGAAAAGATATTTAAAGAATGAAAATAAGGGAAAAGGGGCTAAGGGAGAACTTGTCAAGCATAGGATCAAGAGATAATAGAATCAACTTATAGCATAAATATATAGCTTTGTCTAATAACACCTTTACTACACAGATAAGAGCGGGGACCAAGACATATAATCGAGCTCACCCTCATAGTCAACAATATTAATGCATCAAGGATAATAATGCCTCATACATTGCCAGAGTTCACAAACTAGATCCCTGGAATGGAGGACTTACCAACTATCTTGAGAAGGTCGTACTAGCCACATGGAGAAGGATGCTAAAGGGGGTCTCCGGTTCCTACATGGTGATATCATGAAGGTAAGAGTATGTGTTAGTACATTTGGATATACTAAGTATATAGGATGAAATGTTAGATGAGATAGACATCATAATCAAAATGAATAACAATAGGCAATAGGCATAATATAACAATATTGCATGTATGATTTTATACTTAAGTAAAACATGTTTAAGTAACTCACGCTTATATAGGATAGCATATGTGTAGAAAAGACGAAGCTAGATATTCAAAGTACAAGCTCCTTGGTAGGTTGGTGAGGATGCCGCCCCATCGCCTATGTGCCAAGGAACAAATCCCTTGATAGGTTACCAAGGTACAAACTTCTTGATAGTTTAGTGATAATGATGCACCATAACCCTATTGCCAAGGTAAAAATCCCTTGATAGCTTATAGGATGTTCCCACCCTACCTTCGATGGTGATTGAGGCATACTCCTCAATTGGCTATGGCCAATCCAACACTATAGAGAGAGATATCATACACATACTTTCCTACTATCATCATCATAACATCATATACATGCTCTTCTTTCATCATCATAATATCATATACATACTTTTCTTTTATCATCATAACATCATTCATAACATAAGACATTCTTTGAACCTTCAATTCCTCAAAATACCATAACCAGACATTTTGTCAAACATTTTGGGGCTATGTAGTGGGGGTAAAAGACCTTGCAATGTAAGGATGAAATTATGTAAGAAAATCCATTATAAAACTATAAATCAATACCTTGTAACGCCCTCAAGAAATATACATCAAATCTCCTTATAAAATATTATAATAGATCAAAAATTTATAGCTCAAAACATGGAAAAGCAGTAACAACTTCACATAGCTTTAACATAATTCATAGACATATTCATACTAGCAAATCCATTTTATAAAATGAACTTTAAATCATGAACTATTAATTAAAAGAGGTTTTAGGAACCATTGGTGGAAGGACCCAATGGTTCAACATCCATACCTTAGGTCTAGAGTTTCTTGGAATTGAGATCGGGAAGAATGGAGACTTAGAAATGATCTTTGAATCCAATCTTGCTCTTGTATTTCCTTGAAATTGAATTTGGGCTTGATGGAAGATTTTGAGATAATTGTGATAGTATTTAAGATGCGAGTAATAAGTTTGAGCCTTTTGAAATATTGTTTAGGTCTTTTAAGAAGGTAAAGATAGCATTAGAAGTCTAAAAAGGGCATTAAAGTAATTAAAATTTATGAATAATGCCATTAGTGAACAAATAGAAAAATTGGCAAAGTGTCATCTCTCTGGAGACTTCACTGGCCGTTGGCACTCCACGAGTCATGTGGAGTGACCGTGAGAAAAGACTTAGATAAAAAAATAGAATTGGAACACTTGAGAAAAAGTTAGCATCATCATCACTTTGACGGCTATATTCATGGATCATATAATGTTACATGGACTGTTCACTAGTTCGTACCACCTCACCTAGACAAGAAACTATTGCTGGTCACCACACATCTAGGTTCCAGTGCCCATACCCATTAACACAAGTTGTACAAGGCAGTCATGGCCCATGCATAGCTTCCAATGCGACACACGCCTAACCAAGCCTCCTAAAACACCTCCATGCCCCTCATCTCGACCACTGGTGTGTCACCCAACCAGTACCACTGGTCATAGACCAAGACTTAGCATCACCACACCATTTTCCATCCCTAAACATTTCGCATGATCCGTACAAGGCCACACTGCTCGTATGGGTGCTCGTTGGGCTTTAATGCACGGGAGGGTCTCCAAAAATAATCATAACTCCTTCATCCGATTTCAAAATAAGGTGAAACTAAGTTACTTGTGAAGCTAATGCAAAGGGATTTCATTTGACATGTCATGGTCCACCCAATTCTAAATGTACTAAGACTTACGCTAGTTTAAAGTTGACCCTTGTATGAAACAACACCAAAAACTCAACTTGGAGGTAAGTCTTGGACTCATTTAGGTACTAGGAGTCTCCCATGAACCTAATACACCCCACACCTGACCAAATGAGGCTTAAAATATGGATACTTAAGAGCATAGAATTATCGAGTGTCAGACAAGGTTAGATTCTTTAAGAGCATAGAAATACCGAGTGTCAGACAAGGTTAGATTCTTTATGGGTAATTCTTATTATGTATTTTGCACTTAATTTTTATTTGAATTATTCAAGTAAAGAGTTTATTAAGTCTAAACACTATTGTGGTTTGTTATTGAGATGGAGTTTATGTAATTAAGGTTATATAGTCGATGAAGCAATGAAAAGATATGAAAGAACTAATGAATTTTAGTTGGATTTCATGATACTCAAAATGAGGGTTTTGCTACAATGTTAGTGGGTTACTCTTATGATTTTAAGGTTGAATACTTTTTGGGTAAACTTTTTTATGCATTCTAAGCATGATTTGAGTTTTGATTCTTCAAGTGTTGATTGATTAAGCATGGATACCCATTAAAAAGATTATTCCACGAGTTGATTTAACAATATTGAAGCTATGCATGATGTGAACTATGCAAACAACGAAAAATTGCTCACCTTTAAGATGGATTTCATGACACCCAAATTATATTTCTAATACAATGTTGGTGGGTTGATTTGAATGACTTTAAAATCTATTGAATTTACTCCTCTTATATTCTATACTCTTAAATTACATAAATTAAACTTATGAGCATATTACCTACCATGTTGTGGCTAGAGTAATTGACAAACTTCTATGTTGATGAAAGTCCTATTGTAAGACATTAAATTTTGAATATTAAGAATGTTTAAAGGATATTATGCATGCCATAAGCTTTTGAGAAAATTTGAATCTTTTAAATGTTATAAAGCCCTTTTCCCTTCATTTTATAAAGAGTTGATTTTGATGAGCTACTCTTCAATAATATTGAACTAGTATGACATTATGCATATTATGACTATAACAACGAAGTTGAGGATCCTGTGAGATGATTTTCATGTTTTCATGTCCATGTTTTGAAATATGATATGCATGACTGAGGTGGATTGTTCTAGGGATGGTATAAATTGATGAATGTCATAACTTTCCTGCATAGTCCTCTTGAGTTACATTAATTAAAAATTACATGGATGAGCCCACTTAATTGTTATATTGATTTTTCTAATTTTGAATGATTTCTAATGACGAGGGTTTGATGATGAAGTTTCTTATGAATCATGTAAAGGTTTTACTGTAAGTATACTAATTCATGAATGTGATAGAGGATGAGGTCCATCAAGTATGATGTGAAATTTGTTAAAATATTATGAAAGCAATGTGTTATTGTAAATTCCTCTTTTTGATTTTATGTTATCCAAGTTGTTAATGTCATGACTACCTTCATGTTTGTAGTTACTATGAAACAAGTCTATGATGTTTTGCATGGATGAATGATTAAGGTTTGAGTCCTCCACCTAGTAAAGCCTATGAGATGATAATGGCCCGATAGAAGAGGCATAGAAAAGATTATGATGATGAGTCAATAGTAGAGGCATAGAAAGATCTAAGAGCTATTCTTATAATGATGATTTATGTTCAAAATTCTTATGGGATAGGTTAGTAGAATACCCCTCCATTGTGTCAAGCTGTTTATGGGATGGGTTAATATAATACCTCTCCATACTAGATGATTCTTGAAACGACCCCAAAAAGTTCCTCAAAATGTGCCTCGGAATGCACGAAATTTGAAATTTCATACATTGTAAAATCTTTGCATGATACTGAAAATTTGACTTCATATTCTTGTTTGGAAGGTAAAAATTATGCGAAAAAGGCTCTAAACCTGATTTTAGAACATCCATATCAAAATCCAAAAATTTAAAAAATGTAATTTAGGAGGGTCAACTTTAATGTGGCCTATCTCTTACACATAAAGAACTTATGGCCCATGACCTACCAAATTAAAGCTCTTTGAATTATCTTTTCGATGCACTTGCTTTCACCTTATTCCATGTTTCGGTGAAGAATTTATGACCATTTTCATAGAACTTATTTGTGTAGAAATGCAAATTCTAGTGGAGGAAGCGATGCAAACTAGTGTTATTTCGGTCTTGTTTTTTGATTTCAGTCCAAGACATTCAAGTCTTGGATCTAAGGTTCCCATACCTGAAAAATTCCTATAATTAGCCTTATTTCACCCTCATATCATTTTTAACATTCCCTAATATTCTCTCAAGCACTTAGCCATATTCTCACTTCCACGTTCAAGTCTCAAGCCCTCATCCCAAGCTAAAGTTCTCCTTCAAGATTCTTCTACAAGCTCCAATTTTCACCCTATTCATCTCCAATCTAAGGTATGTGGGTTTCTTTCATAGGTTCCTTTCACCCATGATACCCAAGCCTCCTTTTACTTAAATTGCATGATTTAATGTTGATTTACAATTGAGTATTGTGTATTATGAAATTCACTGCACATTATGTTAAAGCTATGTAAAGTTGTGACTATTTTTGTAACGACCTCGAAAAGTGCCCGAAAATGTACCTCAAAATGCTCGAATTTTTAATCTCTATATATCTAAAAATCTATTTGTTATTTTGAAAATGTAACTTGATATTCTTGTCAGGGGGTCAAACTGAGTGAAAATAGGTCCAACCCAAATTTTAGAGCAACCATCTCAAAATCCAAAAATCACAAAAAATGCTATTTAGGAGGGTCAACTTTGAAGGGGCATATCTCTTTGATCACAAAGAATTGAGTGGCCCACAACCTGCCCACTTAAAGATTAATTGAATTAGCTTTCCGATACACATGCTTTTACCTCATTCCGATTTCAGATGAATGATTTATTCCTATTTTCTTAGAACTCATTTGTGTAGATAATGCAATTTCCAGAGGAAAATTTGCCTTACTTCTGCTATGCGCCCCTATTATTTTTGGTGCCTGTTTTAATTTTGTCAGTTCAATACTTTTAAGTCTTGGACCTAAGGGTTCCCATACTTGAAAATACTTATACTTGGCCTTGTTTCACCCTCATATCATCCGAAAAATTCCCCAATACTCACTCAATCACATAGACTCATATTTCACCCTAAAATAAAGTCCCGAACTCAAGACAAATCTTAAGGATTTCATCAATCATCTTATTCAAGCTTCAAGTCTCCACTTTCAATCTTCTTCAAGGGTTCTCCAAAGTCAAGGTATGTGGTGTTGAACCATTAGGTCCTTTCACCCGTGGTTCCTAAGACTCCTTTTTAATAATATTGCATGGTTTAAAGTTTATTTTACATATGGATATTGTATATTGAGAAATTTATTACACAGTGATTTAAGTTCATGAAAGTATGGTTGTTTTTAGAATATTTTGAGCTATAAATCTTGGACCTAATGTTGAATTTGATGAGGAGTTTTTATGTGAACGTGCTGGGGTTTTTGAAAGGAATTGATTGATGGTTTTACAATAGATTTCCTTGTATGATGTCATCTCTAAATTTAATGATCTTTTACCATTATTGCAAATCTTCCAAGTGTTTGATAAAATGTTCGGCTATGGTTTCTTCAGAAATTGAAAGTCCAAAACTTGAGATATGATTTGAATGAATATATAATGATGAAATAAGTTTATGTCTATGATGAATCATATATAAAGTGTTACACTAGGGGGATGGGTGCAATCATCACTAATCTACCATAGGGTTTGTACTTTGGAAATCTAGTACACAAGGGTGATGGGTGCTGTTATCTCTAACCTTGATGAGGGGTTTGTACCTCACAAACTAGGGTGATGGTGCTATCTTCACTAACCTACCAGAGGATTTATACTTTGGAAATCTATCACACTAGGGTGATAGGTGTTGTCATGACTGACCTTGATGAGGGATTTGTACCTCATACACTAGGGTGATGGGTGCTATCATCACTAACCTTGATGAGGGGTTTGTACATCACACACTAGGGTGATGGATGCTATCATCACTAATCTACCAAGGGGTTTGTACTTTGGAAATCTAGCATACCAGGGTGATGCGTTGTATCATCACCAACCTTGATAAGGTGTTTGTACCTCACACACAAGGGTGAGTGGTGCTATCAGCACTAACCTTGATGAGAAGTTTGTACCTCACACACTAGGGTGATGGGTACTATCATCATTAACCTTGATGAGTGATTTGTACTTTGGAAATCTAGCTTGGTATCTTGTACACATGTGATATCCTATATGAACATGAGTTATCTAAGAATGTTTTACTTATTCATTGAACATATATGCCATTTTGGTATATTATGCCTATTGTCTATTATATACATTTTGATTATGATGTCTATCTATTGTTGCATTGCATCCAACATATTTAGTATATTTAAATGTATTCATACATTCTTTATGCCTACATGATATTACCATGTAGGAATCGTATGCCTTATGATTCTTCTTGTGGCTAGACAGATTGTTGAAGTTAGCCGGAGCTCCTATTGATTCTTCTTGTGGCTATATGGATTGTTGTAGTTATCCTTTTGGTGAGTCATCCATTCTGGGGATAATGACTATTCTCTTATACTATGTTCTAGGACTATTTTTCTTTTATGTATGTATTAACTATGAGGGTGAGTCCGATTGCTTTTCTTGGCCCCGGCTCTTATCTATGTAGTAGAGGTGTTGTGGACATGTTATGCATTATGCTTGAGCTTTGACTCACTCTGATATTCAAGCTATTTAAGTATAAATCTCTCTCTCTCTTAGTCCCAATTCCCCTTGTTTAGGTTTTTTACATTCTTTTACATTGCTTTCACTACCAAGGATGTGTAATGATATGCTATGAGGCTTGTTTGGAGTTCCCTATTTGTCGGATACGTCTAGGACCTAGGCTTGAGTCATGACAGTTTTGCTATGATTTGAGCTATAAATCTTTGATCTATTGTAAGAATTGACGAGGACTTTCGATGCATATTGCTTGAGCGTGTTGCAAGGTGTTGATTGATGGTTTTACAATGGATTTTCTTGCATGATTTCCTCTCTATAATTTATGATTTTTTACTAGCATTATACACCCACCGAGTGATTGATAAAATGTTTGGCTAGGGTTTCTTGGGAAATTGAAGTCCAATGTATGTGTTATGAGTTAAATGGTGTTATGATAATTATAAGATGACTTCATGATGATGATAGGGAATGTCTATATGAGTTGTTTCATAGAAAGGCACCTATAGGGTTGGATGTAGATTGTTGGGGTCTTATGTTTATTGTGTTCTTGAGAAAATAAGGAGTTCATTCTTGATGATTGAAATACAATCGTTATATGATCTCGTTTTAGTGATTCCTACCAATAAGACCATACCATAAGGTATAGTGATTAATTATCCCTACCAAAATGGCCACACCATAATGTAGAGTGACTAATGATTCCGACCGAAAAGATCATGTTGAAAGGTATGGACACCCTACCCAAAAGGCCATGTCATAAGGTAGAATAGCTAATTGTGCCTATAGAAAAATTATATCATATGGTATGGACATCCCACCGAAAAAGGCCATGCCATAACATTGAAAGACTAAAGGTTCCCACCAAAAAGATCATATCATAAGGTGTGGATGTTCTATTGACAAGGCCATGCCATAAGATAGAATGAATCACATTTCCTACCCAAAAGATGATATCATAACGTAGGGGATGTCTTATACTACCAACCAAAAAGACTATGTCATTCGATAAGGATATTGATAAAACTCTCCAAAAAAGTTATATTGTAAGGCGAGTGGGGGTCATTTGGCTCATTTCATGAACGTTTGGTACAAAAGGGTTTGTGTATGGTTCCTATATTGAGTTCACATTCCTTGTTCATGATTTACAAGCATGTTTGTACCTTAAGCATTGAACTTGCATGTCATATTGACATTATACCTATCCTTTGCTTATGATTATGCATTTTGATTATGTTTCCTATTCTTTGATAGCATTGCTTCCCACATACTTAGTATATTCAAACATACTAACACATACTATATGCCTACATGATGTTACCATGTAGGAACCAGAGCTCCTATTGATTCTTCTTGTGGCTAGATAGGTTGTTCAAGTTAGCCTTTAGTGCGGTTTCCAATCCAAAGACTTTGCTCTATGTTTCTCTTATTATGTATTGAGGCACTCTTTTTTATTTTTTGTATTGACTATGAGGGTGAGGTGGATTATATGTCTTGGCCCTCGCTCTTATCTATGCAGTAGAGATATTATTGTACATGTGGTGAAATCATGCTATGAACTTTGACTCTCTTTCTTATTGTTGTTATGTTATAAAAGATTTCCCTTATCTTCTTTTCCCATTTCATATATCTTCTCTTATTGTCATTTTAACTGCTCTCGCAACAAAGGATATGTAATAATATGCAAAGAGGCTTGTCTAGGGTTCTTTTGGGTTCCCCATTCACCGATCATGACTAGGCCCTAGGTTTGGGCTTTTATAATGACGGTATTAGAGCACTACATTGGTAGATCCTTGGAGTACAACACACCGCATTGATTAAAGTCTTATTCATGATTGTGTTGTGCCCACAACTATGAGTAGGAGGCTGTGATACATTTTAGGAAACGTTCATCTTCTTCGTGGTCTACATCGTGCTTTAGAAGTGAGATAGGGCTTTCCTCTCTAATAAATGTTCTTTGATTTTCTAGTTAATCATGTCGCTTTAAAGAGGAAGGTAAGTTGAAGGTTTTGATATTGATGTATCTTAGTTTCACTATTACTTTTGGTTGCTAGTGGGCTTCTTGTGTATCCCGAGAGGTGATGTCAACCTTTGTTGTTTACCTCTTGGTTGGGTATATTGTTTCTAGAAAGTTCATAGGTGCTAATTTGAGTTCTTATTGCATTAGGTCTTTCGTTATGGCTTGTTGGAGTTGGCGAGGTGAATTTTAATATCATACTAGGGATGGAATGGTTGTTTGCATGTTTTGACTTCATGGATCATAGTATCCATAGAATTAGATCCCAGTTCCCTAATGAACCCGTCCTTGAGTGGAAGAGTCTTGATGTGGTGGTCAAGTGATAGGAAAAGTGGTAGGTCCATTTCATGTCTTAAGGTACAATTGATCTCTAAGGGTTGCATTTATCATCTTATGGGAATTGGAGGTGTTGACCATAAGTTACCTTGTTATAGAATTGTTGGTGGTGGTAGATGAGGCCTTGAATGTCCCATTCCTGCCTTGAAAAACATTGGGAATCCATGACTTAGCTCACATGGTTTATGTCGGTTAAATGCTATTCTTACACATGTTCAAGTTCTCCTTATGGTACTAAGTTGTCCCTCTTATGGTGATTATGATGATTCCTTTAGCTCATGTGCAAGGGTGCCTTAAAGTTGTATAACTCATTGTCTCTAAAGCTTGCATAGTTTTCTTCAGATATGTTATGGTCGTTTGTTGTTGGCATTGGTCATAAAAGTATTCTACTTTCTTTCCAACTATATATGGTGTCCTACATTGTAATTTCTAGAGTTATATTTATATTAGATGGTTTTTTCTTTGATCTAAAAGAAATATTTTTCCAAAGGATATTGATATTTTACTTATGCATGATAACCTATGTCCTCCATTCATATGTTTTACGGATCAAGTGATGTTTCTAAATGTTCATGTTGTTTACTAGCTTTATGACTCATGTTTTTTGCATCGCATGCCAACATGCTAGTATATTCAAAGTACTAATGTATACTTTTTGCCTACATGATCAAATGATGTAGGGACTGGTTCTCCACGATATCATCCATGTGGCTAGCTTGATTTGTGAAGATTGTGCTTGTGGTGAGTCCTCTAGTTCATGGACAATATGCTACTTCTATCTTGCTTATGTTGAATCTTTATTTCACTTTACTTTCTAGTTTGTGTGAGAGCCTAGGACATGTCTTGGCCCCGCCCTATTCATACTAAGAGGTGTTGTTGGATACTACACTGTGTACCTATAATTTGATATTGAGATTTTATAGAGACTTATCCCTTAGACCATATCCCTTATGTGATGCTATTTGATGCTATTGATAGTAATGGAATGTGATGAATGTCCTATGTCCCTATTTCCCCACAGCTTGAGTCCTACTTACCCTTCCCTTAGTAGTTGCTTATTATATGATTCATGCAAATTCCTTTCCTTTATCTATCCCCACATCTTGAGTGATAATTGCCTATTCCCCTAGAACTATTTGTGTAATGTTTTATGTTCTGCAACAAAGCATGTGCAAATGATATGCTAAAAGGCTTGTTTATATTGCCTTTAGGTTTTCCATTCACCGTGTCACTCTATGCCCTTGGGTTTGTAACATTAGCACACCTCGAGTGATCATAAGAGATTGAGGTTCTTATTTTTCAATTAGCTATTTTATGCTCAACTAGAGAAGTATGGGGTAAGACATAGTTGTCATAACCCAAACCTAGGGAATAGATATGACATAACGAATGGGACCTTGAAGGGACCCAAACAAGCCTCTTAGCATATTAATCACATATTTTTGGTCACAAAAGAAAAGTATAGAACAACAACAGATAATAAATAGGGTAAATGGGACTAACAAAAGTCTTTGATAATCATAAAACATAATGAGTTATGCTGATAGCGTAAATACATCATAATATTCCAACCACACATCAAAACATAGAATAGAGCAGGGGCCAAGTGACTTTCTGTGCTCACAATCATAATGTCAAATGTTTAACATAAATATGTCTTAGAGATAGCAAGAGAAAATAGATAGTGCCCCTAAACTTGAGGATTCACTGTGCTTATCTTTGAACTGTCTCACTAGCCACGTGAAGGATGATCAAGAGGACCTCTGGTCCCTACATGGTGATATCATGTAGACATAAATTATGTGTTATTACATTTGAATGTACTAAGTATATATGATAATGCAACAAGACACAAGCCAACATAGTCAAAATACATAATCATAGTTAAAAGATAGCATAATTTCAAAATGGCATACATGATAAATGCTTAACGTAAAACATGATTGTAAATCATTCAACTTACATAGAACATAATACATGTGTGGGACGTGACTTCAACCAATATAGAATAATACCAAGCGAGATACAATATGGAATCCTGATAATTACCCCTCAACGGTAAAGAGGTGGTCTACTTGCTAAGGTAAATCATACTTTACCTTATGGGAGCCCATATTGTTTTGGAGAAGTAACATTCTTTATAGGAGTCCATCCCATTTTGAAAAGGATTTCATGAGAAACATCACCTTATGGGAGCCCGTCCGATTTCAGAATGAATTTCAAGGGGAAGTGCACTAAATAAAGTGACCCCAAAAAGTGCCTGAAAACATGCTTTGAAAATGCCTGGAATCATTTTTTCATCTATCTAAATCTTCATTTGTTATTACGAAAATACGACTTCATATTCTTATTCATGGGGTAAAATTGAGTGGGAAATAGGTTTAACCTGAATTTTAGAGCAACTGTATCAAAATCCAAAAATCACACAAGATGCTTATTCGGAGGGTCTATTTTGAAGGGGCATATCTCTCAGCATACAAAGAACTAGGTGGACCATGACCTACCAAATTAAATCCCCTTGAATAAGCTTTCCAACTCACTTTGTTTGACCTCATTCAGAGTTTGAATGAAGAATTTTTCCCATTTTCGTAGAACTTGATTGTACAAAAATGTAGATTTCTAGTGAGTAATTGTGTTGCCTTTGTGACGTGGACCAGTGTTATTTTGGTCCTAATTTTTTTAATTTCGTTCCAAGATTTTCAATTCTTGGGCGCAAGGGTTACCATACATGTTTTTACCTATACTTAGCATTATTTCACCCTTATATCATTCAAAATATTCCCCAATACTGAAACACTTAGACTCATATTTCACCCTAAATTAAAGCCACAAACACAAGACCAATCTTAAGGATTCCATCAAGGATCTGATTCAAGCTTCAAGTCTCCATTTCTAATCTTCTTCAAGGGCTCTCCAACGTCAAGGTATGTGGTGTTGAACTATTGGGTCCTTCCACCCGTGGTGCCTAAACCTCATTTGTACTAATATTGCATGATTTAAAGTTAATTTTACATGTAGGTCTTCTATATTGAGAAATTTACTGCATAGTGATTTTAGTACATGAAAGTGTGATTGTTTTAGCATGTTTGGATTTCTAAATCTTTGATCTAATATTGGATTTGATGAGGGATTTTTATATAAATATCTTGGGAGTGTTGCAATGTATTGACTGATGGTTTTACAATAGATTTTATTGCATGATTTCATCTCTCAATCGCATGGTCTTCTACCCCATGACACACTTCAAGGTGTTTGATAAAATGTTCGAATGTGGTTTCTTGAGGAAATGAAGGTCCAAAGCATGAGATATGATATGAGTGATGTTATGATGATGAAATAAGCTTATAAATATGATTATTACTATATGTGGTGCTGCACTAGATTATATGATGAATGCTATATAAAGTATAGAACTCGACCATGCCAAATCTGTGGGGGTCTAAGCACCCAGATAACCTAATGAAGGGTTTGCACTTCTCCACCTTGGTAATGGGAAAGAATTATCACCAACCTAGATAAGGGTTAGTAGTCATCCACCTATTGATGGGGCGGTATCACTAACCTAGATAGGGTTTAGTACTCTTCAACCTAGTGAAGGATTTCTACTTCTCCACCTTGGGGATGGGGCGACATTATGATCATCCTATATGAGTGTTAATACTCATCCACCTAGGTGATGGGGTGACATAATCACCAACCTGTATAAGGGTTATTACTCATGCACCTAAGTGATGGAGTGGCAATATTACTAACCTACCAAGGGGTTCGTAGTTTGAAAATTTAGTTTGTTTTCTTCTATACATATGATATTCTATATAAGCATGGGTTACTTAAGTATGTTTTACTTATGCATTGATCCTACGTGTCATATTACTATATCATGCCTATTATCTATTGTTATTCATGTTGATTATTAATCTTATCTCTTGTTGCATTACATCCCACATACTTAGTACATTCAAATGTACTAATACATACTCTATGATACATGATGTTATTATGTAGGAACCAAAGCTCCTATTGATTCTTTTTGTGGCTAGACAAATTGTTCAAGTTATCCTTTGGTGAGTCCTCTATATCGGGGACAATGACTATTCTCTTATACTATGTTTTAAGACTATCTTTCTTTTATGTATGTATTAACTGTGCAGGTGAGCCTGATTGATTGTCTTGGTCCCCACACTTGTCTATGTAGTAGAGGTGTTGTTGGACATGTTATGCATTATGCTTGAGCTTTGACACACTTATTATATTCAAGCTATTTAAGTATAAATCTCTTTTCCATAGTGCCAATACCCCCTTGCTTATGTTTCTTACGTTGTTTGACATTGTTTCCTTGACAAAGAATGTGTAAAGTTATGCTATGGAGTTTGTTTTGAGTCCCTTAGGGTTCAGCATTCACCAGTCACGTCTAGGCCATAGGCTTGGCTTATGACAAAGATATTATCAAAGCACTAGGTGTATATATTCTTGGAGTCAAACAAACTGCGTCAATTAGAGTCTCACTCATGGTTATGTTGTGCACCACAACTATGAGGAGGAGGCTTTGGGACATTTTAGGATATCTTTCCCTTCTTCATAGTCTATGTTGTGTTCTAGATGCTAGATAGGGCTTTCCCTCTAACGAATGTTCTTTGCTCTTTAGTTGATCATGCCGCTTCGAGGAGGAAGTCGAAGGAAGTTAAGTAGAACATTTGGATTTTGATGGATTCGAGTTTCAATATTTCTTCTCAATTCTTTTAATTGATGGTGGGGCTTCTTGTGTGCCCAAGTTTTTTATGGATCTTTTGTGTCTATTCTCTTGGTTGGGTATATTGTAACCAGAAAGTTCATAATTTTTAATCGGGGTTTGTTTGTATTAGGTCTTGCTTTGTGTCTTGTTGGATTTAATGTGATCGATTTTGATGTTGTACTAGGGATGGAATAGTTGCATATGTGTTGTGTCTCCATCGATTGTAGGACCCATAGAGTTAGAATCTGACTCCCTAATGAACACATCCTTGAGTGGGAGATTGTCAAGTGACAGCAAGAGAGATAGGTCCATTCTGGACTTAAGGTATATTTGGTGTCTAAGGGGTTGCATTTGTAATCTCATCAAAATGAAGGTGTTGAACCTAAGTTATTTTGTCTATTGAAATGTTGGTGGTGGGGGATGAGGCTTTGAATATCCTTTTCGATGTTTTGAATTTTGGGGTAGTGACCTTTGGTTTAATTAATAGACTGGTTATGAATATAAGTCTCATGAGTAAGATCTCTAGCCCTCACCATAATAGGTTTACGGTGGTTTTGGTGATGATAATATAGTTCATTTCCTAATGATATAGTGCGTATGGGTCATTTAAAGGTAGTATTACAAGTTTAAGGAAGAAGGTTGGGTGCTAGTAGGAGAGATGGGAATTTTGGTGGTAAGAGATTGCGTTCATAGCTTGTGTACTGCCAAGTGATGGTATTAAGGTGGACCTTAGTAAGATGAAGGTGATTAAAGATTATCCTAAACCTTCGACTTCATTAGATATTTGAAGCCTCTTGGGTTTAGTGGGCTATTGCCGGAGATTGTGAGTAGGTTCTCTTCTATTATTGCTCCTATGACTTAGTTGAACCTATGTAAGGCCAATATTGTGATCGACATTTTGAGTAGGATGATTTAATAGGTCCAAGAATTGCTACTTCTTGTGTTATTCTTTGGTAATAGTATGATTCATGTGTATATGGGTTGATCCTTGATCCTTTCCAATTAAGGAGACCCAAAATTATTTTCAAGAAAACCTACATGGATTTTACTTATTTTAATTTAGGATTTGAATATTATGATTTCTAAAATTCTAATGATGCATAGGTATAATGTGATTTAAACCACTGTATGAGGATTTACTTTAGGTTTATGAAGTTATAGGTATGCATGTTCCCCTTTTGAAATTACTTACACATGAGAGGTTACATTATGTATTTAAACATAGAATTAATCATGTTTTCATTTCAACTTCATATTATAAATATTAATTTTTAAATGGAGTCTTAATTACCCATGTTGTTTTCTCATTGTTCATAGCATATGCATTCATGTAAATGAATTATTTTGAAAAAATTTATGTTATGGATAAGCCCAATTTCCTTTTATGGCATGATTTTGATAAAAGGTTGGTTATGCCAATATTGTGATCACATACATATCTTTGATTTTGGCTCTTTAAGCATTTTGGGTGTTTGCACTATTTTATATATAAATGGGTTATTTCAATGCATGAGTATTATGACTATGAAATAATGATTTTGGCATTTGAACTAAGTATGAATTATTATAAATAATGTTTGGATTTTAAACCCAAATGTGTATTGAAATGATTAGAAAAAAATGACTATTGCCTCTATTCTTGTGGGATAATGACTTAGCACCGACGGATTGAGAGGGGGGTCTGTAAGAGTTGCTCCATGTTCTTGTTGCATAAAGCCTTCACTTATGGTATTGGTTGAACTTAGCTTGATGAGTTGGAGGTCTTGTAGTAGTTTGGGATAATTGCATAGCATGTTTCTAATGAGTGTAGAACTCATAAGATTATAATATGATGGGTAAGGGTGCTCCATCTATTTAGTCAACTGTGATGGGCTAGTCACTTCTCTAAGGTTGATTTGAGGTTTGGGTTTTGTTCTCAAGTCTGGAGGAGGGTAGGTGATATCCCTAACTGCCCTTTTGAATATGGAATAAGCATTTCTATTATTGGTGGAATAGTTAAGTGGGCTTGTGCACAGGCTGTGTCTATTGGGCTTCATGAATTGGGTCTTAAAACCCTATGTTATTATGTTTGTAGCGGCCTCAAGTGATGAGGTGTTAATTTGTTTAGAACTTGTGAATCATTTAGGGGTAGTGTTGCAACTCTTGGAGGATGAGAGGTTGTTTGCTAAATATTATAAGTGTGCATTATAGGTAGCAAAAAAGTGGTTATAATACTTTTAGGATTAAGAAATGAGTGTGCATTATTTTCCCAGTAAGGCTAGTGTTGTGGTTGGTACTCTAAAAAGGCTGCCTATGGGTAGCTTAGCATATGTAGATAATGGTGGCAAGAAGGATACCAATGCAGCCCATCGGTGCGCTTTGTTGGAAGTTTGTTTGAGGGAATTTGAGCATGGTGGTGTAACATTCTTAGTGGTTCCACATCTTATTTGGATAAGAGGTCTAGATTAAGAAAGGCCTTGATTCTGCCGTATTAAAGTTGGGAGTTTTAGGTGGAAAGATGGTAGAGTGGAGGTAGTCTCCCAAGGGGGAGATGGTAGTCATGGCAATAAGTAGGATAGGTGTGGTTAAGGTTGACAAACAAGTTATGGTTGTGAGTCCTTATAAGATGAAATAAGAAGTTGGTAAGGTTGCATAAGTTTGGAGATTGCCTATGGATATGGGTTTGGTTAGTCCTGTTCTTCATGCTTCTAGGTTAATGGGATGTGTGGGTGACTTTGGTACTATAGAAATCCTTGATATTACAGGTGATATGGAGGATAACTTGGCTTAGAAGGAGGTCTTGGTGGAGGTATTGGATGGATGAGTGCAGAAGTTGATTGATGAGGATGTACAGTTCGTCAAGACCCTTTGCAAGAGTCATCTATTCATATGTTTTTATCGGGGAGCCAGTGAGTGCATAGAGAAGCAATGTCCATATTTTTTTTCATTCTATCCAAGCTTATGGTGACATGTCAAGTCCTTCTTATGACTCAACGTCCTACATTTCAGCCCTATGTCATTCACATGCTTCCATGTCTAAGTTGACAAGTTTATAATGGTTTTATCCTTATGTTGAGATTTTGAAAATGGTGTTTTAAATGTAGTGTTGCATTCTTGTTGGGGCTGATTTGTTCATGACCACTCTTCTCATGTATGTTTCTTTGACATTAGGGGACAAATGTTCCTAAGGAGGAGATATTGAAATAACCCCAAAAAGTGCCTAAAAACTTGCTTTGGAAATGCCTGGAGTCTTATTTTCCATATATCTAAGAACTTGTTTGTTATTTTGAAAATGTGACTTCATATTCTGGTTCAGGGCGTCAAATTGAGTGTGGTGTAACTGTATCAAAATCCAAAAATCGCAAAAATGCTTTTTAGGAAGGTTAACTTTGAAGGGGCATATATCTTACCAAAACATGAACTGGGTGGTTCACTATTGCCAAATTAAAGCCCTTTGAAATAGCTTTCAAAATCACTTGGTTTCACCTTTTTTAGAGTTCAACTGAAGAATTTACGCCAATTTTCTTAGAACGTGTTTGTGCAGAAATACAGATTTCTAGTGAGTAATGACGCGATACATACTAGTGTTATTTTGGTCTTGTTTTTTAATTTCGGTCCAAGACTTTCTAGTCTTGGGCCCAAGGGTTCCTTTAAATGTTTTTATATATACTTAGCCTTATCTCACCATCATATCATCCTAAATATTCCATAATACACATTGAAACACTTAGACTCATATTTCACCCTAAATTCACATCCAAAACTCAAGATCAATCTTAAGAATTTCATCAAGGATCTCATTCAAGCTTCAAGTCTCCACTTCCAATCTTCTTCAAGGGATCTCCAAAGTCAAGATAAGTGGTGTTGAACCATTGGATCCTTTCAGCGATGGTGTCTAAGCCTCATTTTTACTAATATTTCTTGATTTAAAGTTAATTTTGCATGTGGGTCTTGTATATTGAGAAATTTACTGCATAGTGATTTCAATTCATGGAAGTATGGTTGTTTTAGCATATTTTGAGTTCTAAATCATCGATCTAATGTTGGATTTGATGAGGGATTTTAATATGAATCTCTTAGGGGTGTTGTTTGATTCATGGTTTTACAACAGATTTTCTTGAATGATTTTATCTCTAAAATGCGTAGTCTTCTATCCCCATTATACACCCCCAAGGTGTTTGATAAAATGTCCGGATGTGATTTATTGAGGAAATGAAGGTCCAAAACATGAGATATGACATGAGTGATGTTATAATGATGAAATAAGCTTATGAATATGATTATTTCTATATAAAGTGTTGCACTAAACCATATTATGAATCCTATATAAAGTGTAGAACTCGACCATGACTAATCTGAAGGGTCTAAGCACCAAGATAACCTAGTGAAGGATATATACTTCTCCACCTTTGTGATGGGGAGGCATTATCACCAACCTAGATGACTGTTAGTACTTATTCACCTAGTGATTAGGCGGTATCATCACTAACCTAGGTGGGGTTTAGTACTTATTAACCTAGTGAAGGGTCTTTACTTCTCCACCTTGGCGATGAGGTGGCATTAACACTAACCTTGACGAGGATACTCCTCAGCCTAGGTGATGAGGTGGCATTATCACCAACCTAGATGACCGTTTGTACTCATCCACCTAGGTGATGGGGTGGCATCATTTTTAACCTACCAAGGGGTTCATCCTTTGGAAATTTAGTTTGATATCCTATGTGAGCATGGGTTGCCTAAGCATGTTTTACTTATGCATTGATCATGCATGTCATATTGCTGTATTATGCCTATTGTCTATTGTTATTTATGTTGATTATGAAGCTTATCTCTTGTTGCATTGCATCCTATATACTAAGTATATTCAAACGTACAAATACATACTCTATGCCTACATGATGTTAGCATGTAGGAACCGGAGCTCCTATTGATTCTTCTTGAAGCTATGCAGATTGTTCAAGTTAGACTTTGGTGAGTCCTCTATTCCCGAGACAGTGACTATTCTCTCATACTATGTTCTAAGATTATCTTTCTTTTATGTATGTATTAACTATGATGATGAGCCCAATTGCTTGCCTTGGCCCTTGCCCTTTTCTATGTAGTAGAGGTGTTGTTGGACATGTTATGTATTATGCTTGACCTTTGACTCACTTATGATAATAAGGCTATTTAAGTATAAATTTCTCTCTCCCTTAGTCCCAATTTCCTTTTGTTTATGTTTCTTACCTTATTTATATTGCTTCTGCGATCAAGGATGTGTAATGATATGCTATAATCTTGTTTAGGGTCTCTTTGAGTTCCGCATTTGTCGGTCATGTCTAGGCCTTACGCTAGGGTAGCAACACTAAATAGATCCACTAGTATAACAAGGGCATAGAATAATCCCATATTGGACATAGTTTAAGGAAAGAGAGAAAATGGTCCATCCATCGGTGCTAAGTCTATTCCTACAGAATACTTATAGTAATCATACTTTAATAGCTTGTAATAAACAAGGAATCATGACATAAGTATCTCTTAAACATACTTGACCTCTAATGGTGAGCTTAACTGGAAATATGAGATTAGATCATCATCAAATATTACCCTTGCATTAACATCAAAGGCTTACAAGAGGAAAAATCTTGAAAATAGGGCTTAACTTCATGCTTGCATAATCATAGATAATTTCATGAATTCATATCATACTCGATAGCCTATATTCATCGTGAAGTCACTTGTCTTGTAAAACATGTATATATCTTTAGAATTCATAACTGGGCATTTTATGAAACACTTGATGGGTGTGTAATGCTTGTACAAAATCATGCAATTCAAGAGTGAAATGATGTGAGAAAACTCAATGCATATTAACCCACCAACATATTATACAACCCTCATGTAAGATACTCTGAATCCATGATCAGATCTCATAATAGATTATAGTTTCATCGCTCAAAACATACATAGTCTCAATAGAAAAAACTCATAGTATAAGCTTGAGAAAGATAAACATGCATATTTAATCAAGGTTTCATAAAACCCCAACATATTTTATTCTTATAAACCATAATAAAAAATACTCATGGATAATACAACTTGAAAATATGCATTTTTCATAGAATAGGAAGATTGGGCTCCATGGGTAAAAGGACCCAATGGATGAAACCGACATATGTTAAAGTTGGGTTTTCTTGATGTAGGCTTGAAGGAGACTTAAAGCTTGAATGGAGTTCTTGAGATCTAGAATTAAGCTTGAGGCACTTGAATTTGGATGAAATATTTGGTTAAGTCTTAGAGAGATTTTTGAAAGGGTGGCTAAATAGGTGCTTTCATGCATAAGCTGGCATGGGGCGATGAGACCAGTGCCTTAGGTTGAAATGGAAAAAATAAGGAAGTGACAAAACTAGTTCATGACAGGTCCGCATCATAGAGCCATCACAGACAGCTTCTATCTCCAAAAATTTTGCGAACATCAATTTTCACTACGACTCTTCTAAAATTGGGGTTATACTCATTGTCCACTCAATTGCTCCCCAAATCAAGATTATGAAGTTGGATTTTTGAAATAACGCACGAATGTTGAGATATAAAAGATTTACAATTCTAGGCATTTCTGAAGAACATTTTTGGGGCATTTCAATAGTGTTGTGACACCTTATTATCCCAAGATAAATGGGAAAGTTGATCTCTCAAATCATAAGATTACCATGAATGAAAGCTAGATTTATTAGATAGGAAAGCTTGATGATGCATTATGGGAATACCAGACTCCATTAAAGCCATAGTTATGTCTTCATATCCCCTTATATTAGGGGAGTTTTGTCACTTTACTGTATAGCTCGAACACAAAGAAATATGGGTACTCTAAAAGCTAAACTTGGATTGAAATGATCTATAGGAATTTAGCTTACAATAACTCAACAGACATGATGAATTTCGCTTGAGGGAATATAAAAGTTTAGCATTTTACAGTCAAAGATAAATATGTATCATGATTCAGGAATGAAGAACCGTCTATTTGCACTAAGCAACTTGGTCGTTATGTTTAACTCAAAACTTGAGTTTATTTTTCAAAAAACACAAGTTGAACTAGATACATCATTACAAGCTTTCTCAGTTATATTCCTATGAAGCTATTGAAACGGAAGGCAAAGATAGTTCATGGTTTGAAGTCAATGGGAAAATGATCAAAACGTAACTAGGAAATACTGAAAAAGTGAGGATAGTTAAAGCTTGGGCACTTGGTCTAGTCTGAGTATATCAATTAGCATACGTAGTGATGCGATGTTAAATCAGGCACTACTTGGGGAAAACTTGTGATTTTGTTATAATTTTTCTCGTTTTGTGTCTTAATATGGATAGATTTGCTCAGGTTTTACATGTTTTTATTTTTACTAATATTCAACTTAAAGTCTAGAAAAATATAGGTGACCTATTTATTTTTTTGAGAGTATGTAGGTTCAAGTCCAATAAAACAAAAAGGGAAAAAGCTAGGACTTCATGAAGAGTTGTAAGAGTCATAAAGTTACCACAACTCATACATGCTACTTGCGGATCACAAGTCAATTGAATAGTGAAAGAATTTTGGTCTTGTAACAACCCTCATGCTTATAGGCTTGGAAAACTAGAAGCATAGGATTTTACTGATAGTCTGATCATATGAGCCCCTACATGGCCGATAGAAGAAACCACGGGTCATAGAAGGTTTTGGGGATTGTGCCAAGTGAAGATGGAAAATTAAAGGAATTTTGGAATTAGAGGAACCACAACCAGTCAAAAGGTTCCGTAGAAGGCTCTAAAGGGAATAAAATTTTCTAGGTCTGGCAAAGTAATACAGAATGATTTACAACCTATAAGTGGAACTACCGGTCATTTTGCATGTTCTCGGGTTGGAAGCTTCAAAATTTGACTTCTGTGACATGCCAGTCTGCTAGACAAGCTACAGACTATCAGATTAACCATGACTCATAGGAAGGGTCTTTTGGATGGTCACGAGAGTTTTTAATGAAGGGCATTTTTAAAATTTCAAATTTATCTTAGTCCTAAACTATGTCATTTTGGCTATCCTGATCAACTTAATCGACCTAGCCCTTATAAGTTCTATTCCTAAATAATTCAATGCCTTTTATCCTCAAATTTCCCTCGATGGTTCTTAATATTTATCTCTCAAAGTCAAGGACTCCAGAAAAACTAGGGGTTGAAGGTTTGACAAGGATTTTTTCCAATTTTTTTCTTTAGTTCTAAGGATTTTATTTTAGGTATGTTGTGCTTCATTTATGGATTAGTTTTATCCATTAAAACCAATCCAAAATCTCTCTTTTATCAATGTTTCATGATTCCTTCTCATGGTATTTTATACTATGATTTCCATTACATGAATTATGATTATTCCATAGACATTGAACTTATCTATAAGCAAATTATGATGAGTTTTACATGATATATATGACAAGCAAAAGTATGTGATTTTAAAGTATGCATGATTATGGCTTAATGATTATGATGAGTTTTACATGATATATATGACAAGCAAAAGTATGTGATTTTAAAGTATGCATGATTATGGCTTAATGATTTGATGTGAGTTCTTTTACTAATGATCTAAATTGACTTTAATGCTTGTTTCCCTCTATGAATCTCATCTAATTATATGATTTGGACTGAATTGCCTATGGAGCCACATTTAGCCCAAGTCTTTTATGCCAAATCTAGTAGATTTTTTGACTATGAACTAAAGTATAAAAAAACATATTTCGAATGATGATATGATAATGCTATTGCAATGATAAAGAAAGACCCTAATGCTTATGATGATGTTAAGGTGGGAATATCTACCCACATTATATTGAAAAGCAAAAAATGTGGACTATTTTTATGGCATGATGTTTCGTTAAAGGATATGATGATCATTTTAAAAGATATAAAAGTGTAATTTTAAATGAAGTATGAATTATGTCAAAAGATATATATATGTATGATTTATTTATTTCTTGGATATGACTTAGCACCGAGAGCACATTAATAGATTACATTGTCCCACAAATATTTTCCACCATAGGAATGATGTTCATGTTTTAATGCCTTAAAGGTGTGCTATTGGATCTAATTAGCTTTATTGATGGACAGTCACCATGCCAAGATAAATTCTAAATGGTGGGGTCAAATTATAGGTTCTTAGTATACTAGGATAGAGCCTAACGGGTGATGATCGAGTCTTTATTTTCAAAGTACTCTCCTCTTTGCTTGATGTAAAGGGAACACCAAGATTCCATGTAATAATTTGCATGGTCTTATGTATCAATTATAGTCTTATTACCACATATGCATGTTAAGATTATGAATGATTTTAATGATGCCTATCCATGATTTTCATCTGGCATGCTCATGCATCTTATGTCCTTATCCTATTGGTTATGATTATGTGTATTGATGTTATTGTGATGTCCTTTGATTCATGGCGTACCTACATACTTTACATTTAACTTACTAATACATACTTCATTACCTACATGATTTAACCATGTAGATAAGGAGAGTATTCCATTATATGGCTAGATTTAGATTTTAAGCATGAAGATTTGTTGGTGAGTTGCCATGCTTCGAGAACAAGCCCCTTCATAATACTATACCATTTGAGACCTTTTTGTTTTCTTTTGAGGTATATCTTAAGGCTGAGCTAGTGCATTATATGCTAAACCCAACCAGCATCTATGATGTAGAGGCATAATTTGGAGTGAATGAATTTATATATATTTCCCTATAGGCATTATGACATTCTTACTTTTATATACTTCTGCTTGCTCATTCTCTTATGGATGCTTGTGTTACCTTATGAATACTTATAATATGAACACAAGGCTTAGATAGAATGCCTTTGGGTGTCACATTCTCCATGTCACGGCTAGGTCCTATGTCAAAGTCGTAACAAAAGCGGTATCAAAGAATAAAGTTTGAAAGCATCCTAGGGAGACCAACATATGCATCTAGTAGAGTCTTTTTCATTGGTGTGAATTTCCCCACACTAATGTATAGGACCCTATGAGACATTTAGGAAAACTTTTCTTCCTTCATCATCTATGTCATACATTCAAAGCTTCTATGCCCTACTGTTCATCCTTTGACCTTTTCAAAAATGGATCCACAACATGCTCCTTTTCATAGGGTAGGTAATGTGAATGAAGGTTAAGTTCCTGTTCATCCCTAAGATCCTCAAGTCCCTTGGTGGACCATGTTTGAACTAATGAGTTTAGAATCATAATTACTATGCTAGTTCAAGCCGTTTCTTTTGCCAAGACTACTACACTAGCTTCATAGATAAGAGATTTTGCTAGTATGTATCCCTAGAGTTTCGTGGTTCGAAGGTGGATGTAAATTCACAAGAGTTCATTGATGAGGTGTGTAAGCTGGTGGAGATTATGGGGGTTTCTTCTAAATCAAAGGCTGAATTGGTAGCTTATCTACTTAAGAGGGTTACTCAAGTTTGGTTTATTCAATGGAAATCCAAAAGGGTTGATGAAGGGACTATTGGTTGGGAGATATTTAAGGATACTGTACTTGATTATTTTTCGCTATTGAATTAAGGGAAGTAAGGTGATGGTATTCCTGAACTTGAAATAAGGTGGAATAAGTATGAGGTTCTATGCCCTCAAGTTTACTATATTGTTCATGTTTGCTCCCTTTTTTGTTGCAGACTCTAAGGCCCACGTGACCAAACTAAGTTTGGGTATAACTTACTTGTAACGATGGAATACAAGGTTATCATACTCATTAATGAAATGGATATCTCTAGACTCATGACATATGATGAACAAGTCGAGAGCAAGAAGTTAGAAAATATGAGAATAAAGGGGTCTAAGAGGGCTCGTTATAATGTCAGGTTCTCCTATGGTAAGTCTCTTGGTTGCAAATTACAAGAAGGCTAAGGGCCATCTAAAGGCGTTCCTCAAAGGTTTAACAAAGAGAAATATGCCAATACTAAGGCTTAAAGTGATCTTTTTGAAATATGATACTATTTCTCCTTGGTTCCCCAACCGTGGGAGGAACTATGATGGTGAATGCTAAAAAGGTTCCAGTACAAGTTTTAGGTGTGCAAAGATGGGACAAAACATCATTGAGTGTCATAATTCTACTAATAAGTGTAAAGAAGGGCATCCCAAAGGTCAAGTAGATCAAAAGGGGAAAGTGTGGCAATTTACATAAGCTCAAGGTAGAGGTCCACGTGGTAATCGGTTCTATTCTTTGCATGTTAGACAAAAAATTGATGAATCTCCTAATATGGTCACCACTATATTTAATATCTTTGATGATTATGTGTATGCTTTGCTTGACCCTGGTACCACTATGCCTTTGGTTACTCCTTAAGTTTCCATAAAGTTTGATGTGTCTCAAAAGTTATATTAGAACCTTATTCAGTCTGTACTCCTATTGGTGAGTCAATCTTAGCCAAGAAAGTCTATCAAAATAGTCTTGTGTTGGTCTTATATAAAGTCTTTCATGTGATCTAATTGAGCTTGATATGACCAATTTTGATGTTATTCTTGGTATTGATTGGTTGCATGCCTCCTACACTTTTATTGATTATAGGACCCAAAAAGTAACATTCCAGGTCCCTAATGAGCCTATAATGGAAGGGAACCAATTCCATTTTCAAAGGGTTGTTTGTCTCTTACATGAAAGCTAGGAAAACAATTTCCAAAGGCTATCTATATCATGTTGTCTAAGTTCCCCAATGTCTTTCCTAGTGATTTGCCTAGCATTCCTCCTGTAAGGGAAATTGATGTTGGTATTGATCTTTAGCTGGACAACCAACCTTTTCAATGCCTCCATACCGCATAGCCTTAGTGGAGTTGAAGGAGTTGAAGGGATGATTAAAGTAAATGCTTAATAAAGAGTTCATAAGGCCTTACAGGTCACCATGGGGTTGCTCCCGTATTATTTGTAAGGAAGAAGGATGGTTCACTATGGATATGTAGAGTTTATCGACAATTGAATAAGGTAACCATAAAAATAAGTATCTACTTCCAAGGATCGATGACAGCTTTGATCAACTATAAGGAGTAAGTTATTTCTCTAAGATTGGCCTTTAGCTAGAATATCAACATTTGAGGGTGAAGGAAGATAACATTCCAAAAAAGCTATTTTGAACTCAGTATGGTCATTATAAATTTTTATTTATGTTATTTGGACTAATAAATGCTCTAGCTGTTTTTATGAACTTGATGAATAGGGTCATTAAAACATATTTGGACATGTTTGTGGTGCTTTTAATAGATAATTAATTGGTTATTCACGAGATGTGAAGGATCATGAAGATCGTTTGAGGATTGTGGTTTATATGTTGAGCAATAGGTAACTTTTTTCTATGTTTAGCAAACAAATTTTTGTTAAGTGAGGTGGCTTTTCTTGGTCACATTATTTCAGGTGATGGTATTAGAGTTGATCCAGAAGACAGAGGCAGTGAAGAATCGGCCTAGACCACTGTCTCTATCTGATATTAGAAGCTTATTTTGTTTGGCTGGATAATAAAGATTGTTTGTTGAGTGATTTTCCTTACTTGCTTCTCCTTTGACAAGGTTGACCCAAATTAAGGTAAAATATCAAGAGACTAATGAATATGAGAAGCGTTTCCAAGTGTTGAAAGATCGTCTCACTTCGGTTCCTATTTTGACATTGCTCGAAGTTTAAGGTGGTTTTGTTGTGTATTGTGATGGATCCCATATAGGCTTAGTATGTGTATTTATGCAACATGAAAAGGTTATTGTCTATGCTTTAAGGCAATTGAAAGTGCATAAAAAAAATTATCCTATAGATGATCTTGAGTTATTGGCCGTTGTGTTTGCATTGAAAATTTGGTGACATTATGTTTACAAGTACAAGTTGATATATTCACGAATCATAGAAGTTTGCAATATGTGTTCAGTAAAAGATATTTGAACCTAATACAAAGAAAATAGTTGAAACTTTTGAAGGATTACAATATGAGTGTGATATATCATCCTGGCAAGGCTAATGTTATGGACAATGCATTGAGTAGAATGTCTATGGGAAGCTTTGCACACATTAAAAATGAAACAAAAAAATGGTCAAAATTTTTTATCTCTTGTCCTATTTGGGTGTGAGATTGAACAACTTAAGAATTGGTGGTTGTTAGTGCCTAACAGGGCAGAATCATCCTTAGTGGAGTAAGTCAAAGAAAAACATGACATAGACCACACATAGGTTGAATTGTAGAACTTAGCAGTTGATACAAAAATAGAGGTCTTTTCATAAAGGCAGAAAGAGTACTACGTTATCAAGGGCGGTTATGTGTGCCTAAGGTGGATGGCTTAAGGGAAAGGATACTTGATAAAGTTCATAATTCCAAGTGTTCTATTCATCTGGGATCCATTAAGATGTAGAGAGATTAGAGAGAAGGGTATTGGTGGAATGACATAGCAAAGTGTGTGATGGGGTTTGCTAATTGTCAACAAATGCAAGTGGAACAACAAATACCCGATGCTTTGACTCTTGACATTGATATACCTATTTGGAAATGGGAAGAAGTGAACATAGATTTCATCACATTTTTGTGAAAGACTAGAGTGCAATTTAACTCAATATTGATGTCTATGGATAAAATGACAAAAACAATCCACTTTTAGCCAGTAAAGACTTCTTATGGTGCAGAGGACTATGCTACGGTTTACATCTAAGAGTTAGTGAGGCTGCATGGAGAATCACTGTCCATCATCACAGTTAGGAATGCTCAATTTACTTCTTAATTTTGGGAGTCATTTAAAAAAGGCTATGGCACTTATGCAAAGTTAATAACAACATTTCATCTATAGATGGACAAGATGAAGGAACAATGCATACATTGGAGGATATGTTGAGGGCTTGTGTGCTTGATTAAAAGGAAGTTGGTATGATTACTAGCCTCTCATTGAATTTGCTTATAACAATAGTTTTCATTCAAGCATTACCATATTCCCTTCGAAGCATTATATGGTAGACGGTGTAGATCACTAATAATTTCATTTGAAGTTTGAGAAATGTCATTGGTTGTACAAGATTTGGTATTAGATGCCATAGAATAGGTGATACGTTTAATGGAAAGGTAGAAGGTTGCCCAAAGTTGTCAAGAGTTATATACTAATGTTAGGAGAAGAGAACTATAGTTTGATAAAGGTGATTGGGTGTATTTGAAGATTTTCCCAATGAACGAAGTGATGTAGTTTGCTAAGAAACTAAAAATCAGTACTTGATATATGGGACCTTATAAGATAGTGAAAAAATATGGGTAGATAGCTTATGAGCTAGGTTCGACAATGGGGTTAGCTATTGCTCATTTGGTGTTTCATGTATCAGTACTAAGGAAATGCTTGAGTGACCCTAATTTTTCAGTCCCATTGAAGTATATTAAGGAAAACGTTACTTATGTAGAAGTACCAGTTGAAATTTTGGACCGACAAATGAAGCATTTTAGAAATAAAGAGGTTGTATCCATCAAAGTTTTATGGAGAAACCAACAAGTTGAGAATAAGACTTGGGAGGCTGAAGCGGACATGATGAAAGGATACCCTTACCACTTTCCTTCCATTCAAGCCTAAGGTATCTTATATGATCCATTCCTTCAAAATTCTAAGGAATGCATATATGTTAAGAATTTGCATGCATACATGATTGTAAAACTACTTTTCAATGATATTTGATTCATAAGTTTAATGATCTTATGAAAAAGAAGATTATGTTGCATTTTTGCACATTGGTTACAATGATAAATGTGTTTCTCTCTATTCAAGTGCATTTCTACCTCATTAGATGATGAATGATCCCAAGAGGGAGATATTGCAACACCCCTCAATTTTATAGGTTGCGTAAACTGGAGGCTTAGGTTTTGTTGATGGTTTGATCCTACGAGCCACTCCACAGACCATAGAAGGAATCATGGGTCATAGGTGGGGTTTCTATAATGTGCCAAGTTAAAATGGAAAATTGAAAGAATCCTATAATATGAATTAAATGTTACCAGGATGAAATGTATAAGAAACCACCACTCATCAAAAGGTTTCATAGAAAGAGGCCCAAAAGGACCTAAATTTTTTAAGTCTTGAACATTTTTACGTAAGGACTTATGGTCTATATATAGAACTACATGTCATTCAACATCTTCATAGATTAGAAGTTTCAAATAATAGAAACTCATCTTTTGTGACATGAAGTTTTAAGGGACTAGGTATGGACCATTAGATAAACCAAGACCTGCAATAAGGGACTAGGTATGGACCATTTGACGAACCATGACCATAAGAAGGGTCTGATGGACAATTGCCACTATTTTTAATGAAGGGTGTTTATAATATTTCCTATTCAACTATGTCCTAAACTTTGTCGTTTTGGCTCTCCTAATTGAATTAACCAACCTAGCCCTTATAAGTTCGATTCCTAAACTATTACAAGGCTTTAATCCTCAAATTTCTCTTATGCATTTTTAATATTTCTATCTCGAAGCAAAGGATTCCATTAAAGCTAGGGCTTGCAGGTTAGACCAATATTTTGGTTACACCCGATAAAATTATCAAAATACCCCTAGTTGAGATGCACTCATATACCGGGTCTTCCTAAACATTGTTGGCAAATTAGAGGCCAGAAATATGATCAACATGGACAATTATGTGGAAAAATTATCCCAGTTAATTTTTTGAGCAACTGAATCAAAAGATAATTTTTCGATACAAAAATAAAATTCTAGAGAATTATGCGACATGTCTGTGTCGAGGACTTATTGTGGACTTGCACTTAACAAGGCTTCTAGTATTTTCTACGTGATTAGAAAATTAATCAGAAATTTTTGAAAAAAATGGATAGGTACGAGATAGGTCTGCATTTTTGACCTAGTCCCCCGACCTGTTCCACCGAAGTTCAAAATTTAAATCTTCTAAGGGATATTCTAGACATTTCCTCACCCGTTTTGTACATAATCCATGACCAATATAGGTTGCTTTTGGTGTAAAAATGGTTCCTAAACCCATTTGGATGTCCCTTATGCAAAAACTAAGTAGAGACTTTAAGTGAAGAATAGGAGATAGATCTAGGATTGAGGCTTAATTCTTGCGAAATTGATTGTAAAACTCCATACCAGGTATGTAAGGCTAAATTAAAACATGGATTTGTCCTTCCATGTGCCCCTATTGATGGTAGTAGAGAGATTGTGAAAATGTTGACCTCTATACATGTTTCTCATGAATGTTTTCTTGTAAATGATAACTATTCTAGGGATTTCCAATTGTTGATGATCATAATAAACTTTATATCACTATTTAACTACTTTTAATGAGTTATTTCAGAAAACCCTACATGTTATTTTCATAAAAGATTCCATGAATGAGCCTAGGGATTCAATCTAGAGCCTTGATTTGAGAATATTGATTATGATTATGATATCAATATGATAGTGGGTTCATAGAACTTGTGGTCATAAGGGTCTGCATTATTGAACTCTAAAGATTTGTGAAATAAGGTCCTCTTAATCATTTGGTCTAAGCTTCCTTGGAGGATATGAGTACGAGTTGGTTTGATTTGATGGTTGATACACCAAAAGGCTTAATTGTGATAGAACTAATGGATTGATAACAATCCTTATGAAACTTAATCATTGGTTTATTGAGATGAATTATTAATGAGCATTGAGTCATGAGAAGAGTATCCAATATCTAAATTACTAAGAGTAAGCCAACTCGAACTCATTAACTACGTCACAAAGCATAGTTGATAATTGAACCATTAAATCAAATGTTCACTTGCTTGTATGTCCCTAAAATAATAGACGACTTAATTTATCGATCCATTATGGATTCAACATGTTCTTCACCTGGCAAGTATGGAATGGCTGTTGCAACAATAGTGGGATTATTGTACAATCACTAGCTCATAAGTGATTGTTCTCGGATAAGAGAATCTCCTTGATAGTTTAGATACTGATAATACTCTGGTTGGATTGTATTTGATTCAGATTGGATTGGATAGTATTGATGGGTCATTGTGTACTCTTTATTCTTTCTTTTGATAGACATTGACAATCCTGATTGAGTTCTTATCTCTTGATTTGAGTTATTTGAGTTGATATAATTCTACCTTGATGTGTGTTTCATTTAGCTATTTCATACACTCAGACATTCCATGTAATAACGTCCATTTATACTAAATCATTTCATGATAAATAGATAGGTAGTAGAGATCATCAACACGTGCACTATTGAGGATCAATTATAGTCAGCTGAATTGGTGAGCTCTCTCCTACTCTAGAGGATTCTCATTTATATTATCATCTAGCTTTTAGAGTCAGACTTGTTTTATTTTGATTTGAGGTAGCCATGGGTCTATCATTTGCATCAACAAATAGATGATATAGGCTTTATAAACTAGAGTCAATTTGTTGATTGGATCTTATTTAGAGCTAGTTTCTTTCATACTAGCATGATTAATTTGATATGATTATATATGAATTAGATTGTCCGCCTATTATTATCATAGTCTTTTGTTGATTTGTTAAATATGTTGATTGAATGAATGTTATGAGGCTAGGTAGTTCATTTGGGGACTAGCAATAGTCTTAACATGTGGCCATACCAGGGTACTCTCTCGGGGCTTGAGAAACTTCGTATTAGAGCATAGAGTTCAAGTGTCCTAGGGAATCTATGAAGCCATGTCTGGTAGAGTCTTGTTTATGGGTGTGTTGTGCACCACACTTTATAAGAAAAAGGCTATAGGATATTACAAAAAATTTAACTTCTTTCCTATTTTGATTTGTCCAATATAGTTAAACTCTATGAATCTCTTCTAATTTGTGCATTACATATTTGTATAATTTTTGTCATGTCTACAAGAATAGATGCTAGAGGAATAGGACATCCTACCAGACAAATTTTAATCAACCTGACTCCCAGGATCATAACAAACCCATAACCCGAGCTATACCTGTTGAGCAGCCACCTCAAGATAAAATCTTGAATGTTAAGGTTCGTCAAGCCATCCATACTTTATCCAAGGCTATGACAGCACCAGTTGCTAGACAGGGAGTAGGTACATAAGATGCTTTAGACACATCAAGAGTCAATGAGTTATTGAGAATGAACCCGTTTGAGTTCACTGGTCTACACACAATGATGGCCCAGGGAACTACGATGATGTGCTCTAGAAAGCATTTTAAGTGATACATGTGGATAATATTAGCAGAGTTGAGTTGGCTTCTCACCAGCTAAAAGGTTTTGTCCTACTATTATTTGATCAGTGGAAGAAGGGTAGAGGCGAAGAAGCCCTAGTGCTAACTTCAGAAGTGTCTGAGGAAACTTTCTTGGTGCACTTCTTTCTGAGCGAGATGGGGAAAACCAAGGTACAGAGTGTTCTTAAATCTAAATAGGGCTCTATGATTGTGCAGGAGTATGGGATCAAGTTCACCCAGCTATCTCACTATGCTCCAGATATGTTACATATATAAGAGGGAGAATGGGCTTGTATGTGGATGGGTTGAACAAGGGACCAAAGAAACATGGGAGGAGACTTATGCTTGTGAATGACAAGGATATTCATGAGTTATATGCAATGCATTGATGAGGAGAGTAAGTGGGATAGGGAAGAGTACAAAAATAGTATGGCAAAACATCCAGTAATGATATTGGGATGATAAGGAATGGGAATGGTAATAGGTTTAAGCCAGGGCCAGGACCATCATCTTCTTGTCGACATGTGCCACGAAATAAGAATGAACAAAGGCCTTAGAATTTCAGAACCTAGAAATCTCAATTATAGGCTAGTATGGCTCAAGGTTAATAAGGTAAATCCCCATGTGGCAAGTGCGGCAATCATGCTTGGGGAAATACTGTGAGGGAAGTGATGCATGTTTCAAATATAGCCAATTAGGTCATTCTTAGATAGATTATCCAAAGTGTGCTTATCAGGATTAGTCCTCGGCATCAGTCCCACAAGATAGAGGAAATCAGAAATTTGCTATCTTAGGTGCAAGCGGAGATATAACCTATTTGTGTGCCATAGGTAGTCGTCAAGATAAGAACTCCCTAGATGTTGTAACGCATATGACTTGAGTCTTTACCCTTGATTTCCATGTCTTGATCAATCCAGTGCCACACTGTTGTTTGTGCCTCCTTCTGTGGCTAGTAGATTTAATAGAAATTGTGTCTTCTTAAACCCTAAAAGTTTTCTATTCCAGTTGGTGAGCCTGCTCTTGTTGAAAGAATCTCTAGAGACTATGTAGTGTCCATCCACCATAATGATACTTTTTTTCCTGATTTGATTAAATTAGATATGATTGATTTTGATGTAATCCTTGGTGTGGATTGGCTTCATGCCTGTTATGACTCCATTAATTATAGGACCCGAATTGTTATGTTCCAATTCTCGAATGAATCAGTTCTCAAGTGAAAGGGTGAGTTTGTTGCACCTAAGGGTTAGTTTATATCCAACCTTAGGGCCAAAAAGGTAATCTTAAAGGGTTGTATGTATTACCTCATGCATGTTAAGACTAATGATTCTAATCCTCCTACTCTAAAGTTAGTGCCGATTATAAAGGAGTTTTCTAAAGTATTTCCTGAGGATCTGCCTGGAATCCCTCTTGACAAAGAGATGGACTTTTGGATTGATGTTCTCCTTGATACTTAACCGATGTCAGTTCTACCTTACAGGATGGCCCCCATTGAGTTGAAAGAATTAAAAGAGCAATTGAGAGATTTATTAGAGAAGGGATTTATTAGGCCGAGTATTTCTCCTTCGGGTGTTCCTATCCTATTCATGTGAAACAAAAATGTGTCTCTCAGAATGTGTATTGATTGTAGGCAATTGAACAAGGTCATGACATAGAATAACTATCTTCTCCCCAAGATGAATGATCTGTTTTACGAACTTTAAAGTTCCTCTTGGTTCTCAAAGACAGACGTTAGATTTTGTTACCATCAATTGAAGGTAAGGGAATGTGACATCCTGAAGATTGCCTTTAGGACTCATTATGGACATTTTGAGTTCTTAGTCATTTCCTTTTGGTTGACTAATACACCTGTAGCCATCATGGATTTGATGAGAAAAGTGTTTAGATAGTGCCTCGACATTTTTGTGATAGTATTTATTGATGAAATTTTAGTGTACTCGAGAGATAAGGAGGAGCATGCCATCACCTCAAAATTGTTCTCCATACTCTCAAGGAAAATGAGCTGTATCTAAAATTTTCAAAGTGCGAATTTTGGCTCATGTCTGTTGCTTTTCTAGGCCATATTGTCTCAGGTGATAGTATTCGAGTAGACACCCAAAAGATTGAAGCAGTTAAGAATTGTCCCATACTGATCTCTCCAATTGACATAAGAAGTTTCTTGGGATTGGTAGGCTATACTGTAGATTCATTGAAGGATTTTCTTCCATATCCTCACCATTGACTAAATTTACTCAGAAGAAGGCCAAGCCTTAATGGTCTGATGAATCTGACAAAAGCTTGCAAGAGTTGGAAATAAGATTGAGTACTGCACTAGTTTTAACCTTGCCTGATGGAATGAAGGATTTTGTGATATATTGTGATACATCTAGAGTGGGATTGGGCTATGTGCTGATGGAGATAATAAAATTGATAGCTTATGCGTCTAGATAGCTTAAGGTTTATGTGATCGAGGAACTATCTATCCCATCATCTTGAGTTGGTAGTGGTGTACTTATACTTAAGATATGGTGCCACTATTTATATGGAGTACATATGATCAATTGTTTTGAAAGTACATCTTTAGTCCGAAATTGCTCAATCTGCAATAGAGGAGATGGTTAGAATTACTCAAGGACTATGACATGAGGATTCTCTACCACCTAGATAAAGCTAACATTGTCACTAATGATCTTAGCAGGTTATCAAAGGTTAGTATTTTCCACGTTGCCGAAGGAAAAAAACGAATTGGCTAATTAAGTACATAGATTGGCCTGATTGGGAGTTTAACTCTATCGAAGATAATGATGAAAGAGGAGTCAATGTCAAAATGGGTCTGCTTCATCTTAAGTGGTAGAGGTGAAAGTAAAGAATATCCAAGATCCTATTATACATCAATTGAAAGAAGTTGTCCGCAACTATAAGATGATGGTTTTATCCAAAAAGAAAGATGGTGTGTCGAGATACCAGAGTAGATTGTGTGTTTCGAATATTAATGGTGTTCAAACTAGAATTATGGTTGAAGCCAACGAATCTAGGTGTTCTATTCATCTTGTCTCCTCCAAGATATACCATGATTTAAGGAAAGTCTATTAGTGGAGCTGAATGAAAAAGGATATTGCTTGAGTTTATTTCCAAGTGCCTGAATTGTCATAAAGTCAAAGTTGAGCATCAAATGCTATGTGTATTGGATCAAAACTTTGAGATTCCTTAATTGAAGTAGGAGGTGATCAACATGGACTTCATTACTAACTTACCGTAGTCTCGAAAGCAACACGATTTGATATAGGTAATTGTTAATAAGATGATAAAATCAACTCACTTCTTAGCAGTTAGGACACTTAACACTATAAAAAATTATGCCAAGTTGTACCTCTGTGAGATTTTAAAGTTGCATGGAGTTTCCTTGTCTATCATCTCAGAAAGAGGAGCTCTATTCACATCCTAAATTTGAAGATCTCTTCAGGAAGGATTTTATACTATGGTGAATCTTACTAGCTTGCAACATTAGACAGATGGTCAGGTGGAGTGTACCATTCAGACCTTGGAAGATATGTTGAAGGCTTGTGTCCTTGACTTTAAGGGTAATTAGGATGCCCATTTACCTATAAACAAATTTGCATATCACAATAAGTATCATGCAAGTATTCAGATGGATCCCTATGAGGCTTTATATGGGAGGAGATGTAGATCACCAATTAGGTGGTATAAAGTGGGTGAAGCTAAGTTGATTGGCCATGATCTTGTTCACCAATCGATGCAAGGGTAAAGGTTATTAGAGAAAGGTTGAAGAATGCACAGTGTCGATAGAAATCTTACACTAATGTGTGAAGGAAAGACTTAGAGTTTGGTGGTGAATGATTGGGTGTAAATGAATGTGTCACCCATGAATGTTGTCATGAGATTTTGGAAAAAAGAGGAATTTTAGTCCTCATTATATTTGTCCCTTCCAGATTGTGAAGAGGATTTAGAAGATTCCTTATGAGTTAAAGTTACCTTCTCAGCTAGATACGACTCATATGATCTTGCACGTGTCAATGTTGAAGAAGTGTTTGGGAGATCCTCCACTAGCAATCCCTATTGAGAGTACTAGAGTGAAAGATACCTATCCTATAATATGTTCCTATCTGGATTCTTGATCGGCAGGTTCAAAAATTGAGAACCAAAAGATATTGCCTCAGTAAAAGTGTTCTGGAGAAATCAATTTGTTGAGGAAGTCACATAGGAGGATAAGGAAGACATGAAAGCTTAATACTCGCATCTATTCATGCTCGATGAAGGAAATGTTGAAGATAATATTGTACCCTTAACTTGAGTTCATTTGTTCATTCTTGATTTTGAATAATGATTGACTAGATTGTTCATTGGTCGATAGTTTGATTGATTGATTGATTGTCGAGAGCAGTCTTGATTATTTTTCATGCCTTGCTGTCTACCTTTACTCTTCATCCAAGGATGAATGATTAAAAGAGTGAGGTAATATTACACCCAATAAAATTACCAAAATATTTCTATATGAGAAGACCTTGCATAATGCATCTTCTTGAACTTTGTTGGCAAATTCAAGTTCGAAAATGCAATCAACATGAAACATTGTGTGGGAAAACGATCTTGGTTGATTTTTAGACCAACCAAATTAAAAGGTAATTTTTTATGCAAAATGCAATTCTAGAAAAGAATGCAACATGTCCTCATCATGAAATTGTTGCAGATTTGCTCTTCACTGGGGTTCTAATGTTTTTTATGGGATTAAGACATCAATCAGATAATTTTGAAAAATGTAAAGGTATGTGATAGCTCCGCATCACAGACTTGGTCCCCCTACCTGTTCCACCGAAGTTTAAAATTTTAAATCTTTTGAGGGGCATTCGTAGATTTTCCCACCCATTCTAAATATAATTGATGTGCTATCAAAATACATCATATTTTGAAATGACCCCAAAAAGTGCCCAAAAATATGCCTCGAAAGTGCCAAAAATTGTAATTTCCATATATATAAAAATATGTACATGACATCAAATCTTCAACTTCATATTCTTGTTCACAGTTTCAAACTAAGCAGGGAATGGGCCTAAACCCAATTTAAGAAAAACTGTAGCAAAATTTGAAAATTGCAAGGTTACGGTTTCAAGAGACGATCCGTGCCCCTGGAGCGACGCGCCAAGGGTGTGCTATAGTGTATTTTATGCACTATTTTTCTTGTCTAATCCAAGCCTTTTTGGTCTTGGGCCTAAGTGTGAAAATGCTTATAATTAGCCTTATTTCACCCTCATATAATTCAGGAGATTCCCAAATACACTCCCAAATACTTAGACAATATTTCATCTCCAAATTTCAAGTCTCAAAACTCATACTAATTCTACGATTATCATTCAAGTTTCAAGTCTCTATCTCCAATTTTCATCAAGAATTCTCCAAAGCTAAGGTATGTGGGTTTCTTTCATGGGTTCCTTTCACCTCTAATACCTAAGCTTTCTTTTGCCTAAAATCGTATGATCTAAGTTGATTTACTCATGGGTCTTAATTATTATCAATTTCACTCTACACTATGTTGGGGTTTCATGAAATTATGATTGTTTTATCATGTTTTGAGATATGAATCTAAGGTCTATTGTGAGATTTAATGAAAGATTTTGATGAATATTGCTTGAGGGTGGTACCAAGTATCTATTGATGGTTTTATATTGAATTTTCTAGCATGATTAAACTCATGAATTGCATGGTTTTATACTAGCACTAAAAACCCACCACGTATTTGATAAAATATCCGTTTAATATGTTTTGGAGGTATTAAAGGTATAGTGCATGTCTTATGAGTTGAATGACTTTATGATGATGAAAGGAATATATGTTTCTGATATTTTCCTATATAGTGTTTGAATGTGACTATGCCCGACTCGGGGGGGACAAGAGCTCGAGTAACCGTGTTAAGGGGTTTACACCTTGATAGTGAATCAAGGTGCTAGTGCCTTGATAACTGGGTTGAGGGGTTAGTACACTAATGACCTGGGTGTTAAAGTGTGAGTGTCCACCAACCAATCAAGGTATTCGTACCTTGACAACATGTCAAGGGGTTTGTTCCTCGATCACCAAGGGTGGTAGGGTGAGATGATCCACCAACCAACCAAAGAGGTTTGTACCTTAGTAACCAATGAGTTTTATATGTTGGTCTATTCTTACACCTTGTATTATATTCTATATAAGCATGTTTTACATGAACATTAATCACACATGCCATATTGCTAATATGTTTTCTATTGCCTACTATTATGTATTTTGATTATGATACATATCTCTTATTATATTTTATCCTACATATTTAGTACATTCAATCGTACTAATGCATACTTTATACCTACATGATGTTAACATTTAGGAATCAGAGCCCCACTTGATTATCCTCCTCCATGTAGCTAGTACAACATCTCTCAAGATCTTTGGTGAGTCCTCCATTTCCTGGATGATGTTTATGATCTCATACTATGTTCTTAGACAATCTTTCTTTTATGTATATGTTTACTATGAAGGTGAGATTGGTAGCTTATCTTGGCCCCTGCCCGCTATGTATCTTAGTGTTAGAGGTGTTGTTTGACATATTTGTATTATCCTATGAGCTTTGACTCTCTCTTGACTCTTAAAGTTTATGATATGAAGATTCCCCCTAGCCCTATTTGTCCTTATTTACTATTTCTTGTTGTACTTTATTGTTTTCACATCCAAGGATGTGTAATGATATATTAAGAGGATTGCTTGGGGTCCCTTTGGGTTCCCCATGCACTGTGTCATTTCTAGACCCTAGGCTTAGGTCATGAGAAGCTTGTTATCAGAGCACTAGGTTGTTAGATCCACAGAATCCAACATACCACATAGATTAGAGTTTTATTCATGGTTGTGTATGCATCACAACTATGAGTACAGCCTATGAGGCGTCTTAGGAAATATTTCCCTTCTTCATGTTTTATCTGATGCTATAGAGTTGAAATTAGGTTGTCCTACCCTACAACCATTCTTTGCTATGCTAGATCATGCCTAACACGATATGAAGAAGTGCACGTACTCTCGACGACCAACTAGCTTATGGTGAGTTTTTTTATGCTCTCACTTTACTTGCACAAGTTGTGGCTAATCAAGCAAATCAAAAGGCCCAAGCCCCCCATGCTCCTGCACCGGCATCTCAAGTGTGGGACTTCATGAGGATTAATCCCCCATAATTCTATGTTTCAAAGATGGTTGAGGACTCTCAAGAGTTCATTGATGAGCTCTAAAAAGTGTTGACTATTATGGGTGTTAGATTGGAGGAGAAGGCTGAATTAGTGGCTTACAAACTCTAGGCGGCGGCAGAAATATAGTTTGATCAATGGATGTAGAAGAAGGGAATCAACAATGTGGTACTATGGAGGAGTTCAACATTGCATTTCTTAATAGATTTTTCCCTCTTGAGCTTAGAAAAGCCAAATTGGTGGAATTTATGAATTTGAGACAAGGGTTTTTGAGTGTGAGAGAGTATGCCCTCAAGTTTAATCAACCCTCTATATATGCTCCCCACTTTGTGGCCAACCTAAGGTATAAAATTAATAAATTTGTTATGGGTGTTCCTACTGGATGAGCGAGTAATGCCAATCTGTCATGTTGATTAGTGACATGGATTTGTCCTGATTAATGACCAATGCCAAGAAAATAGAGGAGCAGAAGTTGAGAAAGAGTAGGCGTAATGAGGCCAAGAGGTCCCACTTTGAAAGTAGGTTCCAAAGTCGAAAGGGTGGCCAGTTCCAACAAGAACAACAGATTTCTCATGCTTATAATAGGGGGTTTGCCAATGACTTTCCAAGGGCCCAAGGTATTGGGGGTTTGGTCCCTAATGGTGTGTGTCCAAAATGTGGTAAGGGCCATAGGGAGCTATGTTTGAGGGACACTAATGCATGTTATGGGTGTGGAGATGTTTTCTACAAAACAAATGAATGTCCTCTTAACCACAACATGGTAAAGAGGTTCTTCCACAAGTTTATAATGTTGTTCCTTTAGGAAGGGGTGGTCAACAAGGTGGTGGCCAAAGGCACAATCAGTTTAATGATTTGTATGAGCGACAAGTAGTTGATGAGGTTCTCGACATTGCTAGCGATATTTACAAGTCTTTGATTTTGAGGTGTATGCATTGATTGATCCAGGTGCTACTCTTTTATATTACCCCCTATGTTGTCAAAAAGTTTCATATTCAACCCAAATTGTTATGTGAGACATATGGGTTGGCTACTCCTATTGGTGCATCTATTATTACAAGAAAGGTCAATAGAAACTGTCCCATTTGCATCCTACGCAACATATTGCCTTATTACCTTATTGAGTTGGATATGGTTGATTTTGATGTCATTCTTGGGATAGGCTGGTTGCATACATACTATGCCTTCATTGATTGTAGAACCTATAGGGCCTAATTCCAATTCGTAAGTGAACCAGTCCTTGAGTGCGAGACTCATGATGTGGTGGTCATGGGTAGGTTCATATCTTGCATTAAAGCACTTAAGTTAATCTCTAAGGGTTTTTTTTATCATCTTCTGAGGGCTAGGGATGTGGAGTCTAAAAGTCCCTTCTATAGAGTTAGTTTTGGTTTTAAATATGTTTCTTGTTGTCTTTCTAAATAAACTCCTCGGTGTTCCTCCTATAAGGGAAATAGATTTTAGTATAGAGCTCCTCTCTGTTATTTAATCTATTTCTATTCCCCCTTACTGTATGACCCTAATGGAGTTAAAAGAGTTGAAGGAGCAATTGAGGGTCTTATTGGAAAAGGGTTTTATTAGGCCTAGCCAATCACCGGTGTTGTTTATGATAAAGAAGGATGAATCTCTTAGAGAGTGTATTGACCATCGGCAACTTAATAGGGTCACCATCAAGAACAGATATCCTCTTCTAAGTATTGTTGATTTGTTTGACCAATTAGAAGGAGCTAGCCACTTCTCTAAGATTAATCTTCGGTTCGGATACCATTAAGTGAATAAGAGGGAGTGTCACATTCCCAAGATGGCCTTTCGGACTAGGTATGGGAATTTTGAGTTTTTTATGATGTCCTTTTTAGTTGACCAATACACTAGCTATCTTCATGGATCTTATGAATAGGGTTGTCAAACCCTACCTTAATTCATTTGTTGTGGTCTTTATTAATGATATTTTGATCTATTCGCAAAGTGAGGAGGAGCATATCGGTCATTTGAGGGTAGTATTGCAAAGGTTAGGTGAAGAGAAATTGTATGTTAAATATTAGAAGTGTAAATTTTTGTTAAAATAGGTTTCTTTCGTGGGCCATGTGGTAAGGGGGCTGATATTAAGGTGGATTCTAAAATGATGGATGTGATAAGAAATTGGCCTAGACTATTGACACCATCGGATTTTATGAGCTTCTTGGGCTTAGCGGGTTACTATCAGAGGATTGTGAACGGGTTCTCTTCTATTGCTTCTTGCATAACTATGTTGACTCAAATAAAGCCAAATTTGTGTGTTCAAACGAGTGTGAAAAAAGTTTATAAACATTGAAAGATAAGCTTATGTCAGCTCCTATATTGTCACTATTAGAAGGACTGGAGGGATTCATTATGTATTTGTGATGCTTCCGGGGTTGGTTTGGGTTGAGTGTTTATGTAAAATGGGAAGGGGATAGCTTATACTTCTCGACAACTCAAAGTGAATGAAAAGAATTATCCTACCCATGATCTAGAGTTAGCCGTTGTGGTCTTAGCTTTGAAGATTTTACATCACTACTTGTATGGGGTGCATGTTGTTGTGTTCACTAATGATAATAGTTTCCAATATGTCTTCACTCAAAAAGATCTCAATTGAGACAAAGAAGATGGTTAGAACAATTTAAGGACTATGATATGAGTGTGCATTATCATCCGATAAGGCTAATGTCGTGGCAAATGCTTTGAGTAGGGTGTGTATGGGTATCCAAGCTCATTTTGACAATGGTGGCATAAGGGTGGCTAAGGAGGTCCATTGGTTGGCTAGATTAGGAGTTAGGTAGGAAGAAGGTATGATGGTGGTGGTGGTGTTAATGGTTCTAAATCTTCATTGGTTGAGGAGGTGAAAGCTAAACAAGATCTTGATCCCTCATTGTTAAAATTTAAGGCATTAGTAAAGGATTGAAAAGTTGAGGTTTTCTCTAAAGGGGGAGATGGTGTTGTGAGGTACCAAGGTAGGTTGTGTGTGCCTTGTGTTGATGGCTTGAAGGAAAGGATTCTTGATGACGCTCATGGTTCTTCCTACTCTATTCACCCTGGGTATACTAAGATGTATAGAGATTTGAGAGAGGTGTATTGGTAGGGAGGTATGAATAAGACATTTCCAAATTTGTATCTGGTTGCCATAGTGGCCAACAAATCAAAGCCGAACACCAAAGGCCTGGTGGCCTAACCTAAGACATAGAGATTCCTATTTGGAAGTGGGAAGAGATTAATATGGATTTCTTGGTTGGGTTGCCCAAGACTAGAAAGGGTTTTGATTCCATTTGTGTTGTGTTTGATAAGATGACAAAATCGTCTTACTTTCTACTAGTTAAGACTATATATGTAGTTGAAGATTTTGCTAGGTTGTACATCCATGACTTGCTGAGGTTTCACGGGGTTACTTTGTCCATCATATCGGATCATAGTACACAATTCACTTCATACTTTTGAAGGTCTTTCCAAAGAGGTCTTTGTACAAAGATAAAGCTTTGTACGACGTTTCACCTCAAACAGATGGCCAAGATGAAAAAACAATCCAAACACTTGAGCACAAGCTTAGGGCTTGTGTATGGGAACTTAAGGGTAGTTGGGATGTCCCTTGTTTGAATTTTGATATAATAATAACTATCATTAAAGCATTTGTATGGATTCTTTTGAGGCTATATATGGTAGACGTTGTAGATCACTAGTTGGGTGGTGTGAGGTTGGAGAGGTTGCTTTTTTGGGTCTGGATCTAGTTATAGATGCTATGACAAAGGTAAGGATGATCAGATAAAGGTTGAAAATAGCCGAAAGTCACGAAAAGTCTATACCAATGTGAGAGGGATGGAGCTTGAGTTTAAGGTTGGTGATTTAGTCTATTTGAAAAAGTTTCCTATGAAGGATGTTGTTCGTTTTTGCATGAAGGGTATGCTAAGCCTTAGATATGTGGGTCATTTTAGGGTGATGATAAGTATTGGTAAGGTGGCTTATGAGGTTGATTTTCCTATTGAAATAGAGTTGATTCATCTAGTCTTTCATATGCCTATGTTGAGTAAGTGTGTGGGCGATCCTAATACTATTATGCCTCTTGATGTTGTAGGGGTAGTTGAAGATAATTTGTAATATGATGAGGTTCAAGTAGAGATCTTGGATAGGTAAGTCAAGAGGTTGAGGAACAAGGATGTTGCTTCCGTTTAGGTCTAATAGAGGAACCAACAAGTTGAAAGTGCTACTTGGTAGGTAAAAGAGGATACACAAAAGTAATACCCTTAGCTTTTCCATCCTACTCAGGCCTAAGGTACTGACTCTATGTCTTTTATGTGATTTTATGTCTCATGTTCCATCCCCAAAGTAATTTTCATGCATTAATGTTTACATTGACAAAGTTCATTGTGATTTTACACTTTTCTTGATATTTTGAAAATGATGTTTTAAGTATGTTGTTGCTATCTTGTTGTGTCTGATTTCTTCATGATTACTCTTCTCATATATGTTTCTTTGACATTCGAGGATGAATGTTCCCAAGGGAGAGATACTGAAATGACCCCAAAAAGTGTCTGAAAATGTGGCTCAAAAGTACCCAGAATCATAATTTCCATATATCATTAAATCCATGCGAGATGATGTGCTGTCAAAATATAGCACATTTGATGCCTGAAAAAGTAATCTTGTGAGTTCTTAATGCAACATTTTATGGTTTTATGTGTTTTTGTGTTGTTCTTGCAAAAAATTTAGGTTGGCATGATTTTGGAGGAAAATTGCAGATTTTGCTGAAGTGTAGGACATATGAGTTCACTTAGGAGTCGCAACCCAAAATAAGAGTCGTAGGGTATTATCGTAGCAAGAAACAAAGACAAAAATCAGAAATCAGCTAAGTGGAGGTCAATCCTATGAGGTCATCGTATGAGTCATAAGTCTCACTAAGATTTGTATGGGTGTACTTGTATTAGGAAATAAGGAGCCCAAACTTTGGGTCAAAAACTATAGGCCTAGACTACGAGAGGAGCATACGAGTGATAGCCCAAGCAATGACTTTTACCAGTGGCTCATACCAATTGAGTCCAAGATGCCAAGAACCTAATGTGAAATTCAGATTACAACTTGTAGGTCAACCTACGAGTGTTACCTGTGAGGTGTACCAGCTGCTAGCTGTCTTTTTTATGTAATTTTTAGGGTTAAATTTGTAATTAGTATTTTATACATTAAATGTGCCTTTGAATATTCTCTCAAGAATATTTTAGGGTTTTAGCAAAGTTGTTCTCTTGGAAACCCACTTCCGGTTTGCAATTTGTGGTGTCTTCACTCTTTATTGCTTTAGGTAAAATTCTCATCAATGTCTTGCATTTGAATTTTTGTTGGTTTTGCCTTACCCATGAGTAGCTAAATAGCCACAACTTGAGGTTGTGTGAACCATGGGAAGTTGACTTGAGATGACCTAGGTTTGTTTATTTCTATGATTGTGGTTTTGTATGTACTGTCTATTTTCCTTCATTATGATTGTTGTTTGGTGGTCGCCAATACCAAACCCCGCGTACTATCTTGATCCCAAGCAAGGTAGTGATTTATAGGAAAAGGGAAGTAGATGACAGGATTCGACTAATGTGTTCTCGTCTAATCAATGAAACTTGACCAAGTGTAGGTTGACTGGGACAATAGGTAATGGTTAGTTGGCACACCATACTTGATGACAAAGAGCTATGGTGAAATTCAACCTTCACCTTTATAAAAGGGCTGGATAAACCTAAGTTACTGTCCTGCATGTGAATCTCTAATTGTAGTTATGTTATCTAGGTTAATCAAGTCAACGAACCATGGGGAACACAATTCCCAAGTAGTCTCTAAAATTGAGTGTTTTCTCGCATCTTAGTGTAGTTTCTATTTATTTTTGTTCTTGAATCACAAAAAATTCCCCCCCCCCTTTTTTAGAGATTTTCTTATAGATACTTGAAACTATTGGTAGTGAAGTCTTGTAGTCCAACCCTATATTCTTGTGGATTTGACCCTAACCTTTGGTTAGGTTAATTGCTGACAGTGACTGCTTTCTTATTGGAGTATGAACATAATAATAAAAAATTATGGCATCGTTGCTGGGGAATACGCTAGGCTTTGTCTTGATTTCACTATTAGTTAGTTCGTATATTAATTTTTTGACCATCTTGTATTTTACTTTTTGTTTTTATTTTTGTTGTTTGATTTTAATTGCAGGGTGTACTAGGTTGTATGCCCAACACAAGGAGACACGACATTCCCTTAGCTATAATTAATTTGGAGATCCATCAACTCTTTAGAAGAATTGCTTACGTGAATGAGGATGTTGCGGTTGAGGAATAGATAAATATGAATAAAGAGGATATGGGATGCGAGGAGATTCCCCCACCGAAATATAATAGGCCACAACTTAGGGACTTCAGTGAAGACACTTATAGATGGAGTCAATATCGATTGAACCCTATGGCCATGAATGTTACTAGTACTATAGTGTTGCCTCCACTACCAGCAATTGCTAAATTCTCGATGTCACGTGAATTACTTCAAATACTCCGGAACTGTGGCTTATTCACAAGGCTACCTTCATAGAATCCCCACCGTCATCTCGATAATGTGGCTTTTGTTTGCAAGAGCTTCATGGGGACACAAAATCGTTCTCTTGATACCATTGCTTTATGTGTTTTTCCATTGTCGCTGACTGGCAATGCAGCAGCATATTTGTACGAGCTTCCTCCGTGTACAATAACAAGTTGGGCAGAACTTCAGAGAGTATTTCTTGAAAGATAAATCCCAAGATCTAATTTGTTAAAGATTAAAGATCAAATAAACAACTTTGAGCAATTGCTGCTAAAATAATCCCAAAAAGTGCTTGGAAATATGCCTCCCAATGCCCAAAATTTTAAATCCCATATATCTAAAAATTCATGTATGATATCGAAAATCAGTCTTCATATTCTTGTTCAAAGGGTTAAAATTAGGGGAAACAGGTCTAACCCTGATTTCGGAGCAACCATATCAAAATCTAAAAATCGCAAAAATGCAATTTAGGAGGGTGAAATTTAAATGGGCATATATCTTAGCACACAAAGAACAAGGTGACGCATGACAAACGAAATTAATGATCTTTGAATTAGCTTTCCAACGAACTTAGTTTCACCTCATTCTGATTTAGGATGAAGAATTTATGCCTATTTTCATAAAACTCATTGGTGTAGAAATGCAAACACCAGTAGGTAATCCATATCACTTCTGCGATGCGAACCAATGTTATTTTTGTTCTATTTTTAAGTTTTTGTCCAAGACTTTCAAGTCTTGCACCTAAGGGGTCCCATACTTAAAAGTACCTATACTTAGTGCTATTTCACCCTCATATTATCCTTTACAACCTCCAATATACTCTCAAATACTTACACTCATATTTAACCCTAAATTCAAGTCCCAAAACTCAAGACCAATCTTAAGGATTTCTTCAAGGATTTCAAGAAAGCTTCAACTTTTCATCCCCAAACTTCTTCAAGGTTTCTCCAAAAGCTAATATATGTAGGTTTCTTTCATGAGTTCCTTTCACCCATAATACCCAAGCCTGCTTTTACTCAAATTGCATAATTAAAACTTGATTTACAAATGGGTCTTGCATATTATGTAATTTATTGCACACTATGTTAAAGCTATGTAAAGTTATGACTGTTTTGCTATGTTTTGAGCTATAAATCTTGAGTCTATCATAAGATTTGATAAAGGATTTTGATGTATATTGCTTGAGAGTATTGCAAGGGTATTATTCATGGTTTTACAATGGATTTTCTTACAGGATTTCATCTATATAATTCATGCTTTTATAGTAGCATTACACACAAGCCAAGTGTTTGACAAAATGGCCGGCTAGGATTTCTTGAGAAATTGAAGGTTCAATGCATATCTTATAAGTTGATTGGTGTTATGATGATTATATGATAACATTATGATGATGATGATAGGTATGTCTATATGTGTTGTTTCATGGGAAGGAACCTATGAGGTTGCATATAGATTGTTGGGTCCTTATGTTTATTTTATTCTTGGGAAATGAGGAGTTCTTTCTTGATGATTGAAATATAATAGTTGGATGAGCCAGTTTTAATGATTCCTCCCAAGAAGGCCATGCCATAAGGTTGAGCGGTTAATGATTCCTACCGTAAAGGCTATGACATAAGGTAGAGTGACTAATGATTCCTACAGAAAAGATCATATCGTAAGGTATGGACACACTACGAAAAAGCCATGCTGTAAGGTAGAATAACTAATTGTACCAATTGAAAAGATTATATCGTAAGGTATGGATATCCTACCAACAAGTCCATGTCATAAGGTAGAAACACTAAAGGTTCCTATCAAAAAGATGATATCATAAGGTGTGGACATTCTATTGAAAAGGCCATGCTGTAAGATAGAATGAATCACGTTTTCTGCCCAAAAGATGAAATCATAAAGTAGGGGATGTCTTATACTACCTACCAAAAAGATTATGTCTTACGGTAGCGGTATTGATAACACTGTCAAAAAAGGTGGTACCATAAGGTGAGTGGGTATCATTTGGCCCATTTCATGAAGGTTGGTACAAAGGGGTTTGAGTATATTTCCTATATCGAGTTTAGATTCCTTGTTCATGATTTACAAGAATGTTTTTACCTTAAACATTAAACATGCATGTCATATTGGCATTATACCTGTCCTTTTCTTATGATTATGCATTTCGATTATGTTTCCTATCCCTTGCTAGCATTGCATCCCCTATATTTTGTATATTCAAATGTATTAATGTATACTCTATGCCTACATGATGTCACTATGTAGCAACGAGAGCCCCACTTGAGCATCCTCCTCCACATGGCGAGTATGATTTCGCTCAAGCTTGTTAGTGAGTTCCTCATTCTAAGGACTTTACTTATGATCTCTTGCTATGTATTCATATTTTCTCTCTTTTGATTATGTTTTGATTATGATTGTGAGCCCTGTTGCTTTGTCTTTATCCTTGTTCTTATCTTTATGTAGTAGAGGTATTGTTGGACATATGGTGTATCTATGTTATGAGGCTTGACTCTATTGATTCTTTTTGCTTAAGATATGAAAGAGGTTCCCTTAGTCACAATTTTTCCTTGTTTGTGGTTATCTTTTATTGTCATGTTAATTGCTCTCGCAATCAAGGATGTGTAATAATATACTACGAGGCTTGTTTGGGGTTTCTTCGGGTTCCTCATTCGCCTTTCATGTATAGGCCCTAGGATTGCATCATGACAAAGTTGGTATCAGAGCTCTAGGTTGTTAGATCCTCAGAGTCCAACACACTGCGTCGATTAGAGTCTTATTCATAGTTGTGTTGTGCACCACAACTATGAGTAGGAGGCTGTGAGATATTTTTGGAAATATTTCCCTTATTCATCATCTATGTTGTTCTTTAAAAGTAATATAGGGCTTCCCGCTCTAACAGATACTCCTTGCTCTTCTAGTTGATTATATCACTTCGGAGAGGAATGGAAAGGAATGTCAGTTGAAGGTTTTCAGGTTGATGGATCTGAGTTTCACTATTCCTTTCATTATTTCTTTTGGTTGATAGTGGGCTTCTTCTGTGTCTCGAGTTGTAATGTGAACCTTTGGTGTTTACCTCATAGTTGGGTATATTGTTGCTAGAAAGTTCATTGGTGTTGATCTGGGTTTGTATTGCATTATGTCTTGCCTTGTGGATTTTTGAAGTTGGCATGGTGCATATTTATGTTATAATAAGGATGGAATGGTTGCTTGCATGTTTTGTCTTCATGGATAGTAGGACCCGTAGAATTAGATCCTGATTCCCTAAAGATCCCATCCTTGAGTGGAAGAATCTCTATATGGTGGTCAAGTTATAGGAAGGGGTAGGTCCATTTCATGTCTTAAGGTACTATTGATCTCTAAGTGGTTGCATTTATCATCTTGTGAAAATTTGAGGTGAGGAACCTAAGTTGTTTTGATTATAGAATTGGTAGTGGTAGATGAGACCTTAAATGTCCCTTTCCAATATTTTGGGTTTGAGGTAGTGTCTTTTAGTTTGACTATTACGCCGGTTATGCCTATAAGTATCATGAATAAGATCTATTAGCCCCTACCCTAATAGGCTTATGGTGATTTTAGTGATGGTATAATAGTTAGTTTCCCTAATGGGGTTGTTTGTGTGAGTCATATGAGTATAGTACTACAAAGTTTAATAAAGAAGTTTGGATGCTAGATAGGAGAAATGGGAATTTTGATTGTATGAGGTTGCGTTCCTACGTCGTGGGTGCCAGGTGATCGCATTAAGGTAGACCCTGATAAGATGAAGGTGATTAACTATTAGACTAGACCTTGCATCCCTTGGGTTAGGAGCTTCTTGGGTTTAGCGGGCTATTATCGAAGCTTGTGAGTAGGTTTTAAACAACCCCACAAAAAAAAATGCTTGAAAACGTGCCTTGGAAGTGCCTAGAATCTTATTTTCCATATATCTAAAATTTCGTTTTTTATTTTGAAAATCTAGCTTAATATTCTTGTTTAATAGGTCAAATTCAGTGGGAAATGGGTCGAACCAGAATTTTAGAGCAACCATATCAAAATCCAAAAATTGCAAAATATGCTATTTAGGAGGGTCCACTATGAAGGGGTATATCTCTTAGCACACAAAGAGCTGGGTGGCCCATGACCTACGAACTGAAAGCCCTTTGAATCGTCTTTCCAAGCACTTCTTTTCAACTTATTCCAAGTTCGAATGAAGGACTGATGCCCATTTTTATAAAATTCACCATTGCAGAAAATGCAATTTCCAGTGAGCAGTCCATTTTGGTCCTATTTTCCCTCGACTTCGGCCCAAGACTTTTGAGTCTTGGGCCTAAGGGTTCCCACACTTGGAAATATATATACTTAGCCTTATTTCACCCTCATATCATCCTAAACATTACCCAAAACTCACCCAAACATTTAGACTCATACTTTACCCTAAATTCAAGTCTCAAACTCAAGACCAATCTTAAGGATTCCTTCAAGGATTTCACTCACCTTCAAGTCTCCATTAAAGTCTTTTTGAAAAACCTCTCCAAAGTTAAGGTATGTGGTATTGAACCATTGGGTCCTTTTACCCATTCTGCCTAAACCCTCTTTTAATTAATATTGCATGATTTTTAAAGTTGATTTTACATGTGGGTCTTGTATATTGAGAAATTTACTACACATTGATTTTAGTTCATGAAAGTATGGTTGTTTGAGTATGTTTTGAGTTTTAAATCTTGGACCTAACATTTGAATTGATGGGGGATTTTGATGTGAATGTTTTGGGACTGTAGCAAGGTATTGATTAAAGGTTTTACCACTAATTTTTCTGTAAGATTTCATCTCTCAACTGCATGTTCTTTTACTCCATTACACAACTCCAAGGTGTTTGATAAAATGTCTGATTATGTTTTCTTCAGAAATTGAAGGCCCAAAGCATGATACATGATATGAATGATGTTATGATGATGATTTGAGCTTATGTACATGATTATTCCTATATGAGGTATTGCATTAGAGATTATGATGAATCCTATATAAAGTGTCACACTAGACCATGCCCAATCCAGGGGAGTAAGAGCCCGGGTAATCATGTGAGGGGTTTATACCTCGCCACCTAGGATGATTAGGTTGTGACAAACATCATCCATGTGAGGGGTTAGTACTTGACCACCTAGGATGATTAGGGCGTGATCATCATCAACCGAATTGGGGGTTTGTACTCATCAACCATGTGAGGGTTTTATACTTCACCACAAAGGATTATTAGGGTGTGACCAAAATCAAGCATGTGAGGAGTTTATACCCCACCAACTATGATGTTAGGTTGTGACCATCGTCAACCAACCAAATTTGGAAAGCAAGCTTGATCTCTTCTTCATATATGATATCTTATATGAGTATAATTTACTTAAGCATGTTTCACTTATCCATTGATCATACATATCATATTGTTATATTATGCATATTGTCTATCTATTGTTGCATTGCATCCAACATACTTAGTACATTTAAATGTACTAATGCATACTCTTGCCTATATGATATCAACATCTAGGAAGTGGAGATCCTATTGATTCTTCTTGTGGCTAGATGGATTGTTCAAGTTAGCCTTTGGTGAGACTCCATACCGAGTATAAGGACTATTCTCTCACACTATGTATTAAGATTTTATTCACTTTATTGTTTACTTATGACTATGAGGGTGAGCCCGGTTGTATATCCTGGCCCCCGCCATTATCTATGTAGTAGAGGTATTATTAGACCAAGCTATGTATTTATGTCATGAGTTGATCTATTATTTCTTGGCTCTATGCTATGATAAGTTCTCCCTTAGTCCCTTTTTCCCTTATCCATTCTTCAAATGTCATTTAATTGTTTTGTGACCAAAGATGTGTAATGATATACAATGAGGCTTGTTTGTGGTTCCTTCAGGTTCCCCATTCGCTGGTCATATCTAGGACCTAGTCTTCGGACATGATAAAGATGGTATCTGAGCACTAGGTTGTTAGCTCCTCGGATTCTAATACACCATGTCGATTAGAGTCTTATCCATGGTTGTCTTGTGCACCACAACTATGAGTAGGAGGCTATGAGACATTTTAGGAAATATTTCTATTCTTCATGGTCTATGTCATTCTTTAGAAGTGATATAGGGATTTTCCCTATATTGAATGTTCTTTGATCTTTTAGTTGTCATTCTTTAGAAGTGAGACAAGGATCATCTTGCTTCAAATAGAAATATGAAGGAAGGTAAGTAGAAGGTTTTGATTTTGATGGATCCAAGTTTCACTATTTCTTCTTTCTTCTTTTAGTTGATGGTGAGGCATCTTGTGTGCCTTGAGTTGTGATGTGAATCTTTGGTGTTTATCTCTTGGTTGGGTATATTGTTGCTACAAAGTTCATATGTGTTGATCTAATTTTGTATTGCATTAGGTCTTGCTTTGTGGCTTGTTGGAGTTGGCATAGTCAATTTTCATGTCATACTAGGGATGGAATAGTTGTATGTATGTTATTTCTTCATGGATGGTAGGACTCGTAGAGTTAGATCCCAAATTCCGAATGAGCCTGTCTTTGAGGGGGAGGTTGTTAAGAGATAGCAAGGGAGGTAGATCCATTTCATGTCTTAAGGTACGACTAGTCTCTACGAGGTTGAATTTATCATATTGTGAGAATTAGAGGTATTAAACCTAAGTTATTTTATTTATAGAATTGTTGGTGGTGGTAGATGAGGCCTTGGATGCCCCTTCTCGATATTTTGAATATGGGATAGTGTCTTTTTGTTTGACCAGTACACTGGTTATGCTTATAAGTCTCATGAATAAGATCTTTGGTCCCTACTCTAATAGTTTTATGGTTATTTTTCTGATGATAATGTGGTTCGTTCCCTAATGAGATAGTGCAGGTGAATTATTGAGGGTAGTACTACACTTTTAAGAAAGAAGGTTGGGTTCTAATAGGTGAGATAGGAATTTTGGTGTTAAGAGGTTTTCTCCTAGGTTGTGTGGTGGTAAGTGATGGTATTAAGGTGGACCTTAGATAGACGAAGGTGATTAGATTTTAGCCTAGTTCTTTGACTTCACCAGATATTAGGAGCATCTTGGGTTTAGTGGGCTATTGTCAGAGGTTATGGGTAGGGTGATTAGATAGGTTCGGGGCTTGCTATTTCTTATAATATTCCTTGGTACTAGTAGTATTCATGTGTAAGTGGATTGATCCTTGATGCCTTCTAGTTGAGGAGACCCAAAATTTATTTTCAAGAAACCTATATGGATTTTACTTATTTTTATTTGGAAATTGAATATTATGATTCCTAAAATTCTATTTATGCATGGGAAGTGTTTATTTGAAGATTTTAATTTGATTTAAATAGTTATATGAGGATTTTCCTTGGGTTTACGGAGTTATAAGTATGCATGTTCCCCTTTTGAAATCATTTATGCATGAGAAATTATACTATGGATCTAAATACGGAATTAATTATGTTTTCACTTCAACTTCATACTATAAATGTTGATTTTAAATGAAGTCTTTATTAGCTATGTCATTTCCTCATTGTTCATAGCATATGCATTCATGTACATGGAATATCTTGAAAAGTTATGTTATGGGTAAGCCCAATTTCATTTTATGGTATGATTTTGATAAAAGGTTGGTTATGACAATATTTTGATCACATATATGTCTTCGATTTTGGCTCTTTAAGCATTTTGGGTGCTTGCACCATTTTGTATATGAATAGGTCATTCATATGCATGAGTATTATGAGTATGAAATTATTATTTTGGCATTTGAGCCTAAGTATGAATTCTTATGAATGGTGTTTGGCTCTTAAGCCCATTTTTGCATTGAAATGATTTGGAAAATGACTATTGCCTCTTTGAGAGTATTTACTTGCATATTATAATCATTCTTGTGGTTTGATGACTTAGATTATTGTGTTAAGGGTCTTGGGGTAGTTTGGGCTACTTGCATAGCATAAATCTAATGATCGAGCAGCCTATGTAAAGAGTCATGCCAGTCTGGGGTTGAAGAGTTCTTATTTCAGAGGAGAATATTTGAAGGATTCAGTTTAGGCCCACTTACAGAGTGCCTCACTCCACCGTAGAGTACGATGGTAGCATTGACAAAATGAGGAAAGCAGTGAATGAGAAAGATGTTGAGGCTAAGACTGAGCTATTAAAGTGGATATCTAGCTAGATATGTGAGGAGGGGTCGAGCCGATGTGGGTTACAAACCACACAAATCTGATAATGAAAGCCCACCTCTCTTTTCGGGCCAAGTTTTGGTGGTCCTTTATCCATTGGCATATTAGGCCTACTTTGATAAATATTGTGATCACCTTAGAGCAAGCTCTATTTTTAGCCAGCAACATAGTTAGTTATGAGATATATTAGTCCCAGATCATCTCAAAGTAGATTCAAGAGTCAGACATCTAGATGAACACTTCACTGCTATTTCCTATTTTGATCCATCATTTGTGCAGTACAACAGGTGTTCCTATAGATTCCCACTGAGACAAGCGTATCAAGGCCACACGCACTATGGATCCCAGCCTGATAAAGATTGATGAGAACCTAATGGCCCTATATCGTGCAGCTCCTTCAGCTATCTCAGATCTATTCTCGGTGATGGCTCAAACTCAGGATTCGATTCCACCTATAACTAGAACTCCCCCAGCCACTATAGAGCCTATGTCAGCTGTTGAGATTGAGTCTATGTCATTCTCCAATACACCAACACTAGCAAAATGCACATTACAGGTTGATTCTCTTATTTCTATTGTTACTTTTAAGGCACTGGTATGCAGGATGGCTACGGTGGAGTCTAGGCTATATGTTTTATCTATATGCATCAGACCATGGGTCAGCTATACCGTACAGGACTCAGAGGAACGAATGAAGGCATTTGCCCACAATTTGGTTTATGTAAGAGTTAGAGTGGTGGATGCCCAAGTCAATGCTTTGAAGGCGAGACTTAAGCAGAGGCTCGACAGTGCTAGGCCTGATGACATGAGCGCATTGACGGAGGAGATGGCCAAGTTTAAGGACAACTACTGCTGATGTTAGCAATCCCTATTGCAGTCCCAAAGGTAGCACCAATGGGCGATGAAGTATTTCACTAGTTAGTTGACCATCCATATATCCTTGGAAAGAGGTCCCTTGAGCATAATAACCTACAGATAATCCATAAGACGTTGAGACATGAGGACTAGTTGATACTAGAGGCAGTGGTGAAGGAGTCGCTACTAATAGTGGCTATTAGGAAAGATTGAGAGCAACATACCTTATATGGAGAGGGTAGTTCATGTACAGTTGAGACCCAGATTGCTGAGAAGGAGATGGTGACCTAGGATACCAGACCAGACTAATACCCATGCTTGATCACCATGATGTTTGACCCTTTTGACACCAATTCTTGTCTTTTCCTTATGGATACTTTGTTCTTTTGTCAGACAATCTTTATATTATGTTGTTTTTGGATGTTTTATGTTGGATGTTGGTTTTAATTTTGTTTGGCATATTAGTCTTTATAATGTTGGTTTTTAATATATATATATATATATATATGTTTATGTTTTCATCATTTTTTGTCTTAGTACATGTTATTACTTTGTGGACAAACAATTTTATTTTTGTGGAGTGTCATAAGTTATGGATTAACTTGAAGTCTGAGTAGCCTTTTGTCTATAACTTACCCTATTTTTGATCCCAAGGTTTTCTTGTCGTGTTTTTTTTTTCTTGTGGATGTTTAATTTTTCGTTGAACCAGCATGTTTTAGGCAGTGTAGATAGTTTGTAGATATATAATAGTGTTATCTATTGGCATATACATAGTCTTTAAATGCCTTCTAAATTTTGATGAAAAATTATGTAACCTCAAAATTTTTAAGATTGTGGTTATTGATGCATTCATGCATTTTGAGTATCTGGCAATGTTTGTTTTGATAATCTGAAGGTAAGCTGAGTCTTGAAGAATGACCTCTGAGTCTATAGTTGATTGTGGGTGTAATGCCATGTGTGTTGTGAGCTTATTTTCCCTCATTCATGCATCTTGTATGGACTCAAAACCTGCTTTGTTACTTTAAGATTTGTTGGGTGATTTGGTTGATTTGGAAGGGATGCTAGGCCTTTGTTCTTTTAGTGAACCCATTTTTGCCTAAATGACCTACCAAATGAGCTAGTGAATCAGTTGCACCAAATTTTTGAGCTTCTCAAGTACTCATTCTTTCTTGACACCTTGCTAACTTTATCTTGTTTGATGAAATACCTTGATATTAGCCCTGGTCTATCCTTGAACATGTGAACCTTTATTGAGGCTAAAAGCCTAAGTTGAGGGTGGCCACAATGGGTGGCCCTAGTTTGATGCAGAGATATTATGTACTTTAGCTCAAGCTAAAAGCCTAAGTTGAGGGTGGCCTTTATTTTGGCAAAGTAACAAAAATAAGTTGGTTAGCTGGGAAACAATGAAAGAAATGAACAATCATGAGATAGGTTAAGAAAAATAAATGAAAAGTGTCTTGAGTTGAAAAGGTTAGCAGAAAAAAGTGTACAAGATTGAGGCACAATTAAAAAAGAGAAATAAAACACCCTGGTAAAGCTTGAAACAGGAGAATAGGGGTGGATTTAATGAAAATGGTTTGCTTTTGAAGGCGAAATTATCTGTGAACATGGTTCAAGGATAGCATTTAGTCACTACGTGCTTAAAATGTCATACCAAATCCCCCTAAACCTATGTTATAAGCCCTTAAGATAAGCCCTTAAAACCTAAAGTGATCCAAATCCACATTATCACCAATCCGGGAGATGAGCATAAAGGCAAGCCTATGGTGTTAGTCATTTTGCATGAATTTAATTTGTGAGAGCGAGAATGCTTCATTAGTCCCTAAATTTTAAATGCTTTTTGAGTGAGTAAGAAAGACATCTTTTCTGTGAGGGCATTTGCACTATATGATTAGCATATAGCTATACCAGTGATTGTGGTTGGTTGATGCTCCTTAGCTTATCATAGTTGGGTTTTTGTTATGCTTAGTAGCTTTGCAATCTTATTTTGAAAATGATAGTTGGGTACCTGGATTAGGGTGAATGATGTATATGCCATTGGTATAGCTGCTATGTATTTCTCATTGTCTACGTAGATTAAGTCATCAATTGATGACAAGCAATAACTCTAAGTTGAGGGTGTTGATGTGCTCTCACAATACAACACATTTGATGCCTGAAACAAGAGATTTTGTGAGTTCTTAATATGTCTTTTTATGATTTTTATGTGTTTTTGTGTTGTTCTTGTAGAAAAGTTAGGTTGACATAATTTTGGAGGAAAATTGCAGATTTTGTTCAAGAATATGACATATGATTTCACCTATAAGTTGTATCCTGAACTACGAGTCGTAGGGTGTTATGATAGCAATAAACCGAGACCAAAAATTAGAAATTCGTTAAGTGGAGGACAACTCTTCAAGGCCATCTTACGAGTCATAAGTCTTACTACAACTCATATAGGTGTACTAGTAGCAGGAAATAGAGAGCCCAAACTTTGCATCAAAAACTAAAGACCTAAACTACGAGAAGCATACGAGTTGTAGCTCAAGCAATGACTCCTACCAGTTGGTCATACCAGTTGAGTTCAAGATGCCAAGAACCTGATACATAATCTCAATTATGACTTGTAGATCACCCTACAAGTTGTACTTGCTACCACATGTCTTTTCTATGTAACTTTTAGGTTTAAAATTTTAACTACGATAAGTTAGGGTTTTATTGGAAATCCTAAATTTTATACATTGAATGTGACTTTAAATGTTCTCTCAAGAATATTTTAGGGTTTTAGCAAAGTTTATCTCTTGGAAACCCACTTTTTGGGATTGGAAATCTTTCTGTTGTACTCATTGTCAATCTATCAAGATTTTGGTTTACAACTTATGATGTCTTCACTCTTTATTGCTTTGGGTGAAATTCTCAACTATGTCTTACATTTGCATTTTTCCTGGTTTTTCCTTAAACATGAGTAGCTAAGCACCCACAACTTGGGGTTGTGGGTACCATGGGAATTGACTTGAGGTGACCTAGCTTTGTGCATTTCTATGATTAAGGTTTCCATGTATTGTCTAATTCCCTTTATTATCAATGTTATTTGGTGGTGGCCAATACCAAACGCTACTTACTATCATAATCTTGACCTATATAGTGATGATTAGGAAAAGGAAAGTAAATGATAGGATTTGATTGATGTGTTCTCATCTAATTAACTAAATCTTACCAAGGGGAGGTTGAGTGGGACAATAGGCAACGTTTAGTTGGAACGCCATGGTTGAAGACGAAGCGCCACGGTGAAATTTGACCTTCACCTTCACAAGAGGGTTGGCAGAACCTAAGTTACTATCCTACATGTGAATCTCTAACTGTAGTTATGTTATCTAGGTTACTTGAGTCAACGAACTATGGGAAACAAAGTTCTTAAGTTGTCCCTAAAATTGAGTGTTTTCTCACATCATAGTATAGTTTCTATTTACAATGTTTCTTGAACCACAAAAATTCCCCCCTTTAGATACTTTAGTTATAGATACTTGAAATGATTGGTAGTGAAAGTCAAACCTTGTATTCCCTTTGGATTCGACCATTACATTTAGTAAGTTTAATTGCCAAAATCGACTGCTTTCTTATTGGTGCTGAACATCATCATTATGCAATATCAAAAATTTGACTTCATATTCTTGTTTAGTGGATAAAATTAAGTGAGGAATAAGTCTAACCATGATGTAAGAGAAACCGTCACAAAATTTGAAGATCGCAAAAATGTGATTGCTAGAGACAATCTATGCCCCTAGCGTGATGCGCCAACGGCGCGGTATAGTGTATATTATGCACTGGTTTTCTTGTCCAGTCCAAGCCTTTTAGATCGTACGCCCTGGTGTTCCCATGGGTGAAAATACCTATACTAAGCCTTATTTCACCCTCTTATCATTCAAGACATTCCCAAATAAACTCCTAAACACTTAGACAATATTTTATCTCTGAACTTTCAAGTTTCAAAACTCACCGAATTTTAAGGTTCTCATTCATGCTTTAAGTTTCCATCTCCAATCTTCTTCAATAATTCTCTGAAGCTAAGGTATGTGGGTTTCTTTCATGGGTTCCTTTCACCTATGATACCCAAGCTTCCTTTTACCTAGCATGATTTGAAGTTGATTTACTCATGGTTCTTAATTATTATGAATTTCACTGCACCATATGTTGGGATTTCATGAAATTATGGTTTTTTTAGCATGTTTTAAACTATTAATCTATGTCTATTGTGAGATTTGATAAAAGGTTTTGATGTATGTTGCTTGAGGGTATTATCAAGTATCTACTAATGGTTTTAAATTGAATATTCTGGCATGATTATACTCTTGAATTGCATGGTTTTATACTAGCACTACACACTCGCCAAGTGTTCAATAAAGTATTTGGTTAATGTGTTTTGGAGGAATTGATGGTCCAATGCATGTCTTATGAGTTGAATGACTTTATGAATATGAAAGGAATGTATATTTATGATATATAGTGTTTGAATGTGAGCATACCCGACTCGGGGGGTCCAGAGCCTATGTAACCATGTCGAGGGGTTTGTACTTTGATAGTCAATCAAGGTGATAGTGCCTTCATAACTAAGTTGAGGTGTTAGTACCTCATTTACCAGGGGTGGTAGGGTATGAGTATCCACCAACTAATCAAGGGGTTCATACCTTGATAACCAACTCAAGGGGGTGGCACATATATAGGTTTAGTAATGGAAGGAGCGGAAGGTAATCAACAATGTAGTGTTATGGGAAAAGTTCAAGGTGGCATTCCTTAATCAGTTCTTCCCTCTTTAGCATTGGGAAGCCAAATTGGTGGTGTTTATGAATTTGATACAATGGTCTTTGAGTGTCAGAGTCTATGCCCTCAAGTTTAATCAACTCTATAAATATGCTCCCCACTTGGTGGCTGACCCAAGGTCTAGAATAAATAATTTGTGATGGGTGTTTCTGACTTCGTAAGTGAGGAATGTCGATCCACCATGTTGATTAGTGACATAGATTTGTCCTGGTTGATGACTTATGCCAAACAAATAAAGGTGAAGAAGTTGAGAAAGTGGAGGGGTACTGAGGCCAAGAGGGCCTGTTTTGAAGGTACGTTCCAAAGTCAAAATGGTGGTTGTTTCCTGCAATGCCAAGGGTCTTCTCATACTTTTAATAGGGTGTTTGTCAATCAATTTCCAAGGGCACAAGGTGTTTGACTTATGCTCCCTAATAGTGTGTGTCCAAAATGTGGTAAGGGCCAAGGGCCCATGTTTATGAGACACTAATACAAGTTATGGGTATGCAAAATTTGGTCACAAAAAGGTTGAATGTCCTCATAACTGTAACAAGGGTAAAGAGGTTCATCCACAAGGTGCTAATGCATTTCCTTTTTGAAGGGTAGGTTAACAAAGTGGTGCCCCAAGGCATAACCGGTTTTATACTTTGCATGAGAGGTAAGGGATTGATGAGGTGTCCGACATTGTTACAGAAATTTTAAATGTCTTTGATTTTGTTATGTATGGATTGATTGATCCAGGTAATGCTCTTTCTTTTGTTACCCCCTTTGTATCCAAAATATTTCATGTTAAGCATGAATTGTTGTATGAGTCATATGAGGTGTCTACTCTTATTGGTGCATAGTTTTATTTAAGTTGTTACTTCATATATAGTATTTCCTGCCTTTCATATTTACTACATTATCTTATAGGAACATCCCTTACAGGGAACTGCATCTCTTGCTGCAGGTACAGGTGCTAGTAGCTCTCCCTAGTAGGAGTACAGGATATCCAACTGCTATTACCAAGCTCTTGGTTGCTTCGGAGCTTTGTGCATCTAGAGCTTATATTTTTATATTGTATAGTTAGTCAAGGTGGGGCCTTTCCCAACCCTTTTACCATACTTTTACTGATCTAAAGGCTTTGTAGACTATGTAAATTAAAGTGTGGTCATGTCTCACACTTTAGACAACGTGACCCCAATGGCCTAGCCATATGTATTTCCTTTTTGGCTTGTTATTACTGTTTACTTTCTTAAAGGCATGTTGAATGAAGAGATTCCTTATAATATGTATAGAAAGTGCATGGACATAGGTTGGTTCTCCCGAGCCTTATCGGTAATAAGTTCCAGTCCACCTTAATGGGACTTTAGGCGTGACATTTACACCTCACCACCTAGGATGATTGGCGTGTGATCCACAACAACCATGTGAGGGGTTAGTACTTAACCACCTATGATGATTGGGGTGTGAGCATTATCAACCGAGTTAGGGGTTTGTACTCATCAACCATGTGAGGGATTTATACTTCACCTTCTAGGATGATTGGGGTGTGACCAACATCAACCATGTGATGGGTCTATACCTCACCACCTAGGATGATTTAGGTGTGACCATCATCAACCAACCATGGTTGGAAAGCTAGATTGGTCTCTTCTTCACATATGATATTGTATATGAGCATGATTTACTCAAGTATGTTTTACTTTAGCATTAATCATATATGCCATATTACTATATTAAGCCTATTGTCTATTATTATGCATTTTGATTATGATGCCTATTCCTTTTTGCATTGCATCCCACATAATTAGTACATTCAGGCATACTAAAGCGTACTCTTGCCTACCTGATATCACCATGTAGGAAACGGTACCCAAGTTGAACCACCTCCTCCATGTGGTCAGGCGGTGCTATTACAAGCTTGTTGGTGAGTCCTCCATTTTGGGGACATTAGTCTATGTTGCTATTATCTATGTATTAGGACACTATCTGATGTTCTATTGGCTCTAGGGTGATCTCGATAGCTCTATCTTGGCCCCACTCCATCCATGTACTTAGAAGTGTATGTTGGACAAGTGTGTATTTATGATATGAGTTGTGACTCCTTGTTTTGGTAATTTTGTTGTTTTGCCAAACTTTTCCCTTAGCCTTGTGGTACTTGTTTAATACATACGTCTTTTGTATGCTTCTGCTACCAAGGATGTGTTATAACAAGTAAAGAGGCTTGATTGGGGTCGCTTTGGGTTCCTCATTCGCCATCTCACATCTAAGCCTTAGGCTTGTGTTATGACAGTGCACTTGTCATGCATATATTAAATCACTCCTATGTAGCAAGGATTGAATCAATAGGGAATTGCGTAAATGGTGGATCTGGTCTACCACTTTGGACCTATTTAGTTTGATTAAGTACTTTGCTAAGATGTCCCTCTGCATTTCTTTCCACTTGGTGATTGAACCCTATGGAAGCTTAGATAGCCATAATGTAGCATTGCTCATAAGAAACAATGGGAAGACACAAAGTCCCATAGCATCCATAGACAGATTATATGTCCTCATCACACTCTTATAAACAAATGCCACATTGTGCAAGTGGTTATGTGGATCCTCTTATGGTATGCCCATAAATAGCCCATGGTTTGACAACACCTGAAGAAACCTACTAGAGACTGTGAACTTTATGTTTGCTGATAGTGGTGGCAACACAATAGCTCCCAAATCCATAGCCATGGGATTCAACCTGTATTGATTCCACTGGTAAGCACTAGCATTGAACTCCTAAGCTGCAGAGTATCCTCCAAAGGAGGTGGATTCTCATTCATATAATCATAATTATTATCCTGGTTCAAGGCTGCATTAGCTGTGTTATTGGTATTTTCTTAGGTCATTCTTCTTACAATTCTATGGATCTCTAAATCAAGTGAAATTAAGGGATTGCCTTGACTCTGAGTGTTGGGCATATACTACTTGTATACCCTTCAAACAAACAAAAACAAAAGCAAAAGTAAAAAGAATTGAAATAAGGATTAACACTCAAATTACTTAATAAATCTAACTAAGTCTAGCTATATTCCATAGTAATGGCTCTAAAATCTTGATGTTGCCCAAGTTACACCTCCTTTTTGATGATAAAGAGGTCATTAAACCTAAACAAGTTTAGGGTCGAACCAATAGAGAATACGTAGACTCAAGACAAATTCACCAATAAGCAATCCAAGTAGTTAACCAACTCAATTCCTCAAAAAGGGCGGGGTTGCAATAATCAATAAGAAAATTAGCTAAACTAACTATCACAAGAGACAATAAGTAATAAACATCAACTAGTGTATTGTGTTCCCAAGA
>JAOTQJ010000039.1:7279-103313 GCA_025642045.1 Solanum sejunctum | reverse complement strand
ATAAGAAAATTAGCTAAACTAACTATCACAAGAGACAATAAGTAATAAACATCAACTAGTGTATTGTGTTCCCAAGATTTCCAACTTAGTATCATTAGATAACCCAATTCTTATCTAGTGTATAACACGCAGGATAAGTTCACCAAGTCTTTTAGTCAAAGTTGAGAGGGAAATTGCACTATGTAACTTAGCCCATCTCCATAGTGTGAAATACTAACCATTACCTATAAGTCCCTATACAACCTCCCCTTGGCCCATGTGGCTGATTAGACAAGAACATTTCAATCAATCCTGTTAATCAATCTCTTTTAATATTCATTACTACCTTGCTCTAGCCAGTAACACTAGGCGAATTCTGATGTTCTCCACCACTATAAAACAAGTAAAACGAAGAGAATTGATTAATACATGCATATACTTAATCCAAGAATTGTAAATTATTTGAGTTTACTTTATTAGTTCTTCATGTTTCCCACAACCCTAGTTATGGATTTAGCTACTCATGTTATGTGTAGATTAAGAAATTGTGAATTGAGAAAACATAATTAAACACTTACACAATTGAATTGAAGTCAAACAAATCACAAGATTGAAGATCTAATTTACCTATAAGTGTTTTCTCACAATCTTCTCTCCTAAGTATTGAGTTCTCCAAGTACAAACTCTAAGGCTACTAAAGAATGATGTCCCCCTTGAAAAATAACCTAAGACTACTATTTATAGTAAGTACAATTAAGACCTAAATAAAATAGAAAAATTGGTCGGCAAACTCCACGAAAGGTCTCTAGGACTCGTAATGTCTTGAATGGCTCTAGTCGGGTTCTCGTAGTAAGCTCTTGGGATTCTGAACTTCTCTTCTACGACACAACTTCACAACTCATTAAATAATATATGACTCATACTGCATGATTGTAGGCTTCAACTTCATCAAATTATCTCTCACTTGAAATCTTCACGAAACCTATCTATATGACTTGTAGAATGCTTTATGACTCATATGCAGATCTCATTGAGCTAATCTTTAGAAGTCATTCTTCACAGATATTTGTCACGAGATATCCTCTACGACTTATAGAATTCTCTACGATCCATAGAGGATATCATAAATCATCAAAAACCAACAACTTTTGTAATTTTGCCCCAAATCATAGCAACCTGTAATCCTGCAAATCTAAACACAAGACACATAAAATCCATAACTATCGTATTGAGAAAACACAAACTCCTAAGTTATAAGTATCAAAAGCATTATATTTTGACAACACATCATCCCTTATTTGCTATGTCACATTTTGGCTTTAGGCTTAAATTGTGATATAAAGGCATATGCTCGAAGCATGGTAACTCACAAAGTCGTCATGATATGGTATCCAACTATAGCTATGATAGTTATGGGTGGTGTCATCGCCCATACATACATGGTTAGATCATATAGGCAAAGAGTTACACTAGTACGTTGGAATATACTAAGTATGCATACATGAAATGCATCAAAGGAACATTCCAACATAATTACAATATCCATAATTATATTAATATAATAAGGAACAAGAGATAACGAAAGGTTAAGCAATATTTAAAATCATGGATAGAAGCATTATAAAATATTTCATAACCTAGCATACATAAATATGTGGAAATAGGACACTAAGTGACAATAAGACCATTAATGAGCAGTGAAATTACACTCGTTTAGTCCTCTATTTGTTGTGATTGTATATTGTTAATATAACGAATTCTAGCTAATTATGCTTTGAATGGTGTACGTTTCAGGTACTTATTCTTTATGTGGAATTTCGCTAGAAAGAATGGAGTTTGGAATTGCTATGGAGAAAAAAGGATCTTAAAAATGAAAAATGTAACTGGCTTCCTCTAGTGCTCTAGAAACGTCTTCAAGCCTATGAATGCAGAGCATTAGAATGTTGAGAGCAAAAATGTTTCAATCAAAAGCATATCTGAAGTACTAGATCATTATTCGCTGTGAGGAGAACTAAGGCAAGAACACGGAGAACTAAGATGCGAAGACAAAGTCTTAAATTTTGTTGACCTCCGCAAATGTGGAGTATTAATTTGACTTACATCTAGGCAATTTTAGGATTTTCACCATTTTGATGCCAAATTGAATATACATGCACTTCCAACCTTGCATATTCAAGTATCAATGAATAGAATTGAAGATTATTCATACAATTTTAAGAAAAGCACACACCTTAGATTAGGATTTTATCCTTGGGTGAGAAGTGAAAGTCAACTCTTCTATAATTTCTTAAGGGGATTGAAGATTATGAGCTTGTATTGTAAAAATGTTTCACTTACTCTTTCTTTTCATGCTTTGATTGTCAGAAATTATAGATGTAATGGCTTCTGGATTTAGATGTGTATATGGGTAATCATTTACACTCTTGATTATAATTCTTGCAAATCATGTAGGTTTCTCGCTTAATTGGTTTACGATTCATGCTTGTCTTCATGTTTATTTTATAATTTAAGGTTGCAAACTTGAATCTAGCTTAGATCTTTAGTTATTTCATAAGAATGAGAATTTACATGGAGAGTTTGTGTAGTAGTGATGTCTCCCAAGCTATACCTCCTTTTTGATATCTAAAGCAATCGTTGTCAAGATATATAATCTAACTGAGATTAGGATCGTCCACAGGGAAGAGGGCAGCCTTAGAGAAATTTCAAGCAATTGGAGTGGATAAACCTACTTATCTCGCTAAAGTGTGGAGGTAGGGGTTAAAAAAACTATAAAAAGTAATTCTAGACTAAGACAAGTGTGAGCTTAGTATGAAAAGTGACAGGGTCGTGGTATTCCCCATGACTTCCTAATTAGGTATTACCAGATAATCGAAGTATTTTCTAGTGTGTAGCATGCAGAATGATAAGTTAAGTTTACCAAACCTTTTAATCCAACTGAAGGCAAATTTCACTATGTGATTTCATCCATCTCCACAATGTACCATACTAACTCTTACCTATTATCCCAGTACAACCTCCGCTGATCAAATTTGGTTGATTATATGAGAAACATCAACAGAATCCTGTTTATAAATATATTTTCTTATTCTTTACAATCTTGATCCAATATGTAACACTAGGCAAGTTCTAACATTAGGCACCATTAAAAAGCAATCAAATCGAAGATACTTAATTAATACATGCATGCACACTTTCTGAGAATTATGAATTATCCGATTTTACCTAGTTAGTTCTTTATAGTTCCAACAATCCTAGTTGTGGATTTAGCTACCCATTTTAAGTAGATGTAAGAATCATGATTTTGAATAACATAATTGAGCCTTTACACAATGAATTAAGAATAATAAATCCAAGATCTTCACCAAGAATCACAAGATTTAATTAAGCACACAATATTATGTTTCACAAGTGTCTCATAGTGTTTCTCTCAAGCTTGTACTATTCATTACTATTTTGTATGAAAAATAACCTGAAACCCCTATTTATATTATTTAAAATCAAAATCAAAATAAACTAGGAGAACTAGGTCAGCAAGCTCTACGGGGCATAAAATATCTTACAGTCCATAGTCGGGCTTCATGGATTATTCTGTCAATTCTAGGGATAACTTTTACGAGATCCATCTACGGTCCCTATAAAGTAGTACGACTCGTAAAATGTTTCATCTGATGACTTTTCATCAACTCCTCACTTTCTGATTCTCAGGTCACGATACCAAGTCTACAGTTCGTCTGCATGTTCGCAGACTCAACTTTAGAAAATTACCCTTCACTAGATTTTTGTATGAAACCAACACTATGGCCCTTGGAAGTTTCCATGGATCGTAAAGGGTATCGTATATTAGAACCTTCTGCAACTTTTGCATACTTAGCCCAAAAAATCATGACAACCCTATAATCATGTAAAATAAACATAAAAACACATCAAATCTACTAACATCACTTTGAGAAAATACAAAATTACAAGTTTAAAGAATCAAAAGTGTTATATTTTGATAGCACATGAACAAAAACTTAAAACTGTTGCTTGTCCTCAAGCGACGGGCTCAATCTACAAAAGCAATATAGATTAGACTGAAGCACAAATACCTGCACCACCTTTAAAAGCACATTAGATAAATATAAAGACAACCAACATAGATCGATATATATGACAGTGCAACTATGGCAAGCATGGCAATTATCAATAAGTAACACTCAGTGAATTAGTCCAACATCAACAATGTAATACAAGTGCCATCATAAAAAGATATCCCATATCCCTCTCATGAAAATATTTTCAGATTTAATGCTTGGGACAATGAAAAATCACTCACTCTCACAAAAGACATTCAATACCATGCCCAATACCATCTGCTTACCCTTATACTCATGACTACGACCTTTGACTACTTGGACTAGGATAACTTTAAGACTGTATTGGCTTGTAACATAGGCTCAAGGGATTTGGTATGACGTTTTTGGAATATAGTGACTAAATGCCCTCCTTGGCACTGTATTTTTCTATACTTTTTCCCTACCAAAACTATCTTTTTTCACATCATTCTCCTTTTTTTCATTTTTGCTTTTTTGGGTGCCTTATTCTCATTTTTTTAGCTTTTTGCTTTTCATTTTCACGTGATTTTACTTTTTAGCTTATTGACTAGGTATCAACTTATTTTTCTTGCACCAAGAACACCTTTTTATCCCATTTGTCATGTATCACTAGTTCCCCCCCTCCCCCCTTTTTGTGTTTACCCTTACACCATCCACCCTCTACGTGGGCTTTTGGCTTGAGTTGAGATGCACAATATCCAACCTAGGATATAAGGCCACTTTTGGTAGCCACCCTCAACTTAAGCTTTTTGCCTCAGTCAAGGGACACAATCCTCAAGGAGGGACCAAGGCCAATTTCAGGATTTTACATCTAATAGGGCTAGGTAACTTAGGTTCTTATAAAGGAAAGGTACATATAAGGATTAAACATAAGGATAGAGAGAGATATTACAGATTTGGCTGGGTATTTAGGCTAAGTAGACTATCGGGAATAATAGCCTATGATCCTTTCTTAATAAACAAACCTAAAGTCTAAGTTAGAGTAATAGGGCAAGTTCTGAATTGAAACACAACATATAAACTTAGCAAACAAAGCCTACACACTTGTGACACTACTTACACTATTAATAAAGACACTTAGATCATGTTTCTCATCAAAATTTATTCGCACTTTATCAGAATAAGCATAGTAAAACATCAAAACATATGTGGTTACTATCAACACTAACTAAAAAAAGTTTTGGTAGGTATCATTTTTCACACAAAGACAAACATATGCCATACATATCAGTACTATATGCTACTACCACTACCTACATATCCTAAACATGTCATTTTAATAGAAATAATATCCTTGGAGAAAAAGAACACAGGAAAGAAAACCCCTACGATTCAAAATTTTAGATAGCTATAAGGAAAGGTTATTTAGATTTCACTAAGTCTTATAACTACCACACCATATCAAAAAAGACTTGCATTATACTCAATACACAAAACTTGAATAATAAAGCACAGGGATCAAAAAGAACATACTTGGGCACCCAAGCGCCAATGTCTGGCTAAGTCTAGGCATCCTTAACCTGCCTAGTCGCCTCTTCAGTAATAGTAACATGTATGGATGGACTAGCACCCCTCACCCTTTCACGCTTATGAGCCTACCTCATATTCTTATCCTACCTCGAGCATATCTTGGCATATACTAATCCCTGCTCCTTTATCATCTATATCTGTAGTCTCACTAGCTATGGATCATCAAGGTGGGGCCTCTTCCCAATGGAACTCTGTGATACATCCTCAGGAGTAAATACATCAACCACCAGCACCAAAGGCTTGGTCAGTGGGAACACTATCAGTGCTACCAAGTTGTTATCATGTCAACCTGGATCTGCTAGATCTACTACTAAGGGCTATCATATCTGTTGGCCATGTTATACTAAGGCTTTACTGGAACTACCTCTCAAAAGCATCTATGTGAATATATATGGGTAAGAGTCTATCATGGATAGTGGCGATCGTGAATACCTATATATGTACCTCAGATTTTGAAGTGTCCTGGCTATCATGACCCAAGCCTAGGGCCTAGACGTGACTAGTAAATGGGGAACCCGAAGGAACCCCAAACAAGACTCATAGCATATCATTACACATCCTTAGTAGCAGAACAATTGAATGACATTTGAAGAATGGAAATAAGGGAAGAAAGGATTAAGGGAGAACTTGTTATAACATAGAGTCAAGAGATAATAGAATCAATATGGCATAAATACATAGCTTTGTCCAACAACACCTCTACTACATAGATAATGGCAAAGGCCAAGACATATAATCGGGCTCACCCTCACAGTCATAAGTAAATGATAAAGTAAAGAGAATCTTAATACATAGTATGATAGAATAGTCCTTGTCCCTAGAATGGAGAACTCACCAAAGGCTAACTTGAAAAATCCATCTAGCCACAAGAAGAATCAATAGGATCTTTGGTCCCTACATAGTGATATCATGTAGGTAAGAGTATGTGTTAGTACATTTGAATATACTATGTATATGGGATACAATGCAACATTATATAGGCATCATAATCAAAAATACATAACGATAGGCAATAGGCATAATATAGCAACATGACATGTATGATCAATGCAAAAGTAAAATATGTTTAAGTAAATCATGCTCATATAAGATATCATATGTGAAGAAGAGACCAAGTTAGATTTCCAACCTTGGTTCGTTGATGATGGTCACACCGTAATCATCCTAGGTGGTGAGGTATAAACCCCTCATATGGTTGATGTTGGTTACACCTCAATCATCCTAGGTGGTGAATTATAAACCCCTCACATGGTTGATGTTGGTCGCACCCCAATCATCTTAGGTGGTGAAGTATAAACCCCTCACATGGTTGATGATTTTCATACCCCAATCATCCTAGGTGGCGAGGTATAAACCCCTCACATGGTTAATCGTGGCTCCTATCCCCCAGATTGGGCATGGTCTAGTGCAACACTATATATATGATTCATCATAAGTTTTAATGCACTATCTCATTTACGAATAATCATGTACAAAAGCTCATTTTATCATCATAACATCATTCATATCATATATCATGCTTTGGACCTTCAATTTCTCAAGAAAACAAAACCAGACTTTTTATCAAACATCTTAGGGGTGTGTAATGGGTGTAAAAGAGCATGCAATTTAGAGATAAAAATCTTGCAGGAAAATCACTCATAAAACCTTTAGTAAACACATTGCAACACCCCTAAGACATTCATATCAAAACCCCTTATCACTTCTAACATTAGATCCAAGATTTAAGCACAAAATAAGCTAAAACAACCATACTTTCATGAACTAAAATCAATGTGCAGTAAATTTCTCAATATACAAGATCCACAGATAAAATTAACTTTAAATCATGCAATATTATTTAAAAGAGGGTTTAGGCAACATGGGTGGAAGGACCCAATGGTTCAATACCATATACCTTATCTTTGGAGAGGTTTTTGAAGAAGTCTTTAATGGAGAATTGAAGCTTGAATGAAATCCTTGTAGAAATCCTTAAGAATGATCTTGAATTTGGGACTTAAATTTAGGGTGAAATATGAGTGTAAATGTTTGAGTGAGTTTTGAGGAATGTTTTGGATGATATGAGGGTGAAATAAGGCTAAGTATATGTATTTTCAAATGTGGGAACCCTTACGCCCAAGACTTAAAAGTCATGGACAAAGTTAAGTCAAAATAGGACCAAAATGGACTGCTCACTAGAAATTGCATTTTCTGCACGGGTGAGTTTTACAAAAATGGACATAAGTCTTTCATCCGAACTCAGTAGCTGAAATGAAGTGCGTTGGAAATCTAATTAAAGGGGATTTTAGTTGGTAGGATGGGAACCACCTAGCTATTTGTGTTCTCAGAGATGTTACCCTTCAAAGTGGACCCTCTTAAATAGCATGTTTTGTGATTTTTAGATTTTGATATGGCTGCTCCAAAATTTGGTTTAGACCCATTTCCTATTTAATTTGACCCCCTAAACAAGAACATGAAGTCAGATTTTCAAAATAACAAATGAATTTTTAGATATACAGAAAATAAGATTCTGGGCACTTACGAGGAACGTTTTCGAGCACTTTTTTGGGGGGTTCGTTTCACTGGTCGACCCAAGGCTTGATATGCTATAACAACGGAGTCAATTATGACTTAGTGAGGGAAAGTCTTTGAGCTATGTCTTGAATGGACACAGCTAACATATAGACTATGCTAGCACATGCTTTTGGTACGTACACGACCTGTGTGGTAGAAGTAGTAGTAGTAGTAGTCCCCCTCTCAACATTATACTCAACCTGTGGAGGCCTATCATGAGTAGCAGTAGCAGCAGTAGTGGTGGATGGAGTCTCAGATGGTAGCTTCATCGTGAATATCTCTGGAATCTGTGTTGGCTGGCGCAGTGCTCGCTGGATTGCCATTGGATTATCCTCAACCTTGATCAGGTTAGCATCTAAAGTACGCTCACCTCTATCAAGGAGTCCAGACGATGTACACTCCTCACCTCCAAATATATACAGAGTCTGTTGATCAAGCATGGTAAAGAGATGGAGATGGACCTCTGCATGGCTGTCTTATATATGTACTTCGAAATAAAGCAGACCCAATCAATCTCAAAGACAACCAACATACTGGCAACCAAAACGGCACAGTCCTGCATTAAAGTATTATCTAAAATTGTAGGCTAGATCCATGATCTCACCACATCCCATAAGAAATTTATGGGGTATTAAAGTTGGGTGGGGATTTCACGATGGGCTCTATCGATGTATCTATCCATGCATGGTCCATGCCTTATTTACAATTTGGTCAGCAACCTATCTCATCAAACTGGCCTTGTAGGTCTGATCTCTCATCAGGGCCTTATCCATGGTCTGCCCCAATCTGTGATCTTACACTACTGTTGATATGAGGGTTGGAAACTCGGCACCACTGATGGTCATCTCAATGATGTCCACCTGCTGGCCACTTGCTTTCGTATGCATCAATCTGGGTTGAGTTAGGGGATAATTCTCCTTAGGAAGAGTGCTGAGAACTAAGGCAGTGTATAAAGTAAAAAACTCACGAACCATGGCCTAGGAGTACATCCCCAATAACCTAGCTAACAACTGGAACCCATATCTGCTCATAGTGTCCTAAAGGTCGTAGACACTGTCTAATCTCGAAGAAATTATTCAGGGCTCCTCAAAAAGAGAATGAGATGGTCGGCCCTGCTTTTTCTCTATACACCCTCTAAGTTGATATAGTTCATGCCCTCAATGCACCACCAGCTAGATAGAGCATCCAAAGGTGATGATGATGCCTGAGGTGGTGTAGCAGAGGACACAGACTCTGACTCATCGCCAGCCTTTAACACAGACTCATCTCTGGAAGGAGTCATCTGGTTGGAGTTGCTATATTTTTGCCTTCATCTTCAGACAGGGGGAGAGAAGACAATTATAACCTAGGCCTGGGCGTACCCAAGTCTAGTGCTAGTGCATATCTGGGGTCACTCAGCATCCGAGTCAAGTCGAACATCGAGCTCCTCAATCGACGACTAATCTCAAGGGTATCCTCATCCCCCAAGGGCTCATCTCTCAGTCTCCTTTGTAGGGCCTTGACCTATACTTGTCTTGCCTATGGGGCCATAGTACTTGAAACATACACATTTGGTAAACATGGTTAGCCCTACAAGTCAAGGAACAAAAATCAAAAACATTTCTTAATTGGTGATAGAAGAGTCTATGAGGGCACCTTTACGAGTTATAGTAAAAATTATGAGTCATAATTGGCCTTCATAAAAGTAAGATTCTTAACTTGTGGTTACTAGTATTGCTTCGACAAGACTAGGTACGACTCATAGAAGATTCTACAGGTCATAGAATGAGTCGGAGAAGTGTTCCAATGTTGAACTTTTACATGTAAGGATCTACGAGACATATATATGAGTAGTAGAATACTATATAGCTCGTGGAAGGTCTCATCTTATAGATTCTTAGAAACTTCAAGTTTCTGGAATTTCATACGAGGGGCAACTATGGCTTGTCAAATGATCCATGGGCTAGAAGACCCTCATAGAGTCTAAAGACGTGAAATTTGATTTTCTAAGTCTATCAAAATAGATTCCAAAATGATATTTTTTACAATTAAATCAGTATCGAAGCAATATATGTCATACCCCCACATGAGTTCAACAATACCCAAAACCACATATGCAATGTTTTCATACAACTCCATCGAAACTCATTTTACATACTTTCCCAAGCTAACTAACCCTATTTGGGTGAATAAACATCAAATCACACACATGTAATCACATATTAGTTTTCAAGTAACAAAGCCTATTCAATTTAAATGATATGCGACAATATAGTTCTCATATAAAATCATCCAAACACATAAACATGGTCACAACCACAATTTTTTAACTTTTCACATTATTCAAGCATTGATAACATACTATTCATGATTACAGTTTAAGCTCAAATAATGGCAAACATGAATTCATGCCCATACTAATAGGGTTACCATACCTATCAAGTAATTACACCCTAATCACATCAATATCGGTAACTAAAAGAATTTTAGGGCCAAAAACTTACCGAATCGAGTGAGGATGATCTGAAAATTGATGGATAAAGTTAGGAGGATGGAAGCCAAGGTATTGCCAGGGGTGGCTGGTTTGAAAATATTTGGGTAGATTTGGTAAATTTGAGGGAAAATGGAGTCACAATTATTTGACCCCTCTATTTACAGGTTGACCAAGTCAGCCAAAAGTTTATAGGCCTAGGCTTTTACAAAACCTCAATTACGGCTTGTAGAAGATTTCATGGCCCATAGATACTAATTTTATAGATTGCCCAAACCCTAATTTTGGGTCTTGGGTTTCATGAACCAGTCTATGAGTTGTAGAATTCAATACAACTCGTAGTGTTGGTCATAGGAACCTCCAACTTAGTCAAAAACAAAAGAACTTACCTGGGTCGATGAGCCACATTCACGGCTCATAGTTTTATCTATGCGAAGTAAAGTTGGCACGTATAAAGTTTTGCTCAATAGAAGTATTCTATGAGTTACTGTACGGGTCGTAGTTTTAATACAACATGTAAACCAGGTCATAGAATCACTTCTTGATGCCTTTTCTACCAAAAATAGCTTACTTGTTGGTCATACACCTGAAAATTCTTCATAAAATACACCGTTACCCTATATGCAACAAGTTCAATGTACACAAATTACAACTTAAGTACCTAAAATTAAGCTTCCTACATGTCAAAAAGCTAAAACCGAAAAAAAGGAAAATTATTACATCAAATAGCTTAGGTTACCTCCCAAGTAGCGCCTAATTTATTAGCCTGACACAACTTGGACAACTTGGTTACTTAGACTTTACCAAGTGCCCAAACAACCATCTTCAAGTCATCTACCTCTTCATTAATAGATAGAATTGAAGACAACTTCTTCATCATTCAATCTAAACTTGAGTTGGTCAGCTTCTATATCCACTAGTGCTCGACCAATGGCTAGGAAGGTCCTCCCAAAATGATTGGAACTTCAAAGTTTATTTCACAATCAACGATCACAAAATTTGGGGGAATATGATTTTCTCTACTTTGATGAGGATATCACAAAGTATCCCCACATGCTTCTTCATTTTGCGGTCAACTATTAATAATTCCTTGCTTGTTAGAGTAGTGGATCCTAATCCTAGCATCTTAAAGACTGCAAGCAGCATCAGATTTACACAAGCACCAAGACCAGATAATGCCCTAAGTCCATATCTCTAATACTGCAATGTATGGTAAATGCATCGAGATGTTCTCGATTCTGAACCAAGGAACTTGTAGCAATTGCATTGCAATGTTAAAGTTCTTAGGAGAGTTCCTGACTCATTGTCCACTTATTTTTGATGAGGTCCTTTATGAACTTTTCATACCTTGGCATCTTCTCCAGTGCCTCGATGAGAAGAATATTGATGAAGAGTTGTTTTGAGCTTGGAGAGAAAGTGCTTGAACTTACCCTCCTCTTACATCTTTTTGATTCTTTGAGGGAATGGAGGAGGAGGTCTATGAATGGGCTTCAACTTATGTGGCATCTATGTAGCATCACTTACCCCATCCTTGGCATAGTTATCTCTTGTTTCCGTATCTTTGACCTCAACTGCCTCCTCTCAAACATTATCATCATCAATCAGCATAGTAAAATCAATGGTTTTCATACCACTATAAATATTCACTGCCATACACTGCCCAGTATTCTTGGGATTCTAAACTATGTTGGTAGGCAATGTACCTCTCTGTTTCTGCTTAAGTTCACTTGACATTAGACCAAATTATTGCTCTATCTATTTGATAACAATATAGTGAGACTCGATCTTCTTATCAATGCTAGAGATGTTAGACTTCCTCACCCTCAAAGTCTCATCCAGAGTGTCAGCCTTCTTCAATAGTCAATCAAACATCTTCTCAGCTCTAGAACTACTAGAACTATATTATGATTATGTGGTGGCAATTATGGGCCATTCCTGTAACCATCTCTGTGACCATAATCAGCATCTCTTTATTGGCCCCTGTTTTTGCCATAGTAACCTCCACGATTATTGTCTCTAAAGGTGCCATATTTGTTATAGTTTTGACTTTGGTTTCCTTGACCTTGGCACCAATTGTCCTAATTGGACCATTAGGCATTGGTCCAGAAACCCCCTATATGATCACCATTGAAGCAAGTGTCCTCTTAATAGTAAGACTCCTCAGATATAGGTGTTCATAAAGGCTGATGATAACTGTATCAACTCATTTCTAATTCTGCTTCATCAACACCTCCATGTTGGTACTAATCTGGCATGCTCTTGCATCATCTCCTCATTTATTTTAGCTTACTCTGAACTAAACTAGCAGCATGTGAGCTCTTGGCAGAGGATCTGTCTCTTAGCCTTCATACACAACCTGTCTTGACCACTTTTTCTAGTTTCTTAGCAACTTTGCAAAGGCTTGATCTAGAAATATGCCACCTATGATGGTATCAGTATATGCTTGGCTATTATCGTCCAAGTCATGGTAGAATATCTCCACCAAGGCATCATCAACTCTCTTGTGGTCAAGGACACTTCTCAGATAATTTGTGAACCTCTCTCATGTAATACTGATTGAGTCACTAGGAAGTTGCTAAAGTTATTGATTTGATACTTCAACTTGAGCTTCTTCAATCTTTGGAAGAATTTCTCCAATAAGGACTTCTATAACTTAGGTCAATTGGTGATCAAACTCTATAGGAGCTCAGACAACCATAGTGCTGCATTACCTATTAGAGATATTGGGAAGAATCAAATCCCAATAACATTCATAGATAGATTTTGTGTTCCTATTACACTCTTATAAACAAACATAATGTTATGTAGATGGCTATGTGTATTCTTTGATGGTCGGCTCGAAAATAACCCATTGCTCTGCAGCATCTGAACAACCCACTCTAAACAATAAACTTTGTGTCATTCGGTAGTGGAAGTAACACAATAGATCTAGTAACATTCATAGCCATAGGATTTAGCTGATATTGATTCCACTGTAAAGCTTCTGCATTGAGCTCTTGTGGCTATGGATCAAGATCGCCAAGGTTGTCATCATTCTCATTTTGATTCTAGTTCTTAATGAGAGATTCATTAACTGTGTTGTTTGCGTTATCTTCAACTATCCTTCTGAATATTCTTTGAATCTCTGGATAAAATGGAGTCAAGGGAATGCCTCGACTTATACACTACACCTGCATACTAAAAAAGGACAAAGACAACAAAAATATAAAATGATCAAAATAAGGATTAATTCCCAAAATATCAAATTAAATAAGTCTATCTAACCACATTCCCCAATAACGGTGCCAAAATCTTGATGTCATCTAACCTACACTTTTTTTTTAAGATTAAAGTGGTCATTGTTAATATATATAACCTAACCAAGGGTGCAGTCCAGTTAGGGTCGACTCTACATGGAATAAGGTAGCCTTAGAAAAATTTCAAGCAGCTTAGGTAGATTAACCTATTTATCTCACCAAAGGAGGGAGGGGGTTTGTAAAACCTATGAAAAGTAATTCTAGACTAAAACAAGTGTGAGATCAGTATGAAGAGTGACTAGGGCATTGTGTTTCCCATCATTCCCAAACTTGGTATTACCAAATAATCAAATTCTTTTCTAGTGTGTAGCATTTATAATGGTAAGTTAAATTTACCAAACCCTTTGATCGAAGCGAGAACCAAATTTCACTGTGTAATTTGATTCATCCCTGCAGTATGGCATTTCTAACCCTTACATATTGTTCTAGTAGAAACTCCTTTTGATCCAGTTTGTTTAATTAGATAAGAAACAACAAACAAATCTTATTAATTAATCTCTTTTCCTATTCATTACTACCTTGATCCAGTTAATAAAACTAGGTGAGTTCTAACATTGGCCATCATTAAAAATCATTCAAACCAATAATAATTAATTGATACACTCATGTACACATACCAAGAATTAAGAATTATTCGGTTTTACCTTATTAGTTCTTCATGGTTCTCATAACCCTAGTTCTGGATTTAGTTACTCATTATCAGTGTAGATGCAAGCATCATGATTTTGAATGACATAATAAAGCACTAACAAAATGGAAATAAGAATAATAAATCAAAGCCCTTCATCAAGAATCACAAGATTGAATTAAACACACAAAGTAATGTTCAAAAGTGTCTAACAATGTTTCTCTCAAGCTCTATACTATTCTCTATTGTTTAATATGAACAACAACCCTTTAAACCTGTTTATAGCATTTAATGTACAATACCAAAATGAATTAGGATAATTGGGTCAGAAGGCTCTATAGGCATTTCTAAGGGTCATAAATGTTTTACGACCCATAGTCGGGATTCATAGATTCTTTCATAAATTTTAGGGTTAAATTCTACGAGACCCATCTATAGGCAATATAAAGTTCTATGGCCCGTAAAAGGTTTCTAAAATGACACCAAAAAGTTCCAAAAAATGTACCTCAAAAGTACACAAAATTATAATTTTTCAATATATCTAAATTTCTGTCCATTATATTGAAAATCTAACTACATATTCTTGTTAAGAGGGTCAAAGTAAGTGGAAAAAGGGTGTAACCCAATTTTAGAGCAATCATATAAAAATTCAAAAATCGCAAAAATGCAATTTTGGAGGGTCAACTTTGAAGGGTCATATCTCTTAGTGCATAAAGAACTGGATGTCCCATAACTTACTAAATTCAGTCCCTCTGAATTATCTTTCCAAATAACTTTTTTCACCATATTCTGAATTCGGATGAAAGATTTATGCTTATTTTCATATAACTCATTTGTGCAAAAAATGTAAATTCCAGTGAGGTTAGCGCGACAATTCAGCAATGCGCCCCTATAGTTTTTGGTGCCTGTATATATTATTTCAGTGAAAGACTTATAAGTCTTGGACCTAAGGGTTCCAATACTAGAAAGTACCTATAGTTAGTCTTATTTCACCCTCATATCACCCTAAACATTCCCTAGTACTCACCAAAATACTTATACAAATATTTACTCCCAATTTCAAGTCCTAAAACCCTTATCTGAATCTAAAGAATTCCTTCAAACTTCAATTCTCCATTAAAGTCTTCTTCAAGAATTTCTTCAAGGTCAAGTTGTGTGAGTTTCAACTATTGGGTCCTTTTACCCATGGTGCCCAATCCTCTATTCAACCTAAATTGCATGATTTACTGTTGATTTTACTAGTGGGTTTTGTATATTAATAAACTTACTACACAGTGATTTGAGGTTTATGAAAATATGATTGTTTTAGCATGTTTTGAGCTACAAATCTTAGATCTAATGTTAGATTTGATGAGTGGTTTTGATGTATACTGCTTGAGGGTGTTACAAGGTGTTGATTGATGGTCTTACAATGGATTTTCTTGCATGATTTCACTCTTTAATTGCATGGTTTTACACTAGTACTATACACCCGCTAAGTATTTGATAAAATGTCCGACTAAGATTTCTTCAAGATTGAAGGTCTAATGCTTGTCATTTGTTACGAATAACACTGTGATGATGAAAGAAGGATCAATATATGTTGATTTCATGAAAAGTATGCATGATTATGAAAGAAGAGTATGTATATAATGTTATTATCATGATAGAAGGAAAGTACGGATATGGTATTTCTCTATGCATTATTGAATTGACCATACCCAAATTATGGGTTTGATAACTCACTAATCAAATTGAGGGGTTCATATCGCATTAACCAAATTAAAGGGTTGATACCTCATTAAAAACAATAAAGGGGTTGATACCTCATTAACCAAAGTTAGGGGTTGATACCTCATTAACCAAATATTAGGGTTGATACTTCAATCGCCTTAAAAGTCGGTGGTGTATGCGAATAACCAAATTAAAGGGTTGATACATCAATAATCTAGTATCAGATGTGGTAAGATCATTATCTAAAGGATGGACTCTTTTTACATATATTCTATGTTTTTTATAAGTATAATTTTACTTCAAGCACCATTCATACATGTTATATCGTTGCTATACTATCTATTGTCTATGTTATGCATTTTGATCATATTTCCTACCTCTTGTTGAATTGCAACATACATACTTAATACATTCAAATGTACTAACTCATACTCTATGCCTACATAATATCACCATGTAGGCAAGAGCTTCATTTGGTCGTCATACTCCCTCACGTGGCTAGTGGCTTCCATTCATGCTAGTGGGTGATTCCTCATATCTGAAGGCAATATCTATGTTCTTATACTATGTATTGAAGAATATGTTTCCTTTTTTTATGTACTTGACTATGAGAATGAGCCCAGTTGCTTGTCTTGGCCTCCACTAAGTTTTATGTTAGAGGTTTTGTTGGGCATGTTATCTATTATGCTTGACCTTTTACTCACTTATGATATTCAAGCTATTTATTTATAAATCTCTCTCTCCCTTAGTCTCAATTTTCTTTGTTTATATTTCTTTTATTATTTCATATTACTTTCATGAACAAGGATATGAAATGATATGCTATGAGGCTTATTTAAGGTTCCTTTAGGTTTCTCATTCATCGGTCATGTCTAGGCCCTAGGCTTGGGTCATAACAAAGATGGTATCAGAGCCTAGGCTTGGGTCATGACAAAAATAGTATCATAGCACCAAGTTGATAGATCATCAAAGTCCAAAACATCGCGTTGATTAGAGCCTCATTTGTGATTGTGTTGTGCACCAAAACTATGAGTAGAAGGTTATGAGACGTTTTAGGAAAAGTTTCCCTTCTTCATGTTCTAAGTCATGCTATAGAGTTGGAGTAAGTTTTCCCCTGAATGATTGTTCTTTGCTATGTTAGATCATGTCTAACCCTCGAGGAAGAAAGGCCCAAACTCCTGAGGAGCAACCTACCAATGGTGAGTTCCATGATTCTCTCACTATGCTTGCCTAAGTTATGGCCAACCAACTCAACCTAGGGGTCCAAGCCCCTTATGCTACTATCCAAGGAGATTGGGTAAGGGACTTTATGAGGATGAATCCTTTAGTGTTCTATGGGTCAAATATAGATGAATATCCATAAGATTCAGCGATGAGGTCTAAAATATTTTGACTATCATAGGTGTTGGACTGAATGAAAAGACGTAGTTGGCGACGTACCAACTCAAATGGGTAACAAAAATACGGTATGATCAATGGAAAGGGGAGAAGGGAAATGGTAATATGGTTCTATAGAAGGAGTTCAAAGTGTCCTTTTTTAATAGGTTTTTTCCACTAGAGCTTAGGGACTCTAAACTGGTGGTGTTAATGAATTTGAAACAAGGTGCTACAAGTGTGAGGGAGTATACCCTCAAGTTCACCCAACTTTTGTAGTATGCTCCTTATTTGGTGGCCGGCCCTAGATCTAGGGTGAATAAGTTTGTTATCGGGGTCTCCGACTTGGTGAGTGAAGAATGTTGGTCCGAGTTACTAATTAGTGAAATGGACTTATCTCAGTTGATGACTTATGCCGAGCAACTGGAGGAAGAAAAGATGAGGAAGCAGAGGGGTAAAGAGGCCAATAGAGCCCTTTTTAAGGGAAGTTCCAAAGTCCCAAGTATAGTGATGATGCTATGTGTCCAACATGTGGTAAGGTTCATAGAGGCCCATGCTTGAAAGGCACCGATGCTTGTTTCCATTGTGGTGAGAAAGGGCATAAGAGGAAGGATTATCCTCGTAATTAAGGAAAGGGTGAAGATTTTCTTCCTCAAGGTGGTGCCCCAAGGCACAACCAGTTCTATGCTCTCTAAGGAAGGCGAAGGGAAATTACGGCACCTAATGTTGTCACTGGTAAGTTGAAGTTTCCTTTGACTTGGATGTGTATGCATTGATGGTTCTGATGTGTCACTATTTCTTCCATTACTCTTGTGGGTTCTAGTGGCTTCTTTGTGTGTCCCGAGTTGTTGTGTAGAGTTGTTGGCATTTATTCCGTTGGTTGTTCTATTTCTATTGTTGATGGGTAAGGCTTTTGGGGGCTTATTTCATGACGTTATTAATTTAGGACTTTTCCTGTGATTCGAGTAAATTAGGTATGGTGGTTTTGATGTCATACTTGAGGTGGATTAGTGACATGTATGGGATGTCTTCATTATTTGTAGGGCCTATAGGGTTAGATTCCAAATCTCTAATGAAACTACATTAGACTGAGAGGTTGCCAAGTAGTATCCAAAGAGGTAGGTCCATTCTTATCTTAAAGTTTCAATTGATCTCTAAGGATTTCCCTATGTTCTTATTTCATAGGAGTCTTGTTTTGTGATCTTGGTTGAACTTAGCTTGATGTGTTGGAGGTCTTGGAGTATCTTGGGCTACTTGCATAGCATGTTTCAAATGAGTGTAGAACTTGTAAGGTTGTAATTTGATGGATAAGGATGGTCAATCTATTTAGTCAACTACGATGGATTAGTCGCTTCTCTAAGATTGATCTTTGGTTTGGGCTTTGTCCCAAAGTGAGGATGAGGGTAGGCGATATCCCTAAGTATCTTTTTCAGACTAGGTGTGAGCATTTTGAATATTGGTGAAGTTGTTTTGGCTTATGCATCAGTTATGTTTATGGGTTTCATTACTAGGGTCTTAAAAACCTACCTTAATATGTTTGTGGTGGTCTCTAGTGATGATGTATGATTTTTTTAGAGATTTTGAATTATTTGGGGATAGTGTTGCAAGTCTTGGAGGATGAGAGGTTATTTGATAAATAAGATACGTGGGCATTGTGGGTAGCAAAGAAGGTGGTTAGAGCTCCATAAGGAATGTGGTTTGAGTGTGCATTAGTTTTCCCAGTAAGGCTAATGTTATGGTTGGTGCTCTAAGTAAGGTGCCTATAGGTAGCCTACCATATGTGGATAATGGTGGCAAAGAGAAGCCTAGTGGGGTTCATCAGTTGGATAGATATGGAGATAAGTTGAAGGAAGTTGAGCATGGTAGTATAGTGTTCTTGATGGTTCTAAATCTTCTTGATTTAAGAGGTCTAGATTAGGCAAGGCCTTGATTCTGCCTTATTAGAGTTGAAAGTTTTAGGTGAGAAGATGACAGAGTGGAGGTTGTCTCCCTACGGGGAGATAGCGGTTATGGTACCAAGTGGGTTGGGTGTATTTAAGGTTGAAAATTGAGTTGGGGATTATGAGTCCTTATAAGTTCACTTAGAAGGAGGTTCCGATGAGGTTTTGGATGCATGAGTGGAGAAATTGATTGATAATAATGTTGTGTTCATCAAAGCCTTTTGGAATTCGTATGTGTTTCTAGAAGAGCTGATGCGGACATAGAGAAGAAATATCCGTATCTCTTTCACTCTATTCAAGCTTATGATGACATGCCAAGTCCTTCTATTATTCCAAGTATTCATGTGCATTCATGTTTAAGTTGGCAAGTTTATGATGATTTTACACTTATGTTGAGGTTTTGAAAATGGTATTTGAAAGTGTGTTGTTGCATTCTTGTTGGGGCTGACCACTTTATGATTACTCTTCTTTTGTACATTTCTTTGACGTTCGGGGATGAATCTTCTCATGGGGGAGATATTGAAATGACCCTAAAAGTGCCCAAAAATGTGCCTCGAAAGTACCAAGAATCATAATTTTCATATACCCAAACATTTGTTAGCTATTTCGAAAAATTGACTGCATATTTTTGTTCAGGGGTCAAATTTATTGGTAGTGGGTCTAACCCTAATTTTAGAGCAACTGTATCAAAATCTTAAAATCGCAAAAATGCAATTTAGGAGGGTCAACTTTGAAGGGGCATGTCTCTTAGCACACAAAGAACTGGATAGTCCACAACATTCCTTCTTAAATCCTTTGAATAAGTTTTCCAACAGACTTGGTTTTACGTTATTCAGAGTTTGGATGAAGGATTTATGCCCATTTTCACAGAACTCATTTGTGCAGAAAATGAACATTCTAGTGAAGTTAGCGCGACACTTCTGCAATGAGCCTCTGTTGTGTTTGGTCCCTGTTTTAATTTTTTTTATCAAAGACTTATAATTCTTGGGCCTAAGGTTTCCCACACTTGAAAATATCTATAGTTAGCCTTATTTGACCCTCATATCATCATAAACATTCCCCCAATACTCACGAAAATACTTAGCTAATTATTTACTCCCAAATTCAAGTCCCAAAACCCTTATCCAGATCTAAGGAATTCCTTTAAGCTTCAAGTCTCCATTAAAGTATTCTTTAAAAAATTCTTCAGGGTCAAGGTATGTGGGTTTCAACTATTGGGCCTTTCACCCATGTTGCCCTATCCTCTTTTCTACCTAAATTGCATGATTTAATGTTAATTTTACATGTGGGTTTTGTATATTAAGAAATTTACTACGGAGTTATTTGGTGTTTATGAAAGTATGATTGGTTTAGCATGTTTTGAGCTATAAATCGTGCATCTAATGTCAGATTTAATGAGGGGTTTGATGTATATTGATTGAGGGTGTTGCAAGGTGTTGATTGATGGTCTTACAATGGATTTTTCTGCATGATTTCACTCTTGAATTGCATGGTTTTACACTAGTACTACACACCTGCTAAGTGTTTGATAAAATGTTGGGCTAGGGTCTCTTGTGGAATTGAAGGTCTATTGTTTGTGTTATGTTATGAATGACTCTATGATAATGAAAGAAGGATAAGTATGTGTTGATTTCATAAAAAGTATGCATAATGATAAAAAAGAAGAGTATGTATATGATGTTGTGATGATGATAGAAGGAAAGTATGTTTATATTATTTCTCTATGTAGTGTTGAATTGACCATAAAGAAATTAAGGGATTGATACCTCATTAACCAAATTGATGGGTTGATACGTCATTAACTAAATTGAGGGGTTGCTACCTCATTAATCAAATTGTGCCCTTCATACCTCAATCGCCTTAGAGGTGGGTGGTGTATGATAATAACCTAATTGAGAGGTTGATACATCAATCACCTAGGATAGGAGGTGGTAAGCCCAGTAGCAAAAAGAAGGATTCTTTCTACATACATTCTATGTTTTATATAAGCATGATTTTACTTGTTGATAAAGTTGTTTATCTCTTGTTGCATTATGTCATTTTGATAAAGTTGTTTATCTCTTGTTGCATTATATCCTACATACTTAGTACATTCAAACACACTAACGCATACTCTATGTCTACATAATACCACTATGTAGGAACCAGAGCTTCATTTGTTCATCATTCTCTCCTACATGGCTAGTGGCTTCCATGAAAGCTAGGGGGTGAGTCCTCATGTCTGAGGGCAATATCTATGTTCTTATGTTATGTATTTAAGACTACCTTTCCTTCTTTTTTTTTGTATACTTGACTATGAGGGTGAGCCCAATTTCTTGTCTAAGCCCCAACTAAGTTCTATGTTAGAGGTGTTGCTGGACATGTTATGTATTGTGCTTAAGCTTTGACTCACTTATGATATTCATGTTATTTATGTATAAATCTCTCCCTCTCTCTCTCTCTCTCTGTGTGTGTGTTAGTCTCAATTTCCCTTGTTTATGTTTCTTATGTTGTTTCACATTGCCTTCGCGACCAAGGATGTGCAATAATATAATATGAGGCTATTTTGGGATTCCTTTGGGTTCCTCATTCCTCGGTCACATATAGGCCCTAAGCTTAGGTCATGACAGTTTTGTCTGATGACTTTTCAGCAACACCCTACTTTCTGATTCGCTGGACATGACACTAAGTTTATGGATCATTTGCTTGTTCATAGACTCAACTTGAGAATATCAACCTTCACTAGATTTTTGTACAAAACCAACTCTATGGCCCATGAAAGTTCTTGCAACCCGTAAAGAGTCTCATATATCAGCTCCTTCTGCAACTTTTGCACACTTAGCCTAAAAAATCATGCCAAATCGGTAATCCTGCAAAACAAACATAAGAACGCATCAAACCTACTTAAATCACTTTGAGAACACACAAAATTCTAAGTATTAATTATCCAAAGTGTTGTATTTTGATAGTAGATAAGATAGTCATAGGTTTAAGCTTTGGTTGAATGCCTAATCAAGGATTTAATGAATAAGTTTTTAGGAAGGTTTGCTTATCAATTGTTTAGGCTACGATGAGGTCCTATAGTAATTTTGTACCAAAGACTTAGCCATTTTGTGTGGAACACTATCATCTTCAGACAAGAGTTTGTAGTAGAGCAGTCATAGCCTACACATAGAAATTATATGAATCTATGTGTAATAGATCATTTGAGAACTAATTTATTTCACATTTCCTTAAAATTTGTTGGTCCATTTCTTGACAAATACTTGCCTCGGTTGTTTAGTTTTAGTTTGTAGCTTAATCCCCCCTCCCCCCCATCTTTTTTTGTTGGTTATTATTATTTTTTATTTTTCAAATGACCCCAAATAGTACCCAAAAATGTGCCTCAAAAGAGTCCAAATCGTAATTTTCATAAATCTCAAAATTCATTGGTTATATCAAAAACATTGACTTCATATTATTATTCACGGGATCAAGTTGTCTGGAAAATGGGTCTAACCAAATTTAAGAGCAACCATAGCAAAATTTGGAAATTGCAAAATGCAATTTCTAGTGAACAGTCCAACCATTAGCGTGATACGGACTGGTATATTTTCTGTCCAGTTTTTTTAATATGGTCCAAGACTTTGAGTCTTGGGACTAAGTGTTCCCATACGTAAAAATACTTATACTTATCCTTAGTTCACCATCATATCATTCAAGATATTTCCATATACTCTCTCAAATATTTAGACAATATTTCATTTCCAAATTTGAAGTCCCAAAACTCATTCAGATCTCAAGGTTCACTTTCAAGCTTTATGTCTCCATCTCCAATATTCTTCAAGGACTCTCTACAGTCATGATATGTGAGTTTCTTTCATGGGTTCCTTTAACCCATGCAGCCATTCTCTCTTTTACATAACATTGCATGATTTAAAGTTGATTTACTCATGAGTATTACTTATTATAAATTTAATTGTACACTATGTTGGGGTTTCATAAAAGTATGATTGTTTTTACATGTTTTGAGCTATGAATGTAAGATTTATTGTGAGATTTGATGAAGGATTTTAACATATATTGCTTGAGGATCTTACCGAATATCTATTTATGGTTTTACATTGAAATTCTACCATGATTTTGCTCTTGTATTGCATGGTTTTACACTAGCACTATACACCTCCCAAGTACATCAACATCAACATACCCCAGTGCCTCAAAAGCCTCCCGCTCATTGCAAGGTGGGAGGGGGGTCGGATGCACACAGCCTAACCCCTATGTTTAAAAACATAAAGCGGCTGTTTCCAAATGACCCATGAGGAGCGTCGAAAGTTGCATTGACTAACTGCTACTTCATAAATAAAAGAAGAGCAGACAGTTTAAAGAGCCATTTTGCTTTATTCCATCATACTCTGAAGCCAAAAAATAGTCATTGATGAATAATACACCTGCCAAGTGTTTGATAAAATATCCGACTGTGATTTTCTTGAGTAATAGAAGGTCCAATGCATGTCATATGAGTTGAATGATTATATGATGGTGAAAATAATGTAAGATTATGATATTATCTCTATGGTGTTTGGAATTGACCAAGCCTCACTTAGGAGGTTATAGGCCCGGGTAACCTTGTTGAGGCGTTTATACCTCGATCACCTCACTTAGGAGGTGGTAGGATAATAAAACCATGTTGAGGGGTTTGTACATTGATAACTCTTTGGGGGCTTTTTACCTCATCAACCTTGTTAAGGGGTTTATACCTCATCAACCATGTTAAGGGATTTGCACCTCATCAACCTATTGAGGGTTTCGTACCTTGTTCGCCTCTCCAAGGGGGTGGTAGGCCTTGAATTTTCACTAATAATGGTCAGTCCTTACAGATGTATTATGTTCTTTATAAGAACGATTTACTATAAGCATCTTCCATGCATGTCATATGTTATATGCTACTCATTGCCAAGGTTTATGCATTTTGATTATGTTACTTATCTCTTGTTGCATTGCATCCTACATGCTTAGTACGTTCAAATGTACTAATGCATACTCTATGCCTACATGATGTCACCATGTAAGAATCGAAGCCCAACTTGATTATCCTCCTCCATGTGGCTAGTATGATCTCTCTAAAGCTAGTTGGTGAGTCCTCCATTCCGGGTACAATGTTATGCTCTTATGTTATGTATTACAACTCTCTTTCTTTATTGTATATTTGACTATGAGGGTGAGCCTGATTGCTTTTCTTGGCCCCCTATAAGTTCTTTGGTTAGAGGTGTTGTTGGACATACTATGTATAATTGCTATGAGCTTTGACTCTCTCTTAACTCTTGATGTTTATGATATGAAAGTTGATCCATAGCCCGTTTACCCCTATTTACTATTTCTTATTGTAATTTATTGCTTCCATGACCAAGGATGTGTAATGATATGTTAAAAGGCTTGCTTATGTTTCCTTCGGATTCCCCATGTGTCGTGTCACATCTAGGCCCCAGGCTTGGGTCGTGACACTTTTTTAATTGAAACTACTATCTCGTAGCCCTTGATTATTTCAATATCCCTCACATTGTTAATTATGGGATTCGGCCTTGACTCGTAGTTGGGTTAGTATGCTGCTAATATTCATCCATGTTTCGAAAAGGGAGTATGTTTGAATGTAATAGAAAAATAGGGCCCATGTTAGGGAACAATTAGCGTTTTTCTCTGATTTAGGACTTGAAGTTACTAGTTTTTATTCAGTTTTTGAATATTTGTTGTTTGTTCTTTCTTTTTCTTTTATGGCTACTTGTGATGAACTCTTGCTTGGTGGTTGTTTGTCGTATTTCTATGACCCTTTCTCCAATATGGAGGACTTCATGGTGAGAAAACATGTGTTGAGGGATAAAATGTAGAGATTGATGTTGTGAGTCAAAGTTGGTTCATATACTTGTCTCAAATACTTGCAAATGGTATCATCTAAAAAGGTCAATTGGTCAACATGGGGGATGAGTTCCAACATGCTCATTGCTTGGTGTCATGAGATTATACAATTTGAACTTGGAGTGGCAATTTTGAGTGTCAACATTAAAGGAGCATGAGAGTATGTAAGGCTCCATGTCAAATGACTAAAACTCATGAATTGGAGTCTCAAGAAGCTAGTTAGTGCTTTCTGTGAAAGAAATATTGGGTGAGTACAAACCACACTCAATGAAACAATACTAAAGTTGGAAGAAAAAGCCAAGTAAATCCTTTATGGAAACTGCGTTCATTTGGATGTGAGGGTGTCATTTTCTTGAAGGACAAAAATTTTGAAGTCTAATGTGTAAGAGTCCTCTTTACGCTCACTCATGCCCAACAAGCCAAAAAGAAAAATTTGTGTGAAGTTGGGTAAGAAGTTTAAATCCTCAAAGTGGAGAAATCGAGTGAAATTTTTGATGGTCTCCACTTGTCTCCATGAGTTTATTTAGAAAATTAATTTGAAGATAGCGAGAAAATGCCTCAAAGTGTAAACACAAAAGGGTGATGTATCTGGTGTCGTACCATAATATTAATCTGAGCGCTTGATAGGAGGTAACCCATCATTTTCTAAAATTTTAGATTCTTACTTTAATTGTTAAACTTTCAATTTTTAGTTTAGATTTTGATTTTTAATTATAGATTTTGGCTAATTTTCACAATTTTTCAACATCGGTAGTGGTTTGCATATGTTTGGAAGCAAAAAGCTAGTTGGAATTGATGTTTGGGGTGGAAATAGCTTCAAAACTTCATTTAGGATGAATTTAGGCCAATTTAACCATTTTTTGTGCCCCAGGCATCGTCCAACCAAAGGGCAGATTGCCTAGTAGGTATGCATATCACAAAATTTATAGAAAGTTGGCCCATATCTGGCACAAAAATCTTCTCTGTGAATGCGAACAAGGATCCCACAAATGCTGAAGTCAAATTACTTGGCACTACACGAATGCGCCCTTGTTCATGCGAATATGGAGCATGGGAAATCATAAAGTGGCGCGGATGTGCATCAAGTTCGACGTACGTGAAGCACTGACTGATGCAAAATTAGTGAAAAGACAAGTCTCTTTAAACTTGTCTCATTTTTTTTTTAAAAAAAGAATTGATTGTTGTAAGCAGATAGAACACAAAATTCTTGTTGCAATTCAAAATTTTTCCAGGAAAAACAATTCAAGCCTCTTTCTTCTTCATCCCTTTTTGTTCTAAAATTCAAAGTATGTTCACTTCATCTCTTCTTCATTCACGTTTCACTAGTTTTAAACTTGTACAACAATGAACTTTTTGACACTGTAATATAATTGTTCCAATTTTAACATGATATTGAGATTTTAGAACTTGTTAGTCTTCTCCATTTTTATTTTTTTCCATGAAATACTGAGTTATGGTGCTCAACCTCTTGAACTTTCAGGATGAAATTTTGGTGCTTTAAATTGTGAAATTGAATGGTTGTTAGAGTTAACTGGTTGTGCGTTGCTCGGGTAGTGATTTTGTGAAGTTGGGGATGACTTGTTGGTGATAATCATGTTAAACTGATGCTAAAAACATATGCACACCATGTTTTAGTGAAATGCACCATGGAATCTGGAAATTTTTGTCTGGAAAATGTTGTTCTCCGTGAACACAGACACAGTGCTGCAAACACAGAGTATTAGTAGCTTTCTATTCTCCGTGAATGTTGTTGACATTTTGGCAATATTAAGCATTGAGTTATTTGAGCTATGTAAATGCACTTGATTGGCCGCAAACATAGAGTACTTCCATAAACTATCAAAAATAGCAACTTGACACCATTTGATCTAGACCTTCTATATCAATATTTTTGGCCAAAATACAATGTAATACATTATTTTGAGTTTATGTATGAACTTTTAACTTGTTGTCTTGATTTGTAGGTCCCTTTGGCAAAAATATGAATCCCAAACACACACTTTTATGATGACGAAATTCTTTCAAAGGTAGGGAAAGTGGAGTATTTTAATAATTGTAGGTTTCTATCAGCTAGGTGTGCCCAAAATTTAGTATTATCTATGGGCGATCTGATGCAGATAATAAGATATACCCAAAGAGATTTTAGGATTTGGGTGAAACGATGCTAAAGAATCACCAAAAATATGCCACAAAAGAGCTCGAAATCATAATTTATATATATATATATATATATATATATATATAAATTCGTGTGTAATATTGAAAATCTGACTTTATATTCTTGATTAGAGGATCAAATTGAGTGGGTGATGGGTCAACTCTAATTTTAGAGCAATCGAATCTCATTTCAGTTTACCATAATGCAAATTTTGGAGAGCATTCTATGCCCCTGCACAAAGTGGCCAAGGAACGGAGATGCCTATTTTGTTGACTATTTTGTTTACACGGTCCAAGACTTTTTGGTCATAGGCCTAAGTCCTCCCATGCGTGAGAATATCTATGCTTAGCTATATTTTACTTTTATATCATCCAAAACATTACCCAATACACACTCAAACACTTAGACTCATATTTCACCCTAAAACTCAGGTCCCAAAAATCATCTAGATCTAAGGATTTCGCTCAACCTTTGTGTGTCTATGTCCAATTTTCATCAAGTTATTCTCCAAAGTCAAGGTATATGTGTTTTTTTCATGAGTTCCTTTCACCCATGATGCCCATGCTTTCTTTTATCTAAAATTGCATGATTTAAAGTTCATTCACTCATGGGTCTTACTTATTATGAATTTCACTGCACACCATATTGGGGTTTCATAAAATTGTGACTGTTTTAGCATGTTTTCAGTTATGAATATAAAATCTATTGTGAGATTTGATGAAATGTTTTGATGTATATTGCTTAAGAGTGTTACCTAGTATCTATTTATGGTTTTAAACTAAATTTTCTAGAATGATTCCACTCTTGAATTGCATGATTTTACACTAGGATTACATACCTGCCAAGTGTTTGATAAAATGTCCAGTTAATGTATTTTGAGGATTTGAAGATCCAATGCATGTCTTATAAGTTGAATGATTTTATGATGATAAAAGGAATCTATGTATATGATATTCTCCTATATAGTGTTCGAAAGTGACAATGCCTTACTCGAGGGCTTAAGAGCCGAGGTAACCATGTCGACGGATTTGTACCTTGATTCTAATCAAGGGCTTGTGCCTTGATAACAAGGTTGAGGGTTAGTACCTCAATCACCAGGGGTGGTAGGGTGTGACTATCCACTAACCAATTAAGGGATTCATACCTAGGTAACTTGGTTAAAGGGTTAGTTCCTCAATCACCATGGGTGGTAGGGTGCAACGATTCACCAACCAACCAAAGGGGTTTGTACCTTGGTAAACTATGGGTTCTACAATGATGATCTCTTCTTACACATGTATTATATTATATGTAAGCTTGTTTTGCTCAAGTATTGATCATATATACTATATTGTTGTTATGTTATCTATTGCTTATCATTACGCATTTCGATTATATTGCCTATCTCTTGTTGCATTGAATCCTACATACTTATTATATTGAAATGTAGTAACACATACTTCATGCCTATATGACATTACATTGTAAGGATCGGAGCCCCACTTGATCATCCTCCACATGTCTAGTATAACTTCTCTCAAGCTAGTTGGTGAGTCCTCCATTTCAGGAACAATGTTTATGCTCTTATGTCATGTAGTACAACTCTCTTTATTATATGTTTTGACTATTAGGGTAAGCTCGATTTATTGTCTTGGCCCCCGCTAAGTTCTATGGTTAGAGGTATTGTTGGACATGTTATGTATAATGCTTTCAGCCTGAATCTCTCTTGACTCTTGATGTTTATGATATAAAAGTTATCCCTTAGACGTGTTTATCCCTATTTACTATCTCTTGATGTTATTTTATTTCTTCTGCGACCAAGGATGTGTAATTATATGTTAAGAGACTTGATTGGGGTACCTTCGAGTTTCTCTATAAGCCATGTTACGTCTAGGCCCTAGGCTTGGGTCATGACAAGCTTGGTATCAGAGCACTAGGTTATTAATGGTCCTCGGCATCCAAAACACAACCTCGATTAGAGCCTTATTCATGGTTGTGTTGTATATCACTACTATGTGCAAGAGAGGCTATAAGACATTTTAGGAAATGTTTCCCTTCTTCTTACTCTATGTCATGCTATAGAAGTTAAGGTAAGATTTTACCCTCTAATTATTTTTCTTTGCTATGCAAGATCATGCCTAAACATGAGGAAGAAGAGCTCGCACACCTGAGGAACAACCAGCTCATGATGAGCTCCAGGATGCTCTCACTTTACTTGCAAAATTTATGGATAATCAAGATAATTAAGGGGCCTAAGCCACTCATTCTCCTACATATACATCTCGAGTGAGAGACTTCATGAGGTTGAATCCCTTGGAATTCTATGGGTCAAAGATGGATAAGGACCAGTAAGAGTTCATTGATAAGGTCTACAAGGTCTTGGCTATTATGAATGTCAGATTAGAAGAAAAGGCAGAGTTGGCGGTTTACCAACTCAAGGGGGTGACACAAATATGGTTTAATCAATGCAAGGAAGAGAATGGAATCAATAATATGTTGCTTTAGGAGGAGTTCAAGGAAGCATTTCTTAATTGGTTCTTCCCTCTTGAGCTTAGGGAAGCCAAATTGGTGGATTTTATGAATTTGAGACAAGGGTCCTTGAGTGTGAGAGAGTATTCCCTTAAGTTCAACCAACTCTCTAAATATGCTCCCCACTTGGTTGTCGACCTAAGGTCTAGAATGAACAAGTTTATGATGGGTGTGTCCGATTTGGTGAGTGTGGAATACTGGTTTGCTATGTTGATTATTGACATGGATTTGTCCTACTTGATGCCTAATAAATGGAGGAGTAAAATTTTAGGAAGAGGAGTAATGAGGCCAAGAGGGCTCATTTTGAGGGTAGGTTCCAAAGTTGAAAGAGAGGTAGGTTCCATCAAGGCAAAGGGTCTTCTTATGCTTCCAATAGGGGCTTTGCCAATAACATCCCAAGGACCCAAGGCGTTGGTTGTGTGGTTCCTAATAATATGTGCTCAAAATGTCATAGGGACCATGGGGGACCATGTTTGAGAGACAAAAATACTATTACGAATGTAGGGAAGTTGGTCAGAAAAAGATTGGTTGTCCTCATAACCGCAACAAGGGTAAGGAGTTTCGTCCATAAGGTGCAAATGTAGTTACTTTGGGAAGAGGTGGTCAACAAGGTGGTTCCCAAAGGCATAATTGGTTTTTATGCTTCACATGGGAGGCAAGGGGTTGATGAGGGGCCTAATGTCCTCAATGGTATGTGAAAAGTCTTTGATTGTGATTTGTATACATTTATTGATTCAGGAGCCACTCTTTCTTTTGTTACCCCCTTTGTTGCCAAAAAGTGTCCTGTTGAACCTGAATTGTTGTGTGAGTCTTATGAGGTGTCTACTCCTATTGGTGCATCTATTATTGCTAGAAAGGTGTATAGAAATTGTCCTATTTGTATTTTTCATATGATTTTCCTTGTGATCTTGATCAATTGTATATGGTTGATTTTGATTTCATTCTTGGGATGGATTGGTTGCATGCATACTATGCCTCTATTGATTGTAGAACCCATAGGGTCAAATTCCAATTCCCAAATGAACCTGTTCTTGAGTAGGAGTGTCATGATATAATGGTCAAGGATAGATTCATCTCTTGAATTAAAGCTTGTAAGTTTATCTCTATGGGGTGTCTTTATTATCTTGCGAGGGAAAGGGACATGGAGTCCAAAGTCCTTCCCATAGAGTTGGTTTTAGTGGTAAATGAGTGTCTTGATTTCTTTCCTAATGACATTCCCAGTGTTCCTCCCGAAAGGGAAATAGATTTTGGTATAGACCTCCTCCTCGATGCTCAACCCAATTCTATTCCCCCTTACCATATGGCCTAGTGTAGTCAAATGCATTGAAGGAGAAATTGAGGGATTTCTTGGATAAGGTTTTTATTAGGCCTAGAAAATTACCCTGGGGTGCACCAGTGTTGTTTATAAAGAAGAAGGACGGGTTTCTTAGAATGTGTATTGACTACTAGCAACTTAATAGGGTCATCATCAAAAATAAGTATCTTCTTCCAAGAATTGATGATTTGTTTGACCAATAGTAAGGGGCTAGTCACATCTCTAAGATTGATGTTCGGTCTGAGTATCATCAAGTGAAGGTGAGGGAATGTTATATTCCTAAGATGACTTTCCAGACTAGGTATGGGCATTATGAGTTTGATGTGATGTCCTTTAGGTTGACCAATGTATTGGCTATCTTCATGGATCTTATGAATAGGGTCTTCAAATCCTACCTTGATTCTTTTTTTTGTGATTTTCATAGATGATATTTTCATCTACTCTCGTGGTGAGGAGGAGTATATGGGTTATTTGAGGGTTATGCTACAAAGGTTGAGGGAACAAAAGTTATATGCTAAGTATGAATAGTGTGAATTTTGGTTGAAAGAAGTTGCCTTTCTAGGTCATGTGATGTCGGGGGACGGTACTAAGGTGGATCCTAAAAAGAGGGATGTGACTAGAAATTGGCCTAGACCATTGACACTATAAGATATCAAGAGCTTCTTGGTCTTAGCAGGTTACTATCAGAAGTTTGTAAATGGGTTCTCTTCTATTGCTTCTCCCATGACAAAGTTGACTCAAAAGAAAGCCAAATTTGTACGGATTGATGATGTGAAAAGATTTTCCAAACATTGAAAGATAACCTTGTGTCCACTCCTATATTGTCACTACAGGAAGGACTAGAAGGATTTGTTGTGTAATGTGATACTTCTAAAGTTGGTTTGGGTTGTGTGTTGATGCAAAATGCTAAGGTGATAGCCTATGCTTTTACACAACTCAATGTGCATAAAAAGAACTATCCTCCCCATGATCTTGAACTAGCCGTCATGGTATTTGCATTAAAGATATGGCATCATTATTTGTATTGGGTGCCTGTTGATGTGTTTATCAATCATAAGAGTCTCTAATATATCTTTACTTAAATAGATCTCAACTTAAGGAAAAGAAGGTGGTTAAAACTTCTTAAAGACTATGACCTGAGTGTGCACTATCATCCTATTAAGGCTAATGTAGTGGTAGATGCTTTGAGTAGGGTGTCGATGGGTAGCCTAGCTCATGTTGATGATGGGGACAAAGGGATATCTAGGGAGGTCCACCAGTTGGCTATATTGGGGGTTAGGTTGGAAGAGGTTGATAATGGGGTGTTGTTGTTGATGATGGTTCTAAATCTTTGTTGGTTGAGGAGGTGAAAGATAAGCAAGATCTTGACCTCACATTATTGGAATTGAAGGCATTGGTAAAAGATAGTAAGGTGGAGGTTTTGTCCCAAGGGGGAGATGGTGTCTTTATATACCAAGGTACGTTATATGTGCTTTCTGGTGATGGCTCGAGAGAAAAGATTCTTGATAAGGCTCATGGTTCTTCTAACTCTATTCACCCCGGGTCTACTAAGATGTATAGAGATTTGAGAGAGGTGTATTGGTAGGGAGGCATGAAGAGGGACATTGCCAAATTTGTATCTGGTTGTCATAGTTGCCACCAAGTCAAAGAAAAGCACCAAAGGCCAGGTGGCCTAGCCCAAGATGTAGAGATTCCTACTTAGAAGTGGGAAGAGGTCAATATAGATTTTGTAATTGGGTTGCCCAAGTCTAGAAAGTGTTTTGATTCCATTTGGGTTATGGTTGATAGAATGACAAAATCAACTCACTTTCTACTGGTTAAGATCACATATGGGGATGATTATGATAGGTCATCCATTCATGACTTGGGGAGGTTGTATGGGGTTCCTTTTTCCATCATATTGGATCATGGTGCTTAATTTACTTCACATTTTTGGAGGTCTTTCCAAAGGTGTCTTGGTACCAAAGTTAAACTTAGTACAACCTTCCACCCTCAAACTAATGGCCAAGCCAAAAGAACTATCCTAACTCTTTGGGGATATTCTTAGGGATTGTATTTTGGAGTTCAAGGGTAGCTGGGATGATCATCTTCAATTGATTGAATTTGCTTGTAATAATAGCTATCATTCATGCATTGGTATGGCTCCTTTTGAGGCCCTCTTTGGTAGATGTTGTAGATCACAAATTGGGTGGTTTGAAGTTGGAGAAATGGATTTGTTGGGACTGGATCTGTTATGGATGCTATGGAGAAGGTAACAATGATTGGAGAGAGGTTGAAAACAGACCAAAGTTGCCAAAAGTCTTATGCCAATGTCAGAAGGAGGGTATGTTAAGCCCTAGATATGTGTGTCCTTATAGGGTAATAAGGAGGATTAGTAAGATAGCCTACGAGTTGGATTTTCCTAGTGAAATGGAATTGGTTCATCCGGTCTTTCATTTGTCTATATTAAGAAAGTGTATGGCTGACCTTAATAGTATTGTGCCTCTTGATGTAGTAGTGGTAGTTGAAGACAACTTGACATATGAAGAAGTTCCATTAGAGATCTTGGATAGACAAGTGAATAGGTTGAGGAACAAGGATGTTGCTTTTGTTAAGGTCCATTGGAGGAATCAACAAGTTGAAAGTGCTACATGGGAGGGCAAAGTGGATAGGCAAAATTGATATCATTATCTCTTCTATCCAACTCAATCCTAAGGTACTAATTCTAAGTTACCTATGTGATTTCATGTCTCATGTTCTAGCCCTTAAGTCATTTACATGCATTCATGTTTATATGGACAAGGTTCAAGGTGATTCTACACTTATATTGATATTTTGAAAATGGTGTTTTATATTTATTGTTGTATTCTTGTTGGAGCTGATTTCTTCATGATCACTCTTCTCATATACATTTCCTTGACATTCAGGGACGAATGTTCCCAGGGGCGATATTCAAACGACCCCCAAAAGTGGTTAAAATGTACCTTGGAGGTGTCTAGAATTGTAATTGGGAATATTTCAAACTCCATGCATGATAAAAAAGAATTGACTTCATATTCTTGTTCATAAGGTCAAATTAAGTGTGTAACGGATCTAACCCTGATTTTAGAGCAATCGAATCACACTTTGAATTTTCCAAAATGTAAATTCTATAGAGCATTCCACACCCCTAGCGTGACGTGGCCAGGGCACAGAGATGCCTATTTTTTTGACTATTTTGTTTACTTGGCCCAAGACTTTTGGGTCTTGGGCCTAAGTCCTCTCATGCTTTAGAATACCTTTACTTAGCCATATTTCACTGTCATATCACTCAAAACATTTCCCAATACTCACTTAAACACTTAGATTCATATTTCTCCCTAAACCTCATGTCCCAAAACTCATCCGGATCTAAGGATTTTATTCAAGTTTCAATTCTCTATCTGCAATCTTCATCAATTTATTCTCCAAAGTCATAGTACGTGGGTTTCTTTCATGGGATTCTTTCACCCATGATGCCCAAGCTCTCTTTTACCTAAAATCACATGATTTAAAGTTGATTTACTCATAGGTCGTACTTATTATGAATTCATTGCACACTCTGTTGGGGTTTCATGATATTGTGATTATTTTAGCGTCTCTTCATCTACGAATCTAAGATATATTATGAGATTTGATTGAGGATTTTCATGTATATTATTTGAAGTTGTTACCAAGTATCTATTGATAGTTTTACACTGACTTTTGTAGCATGATCTACTCTTAAATTGAATGATTTTACACTAGCATTACATACCCGCCAAGTATTTGATAAAATGTCGGGTTAATATATTTTGAGTAATTGAAGGTCCAATGCATATCATATGCGTTGAATGGTTTTATGATGATGAATGAAAAGTATGTATATGCTATTCTCATATATAGTATTAGAAAGTGACCATGCCTTACTCGGGGGGTTAAGAGCCCACATAACCATGTCAAAGAGTTTGTACCTTGATACTTATCAAGGGGTTATGCCTTGATAACTGGGTTGAGGGGTTAGTACCGTAATCACTAGGGATGATAGTGTGCGACAAATCTACCAATCAATCAAGGGGTTCATACCTTGGTAATTGATTTGAGGGGCTAGTTCCTCAATCAACAAGGGTGGCAAGGTGCGATGATCCACCAACCAACAAAAGGGTTTGCACCTTGGTAAACTATGGGATCTACAATGATGGTCTCTTCTTACACATGTATTATGTTATATGTAAGCATTCTTTACTCAAGCATTGATCATACATGCCATATAATTATTATGCTATGTATTGCTTATCATAATGCATTTCGATTATATTACCTATCTCTTGTTGCATTATATTTTACATGCTTAGTACATTCAAATATACTAACATATAATCTATGCCTACATGATGTTACCATGTAGGGACTGGAGCCCCAATTGATCATTCTCCACCAGGTGGCTAGTACGACTTCTCTCAAGCTAGTTGGTGAGTCCTTCATTTCAGGAACAATGTTTATCCTCTTATGTCATGCATTATAACTCTCTTTCTTCATTATATATTTTGACTATTAGGGTGATCCCGGTTGCTTGTATTGGCCCCTCCAAGCTTTATGGTTAGAGGCATTGTTGGACATGTTATATATAATGCTATGAGCCTGACTTTCTCATGACTCTTGATGTTTATGATATAAAAATTTGTCCCTTAACCTCGTTTATCCCTATTTACTAACTCTTGATGTCATTTTATTATGTATGCGACTAAGGATGTGTAATGATATGTTGAAAGGTTTGATTGGGGTTCCTTCGGGTTTCCCCATGCTATGTTCCATATTTGTGCCTTAGGCTTGGGTCGTGACATTGGGGTCCAATGGCTAATTCACAAGTTACTCAACATAGTTCCTTCTAAGTGGTTCACTACACAAAGATGGGTTGATTCACATGAGTTCACAGTTGAGGCTAAGTCTTGGCTTTCTATCATATGTCCCAGGGTCATCCCCTAAACACATAACACCAAGGTGACTCTAGGTCATGCTTTTATCATAGTTAAGCTCTTTGATGGACTACACATTAATGTTGCGCAGGTGATTATGGACCAAATAGCTGAGATCGTCTAAGGGAGGGCCAAGAGTTTGGTCTACCCCTCTTTGATTGCAAGGCTATGCTATGAGGCAGTGGTATCCACCTGATTGACTGATGATAAAAAGAAGCTAGCCAAAGAAATTCACCCATTGAAGAAAAGAGGTGGTTGAGGAGGGCAGAAGAAAAGCAGGATTGATATAATAGATCCCTTCTCTTGCCAGTTCACCAAGCGAGGTTCAGAGGTAGGAGGTTTATCCACTATTGTTATAAGGTCTTCCACTTCTAAAGGATCACTTTAGTTCGATCCTATTAATATGAGGTACCTTCTCTCCTAGATCCATGGGATGGATGCTAAGATTTGGCAGCTAGTTTTAGGCATTCCTACTTGCCCACCAAGAGCTACGACAGATGATCAGCCTACACTTGCTTCAGTTTTAACTGCTCAGAGGGATATGAGTGACCAGCTCAAGCATATGAGTCAGGGACAAAGCAAGATAAATCAGCATCAGAGGAAGTTCTGGGAACATGAGAAGAAGAAGAATAGCAAGTTCTTAAACTAGATAATGAGCAAGTTGAGGCATTTATATGTGTCTAATTCATCAGATTATAGTGATGATGATTTGGTTTTATCCTCTAGATCTAATGAGCGATGATGCTTGAAAAGAGTCCCTCGTATTCTCTTTTATTTTCTAACTATATGGTGAGGACATAATATAATTTTTAGTTAGGGGTACTACTAAAGGGTGATTTGATTAGTTTATTCGGACTCTAATTCATAGATTGATTGGCTTGAATATTTTGAGTTTTTGATTGATGGTCTGTATCTGGAGATGTTTATTTTGTATGATTGATGTTCCCTTATCAGCCTTTATTAATTACGACTGTGATGTGCCCTGGTTGGGCTTGTTAATATTGTGATTTGATAAGTTGTTCAATTAGATTTGGTAGTTTCTTGATTTTTGCTTATTTTATTTTTGATGTATCCTGCCTTAGTACGTTTGTAAGATTGGCAATTCATGATAATGGATTGAGTGATGGCATTCTTATGAATAAATTGTTGATCAACTATGAGTGCATGGTTAGTTGTTGCTTTGGTGAAATTTGAGTAGCCATTGATCTTATTGGTGCTCGACTGGTAGATTGTGACTAATTTGGTTTTGCTATACTTAGCCAAGTGTTCTGAATTGTTTGATGAGGCATAATTGAATGATTTTTGGATAACAGTTTGACTCTTTTTGTGACTCTTACTTGTTAGATGGATAGACAGATAAATAAGTCCCTTGTATTTGACTTGAGAGTGAAACTGAACCTTTCCGTATTAGTTTGCATGTTAGGTGTGGTGAGTATTTTATTCTATTCCTTATCCTCACTTATGTCACCTTGAACTTACTCGGTTGGTCTTGATAGAGTTTGGTTGAAAAAATGACCTTAGGCATTCTTTCATTTATTTTGACACCACCTGCCCTAAATAAATCCTCCTTTGCATTGATTATATCCCCAGTGTCCTCTTTTGAGCCTTAAAGTTTTTGTTGGCAACCTAAACTACAAGTCTTGAATCTTTTTGAAAAGATAGCCTTGTTTTAAACCATTGTCACACCTTGAACTTGAATTACATTTGATAAGTGAGGCTTTAAGCCTTAGGTGGGGGTGATATGGAGGATTAGGAAGGATTCTACCGCTTGAGAGATTGTTAAAAGAAAAGTAAAATAAAAGAAAAAGAGTAAGAAAAGAAAAGAAAAAATGTTTTTAAAAAATAAATAAAAAGAGAAAAAGCAAAGAAGATAATGCTTGGATGAAGTGAATCCTCCAAAAAGTTGAGAAATGATTGCTAAAAGGACATAAAAGTTGGAAAAATAAACTTGAAATATGCATTGGTGTGAAACTTGAAGAAAAGAGTGAAAAAGTTTAAAAAAAAAAGGATGTTGTGTGAAGAGTTTAAGGAGGGTTAGCCACTATTGTCCAAATTTGTATCCTACCCTATCCCGAAACCTACATGACAAGCTTGATAAAGACCTTTAGGATTTCTAACCGGATGAAGTGAGTCAATGTTTATTGAAAATATGGGCAAACCTATGGCGACATTTGTGTGCATGAGATGTTCTTTGATAGAAAATGAGTATTTGAGTCATTGTCCCTTGTTTAGTTTATATATTTGTGTGTATTTTGTGGATTTTCTTTCTTTTTGTGAGACATGCAAATTGAAATGGATTTGTGAAATTCACACTTTCAAGGTTGAGGCAAGTGAAATTGTTTAGTGAAAAACTAGAAATTTGAGTCATTTCTTGAGTATTTGTGTTGTTGCTTGATCATTCTTGGAGGTTGATTTTGAGTCGTAAGATGTTTTTGAAATTGAGGGAGTTTCTTGATAAATAATCACATGCTTGTGCTAATTATTTATACCAACTAAAGTCATACACATGATTGAGTTGGTGAAAGTGAATTGGGATTGTGTTGTGCTTAAATTGATAGCTTCTTGAGTTTGAGTTTGTTTTGCTTGACGAAAAGCAAAGTCTTATGTTGGGGGTGTTGATAAGTGGTGAAACTACACTTATTTATTGCTCTTTTGTTTTATGATTTTGTGTTATTAATCTAATGGATTGAGGCATAAAGGATCTTAAAAGTAAAAAAAGAAATTACCTGGCATCCTTTTGTGCTCCGTGAATGCAGCCTTCAGGCCCGCAACATGGAGCACTAGAATATTGAGAGGTGCAAGCGCACCTAGCAGAAGCACGTAGATGGAGTACCAACTCATTATTCTCTACCAACATAGAGAGCTAAGGCACAAACACAATGTGCTAACTTATGTTGACCTCTCCGAATGCATATTATTATTGTGACTGGCATCTGGGCAGCTTTGAAATTTCACCATTTTGATCCAAATTAAAAATACATGCACATCCAACCCTTCATTCGACTATCACTGGACATAATTTAAGATTATCCACATAATTTTGAGAGAAGAACATATCTTAAATTAGGATTTTAGCTTTGGGTGAGGATTGAAGGGCAAGTTTTCTATAGCTCCTTAAGGGGATTGAAGAGTGTGAGCTTCTATTGTAAAAATCATTCACTCACTCTTCCTTTCCATATTTCGAATGTCATAAATTGCAGATGTAATGAGTTTTGGATTTGTATTTATATATGGATAATAATGATTTAAGTTCTTGCTTTCACTTTTAGTTTATTATATATTTGCAAATCGAGTAGGGTTCTCCCTTCATTTGCTTCAATTTAGCTTAATTGATTTTGGGTTTCATGCTTACCTTCATATTTAGCTTATTATTTGAGATCGCAAAGTCGAATATAACTTAGGGCATCGATTCTTTCATGAGAATGAGTAATTAAAATGGAGGGTTTGTGTGGTAGTCATGGATTAATGCTTTTGGTTGAATGTCTAATTAAGTATTCAATGACTAAAATTTTAGGAATTTTACTTTATCAATTGCTTAGGCCTCGATGAGATCATAGAGTGATGTGGCAAGTAAGACTTAGCCTTTTCATATGGAACATGACTCTCATATGATAGGAGGTTGTAGTACAAGCAATCCTATCCTGCCCATAGGTAGTAATAGAAGCTATGTGTAATGGATCGTTTGAGAATTATATCGTATTTCCTCAATATCTTTTGCTCCCTTGCTTGACGACATACCCTTGCCACGATTTCTTAGTTTTATTTGGTAGATTAATTCCCCCCACCTTTGGTGGTTATCTTGGGTTTTATTTTTTTAATTTGAACTAGTATCTCGTAGTCCTTGATCACTTCACTAGCCCTCACATTCTTCCCTGTGGGATTCGACCCAGACACTTATTTGGGTTCATATGTTGCTAATGATCATCCATATTTCAAAAAGGAAATATGTTTGAATGTTATCAACCACGCAGACTATTACATGGAATCCTAATGTTGCCTCCAAACTGGAGAAAGAGTTGCCTACATTCGAAGTAGATTATACCTCATCTTGTGGGCTTTACTCCACCTCAATAAGTGTCATAAGGTGACACTATATGTGGATGGACTACCTAAGTTGTATAGCCATATAATCCTACAGTGGCATGTAGTTATAAGACAAGAATATTTATATAAGGACCATGGGGATAGTGCCTCTCACTTAAGCCTCATTCAGTGCTAAGTCAATCCTTAAGAATACATAACTTGCAATAGATATATATAGTAATCATCATGATTCATAACTCATTAAAATCATACTTTCATATCTTGTAAGATGGGTATAATAGCTAGGTAAATCCATTCCATTCATAAGAGTAACACATCTAAATATCTTGCATAAAGTATGGGTATACTCACAATCTTATCATCTTGCATAACATAGTGTCATAAGTCACCCTTCCATAATCATGATCAGAAGCATATTTTCATACTTGGAATCTTATTCATGAATTATAGATTAACATAGAAACTAGGACAACATATGGGTTCATGAACAATTGAGTCTAAACTTATGGAATTGACAAAAATTCATGTAAGATTAATGCAACTATAATCAAATTGAATCATAAGTAAGAGAATCCATAACAACTTCAGAAGCCCTAATTAACATGTAATTGAAATCTCATGAAAATCAATTAGAAATCCTATAATTCCTGTAAATCAACATAATTCATGTATATGTAAGTAAATTGATCAAGTAATAATCATAATTCAAGTATCTAAAGAGAAATAATGAAAATCCATAAAAATCATGCTTGATATTTGAGGAAAGACTGAGTTTGGATTGGACCCCACAGATAAAATAAGTCCATGTATGAAACCCGACATACCTTAATGATGGAAGTCCTAGAGATTGGAGGAATGTGATGTTTAATTTTTGGGGATACTTGGATCTTTAGCATGCTTCAATGGTAGATACTTTTTGAGAAAAAGACTTAGAGATTATTTGAGAGATTTGAGTGTGAATAAGATTAGTGGAGAATGATGTAGTTTTATTAGGTTTGAGATGGTATGGGGCAGTTATAGAATCAAAATGATGTAGTTTTTGGCTTCAACAGGTAGGAAAGCTCCAAAAATCTCATTATTAAAACTATCAGGTGAAAATTCTGGAATGTGATCTACAAGTTGTAGATCCACTTATGACTAATGAACCATGATTTCATACTGGTTATACTTTTTGGTCTGTGAAAATGTCTCTGAACCCCTATCCATGAAACTTATTTTACGATTCATAATTTTTGTTTATGGGTCACGAAGACCACTCATAGATTGACCCTCAGACTTAGAAATTTTTTCTTCACTACCCCTAACTAAGAACCGCATTTATGAGCAATAAAATGAACTATGGTATGTATGTTGGCCTCATTCTTTCACTCAACAGTTAGCCAAATGCATGTTTTAAAAAATCCATCTATGATCAACATTTACATGTTGTAATTCAAAGTACGATTCATACGATAACCTTTTGAATTGACTTCCAAATTTTCAAAAATTTTACCAAGTTACAGCCCAAACTATAAGGTCTGCCTATGATCCATGGAACAAACCACAAGCCATAGATAGGCTTGTACAGTCCTGTCAGTCCAAATTTTCTACAACTTTTCAAATTATCAACTTTCTGACATGTGGTATGTTACATCTTATTATCTTTGAATGCTTACTAAATGTTTGGAATTTCATGACTTGAATCTAATATCTAGCTATGACACAGCAAATGTGAAATCTAAAGGCACCTCATCTATGCCTCTTGATTATATCCTAAGAATATATAAGGTAAAGTAAGCAAAACATAAGAGAATAGTAAGCGGAAGATGTCAATATCAATAAATTATTTCTCTTAGGGGAATTACAACATCATACTCCATACATACCTTTACATAAGGATCTTTGTGGAGACTAGAATACACTACTAGCTCACCCTTAAGAGTGAATATAAATGAAATCATAAAGTCTCAACATAAGGAAAACATCACATAAAAGGGCTTGTTCTAGAAGCCTGGGGAGTCACCAACAAGTCTTCAAAGCTCAAAGCCAAATCTTGCCATGAAATGGAGTCCATCCTTACGTGGTTAGATCATGCAGGCAAAGATGTATTATGTTAGTATGTGAATATATTATGTATGTTGTTATTCTATTAATCAAGGAACATTATAACATAATATCAATACGCATAATCATAATCAATAGAATAAGGACATGATATGTTTGAACAATGGATGTTTAAAATCATGAGTATAAGCATCATCAAAACAGTTCATAACCCTAGCATACATATTTGGGAATAAGACCTTATGGACTATTACATAGAATCTCAAGTTGCCTCTAAACTAGAGGAAGAATAGTCTACTTAGCCAAGGTAGACTATATCTCACCTTACAAGATCCTTCCCATTTGGGTGGATGCTTTAACATGAGCCTTACAGGATCCATCCCATTTTTGTGTATGCTTTACATGTGTGGATCCACTAACGTAATACCATGTAGAAATACACTCATCAACCTACGTGGCACATTGTTATGGGACTCGAAGATTTATATAAGGACCTTAGATATAGTACCCCTCATACAAGCTCATTCAGTGTTATGTGATATCCCACGAAATACATAATCATGCATATCATAGGTTTGAACATAATTCATACTTTATCAAAATCATACATTTGTAGCTTGTAAAATAGGCATCATAACTTCGTGAAAATATCTCATATCATAGAAATAGTCGATCTACATAACTTTCATATAGTATGGATGTACTCTCTATCTTAACATCATCATTAGGGTCTAAAGTCACCTTAGTCATCATAGCATCATCATTATCTTCATTAGAACATGTTTTAAATACTTAGAATCATAGTTCATAAAAACCATAGCCTTATCATCGGAAATTAGGTCCATGTGTGGGTTCATGAGCAATTGATCTAAAATTATGTAATCAAATTAAAAATTATCGAGGAATCTTGCAATTGTAATCAATTTGGATCATTAGTAAAGAAACCTATATCTTTTCAATAAGTCATAATCATCATATACTGGAAATCACTTTAATTCACTTGAATATCATAAAAATCGTTTAATCCTTCATGATCATGCATAAATAAGTATAATAATCATGTAGGATTCATAATCTAACCATTTGAAATGTCATCGTAAAAGCAAATAAAAATCCATGCTCAAACTTTTGAGAAAAATGGATAAACTGAGTCAGGCTTCTTGGATGAATCTAGTCCATGAATGAACTCCTACATACCTCAAGTGAGGATCCCTAAATTTGTAGAAGGAAACTCTTGAAATTCCTCAGGAAAAACTTCAAACCCTAGCTTTAATGAAGAGAATCCTTCGAGAGAGAATTTTTGAAACATTAGGAAAGGGTTTGAGAGTGAACGAGATATAATGATTTAGGAATAAATTTCGAAGGAGCTGGATTGGTCAATTTAATTCGAAAGTCAAAGCGACAGAGTGTAGGAGTTCAACAAATTAGAAATGACTAAAACGCCCTTCATTTAAAATTTGGCAGTGCTATCTACGAGACCCCTATTCAGGGGTTGTAATCCAAACTACGAGTCATTATTGGACCTCATAGAATACATGTCACAAAAATTTAGCTACTGCAAATTGTACCTTAAAAATGGTGAGCCAACAGTATGGTCCATAGTTTCATTTAGGTATAGTAAATCCCTTCGTGGAACCTCCCCAGCTTAGAAAAACTTCACATTCTCAGGGTCCCTTTAGTGATTCAGTCAAAGAGTCGTGGATCCATTCACAACTATCCTATTCCTTAAAGAGTAAATTCCAGTGACCAAAATCTTTACTATTTTTTAAAAGATTCAACCATGAGACCTTTCTACAACTCATGGTCTAATCGACAAGCCGTAGATTGGCTTCTAAAGCCAACTGATCTCACGACTTCACAACTTTTAATTATCCAGGCTTTTCAACATACAAGGTGTTACATTATCTCCCCCTTGGGTTCATTCATCCTCAAATGAAATAGAAGCAAGCTTGAGTAGAGTAGAAACATGGTCATCAACCCATCATAAATGCAAAAATGCAACACAAATATCATTTTCAAAAAAAATCATCAAACTTAGGTGTCACAACCTGAACCTAGGGCCTATGTGACACAGAAAATGGAAAACTAAGAGTTCCAAAAACAAACCACAAGATACCAAAACTCGCATCATCGGTTTAGAAGTGTACACAAAGTAAACATAGTTCTATGGGCAGGAAAGTTGGACTCACTCTATGGGGACAATTCGAGACTTAGGATCATTCCATCACAACATATATCCAAACCATGAATCACATAACCAATTCACATAATGATAGTCAAAGATAGCTAACCCACAACATAGACATTAGTTATTACACATAGAATAAAACACAAGGAAGTTTACAAGGTGTCCAGAAATGCCTTTGTATAGGTTGATCGGGAGTCAAGACACTCCCAGAGCTCACGCTTAAATTCATAAAGAAACAAAAGTATCAAAGGTGTATAGATGGTGGATCATCCTTGGAAGATAAGGACTCGCCACTACAAGTAAACTCTCAATTCGAGCTAAGCGTCAAATGGTGGAAGTCCTCAGTCCTTACATGGTGTAATCATATAAGCAAGATTATGCATTAGTACATTTGAATGTACTAAGTATGTGCGATGAAATGTATGAACCTACTAAAATTAGTATACAATGTTAGATGGCAAGGGCACAGAATATAGAAAGAGATTTATAGAAAATAATGTAATATAACAAGATGTCATGAAAAAAATAATGCATGAAGTGCAAATGAAGCCCTTATATATAGTGGGGATGTGACCTTAACCGACATAAGTAAGACCAAGTGAGCTATAATTTAAAATCCCGATAAAATTCCCTCATCAGTAAAGAGGTGGTCTACTTGCCAAAGGTAAACCATACTTTACCTTATGGAAACAACACCCATTTTGTATGAAGTTACCTCTCTTTCGGACACAACACCAATCTCAGATAGGATTTTGACGTATAGCATATCAAGTCATATCAAATTATGTATTCTCCTTACAGGAACAACACCCATTTTAGAGGCATCTTTCCTTATGAGAATAACATCCATTTCGGAAAGAAAAACCTATGTTAGGCACATAGTTCAAGCAAAGAGAGAAAATCCTCCATCAATTGGTTCTAAGTCATCATCCTACAAGAATATATATACGTAGATATTTATATATAGGCTTTCAAGAGACAATAGTCATTTCCAAAACCATTTCAATGCATTCTTAGACTTAAAGGCCAAAACTAATTCGTAATTCATCATACATAGGCTCAAATACCAAAACATAGTCCATAGTCATAATACTCATGCATAGAAATCGCCCATTCATATACTAGATGGTGCAAGCACCTAAGATTCTCAAGGAGCCATAATCATAGACATATATGTGATCACAATATTGTCATAGCCAATATCTTATGAAAATTATATCATAAAACATAATTGGGCTTAATCTATAACATAATTTCAATAAATTCTCATGAACATGAATGCATATGTTATGAATGATATGATAATAGAATGGGAAATTGACATTCACTCTGAAACCATAAATATAAACCATAAATATAATAAGAGATTCAAGTGAAAATATAGTTAAATCCACATTTGAAATTATAATATAATTACCCATGCTTAGTTAAAACATTTAAGGACCATGCATACGAAAATATTCTTAACAATACCATATTTCAAGCTTAATTCATCGTTAAATACATAAATAAACATGACCTATTTATGATTAGAATTTAAGGAATCAAAATATTTTAAAACCCTAAATTAAAGTAAGCAATGTTCATGTACATTTCTTGAAAATAATTTGGGTCTCCTTGATTGAAAGGAAATCAAGGATAAAATCCACATACCTGCACCAAAATGGAGGAAATCCCAAGAAATTTGAAGAGTTGAGTTCCCAAGCTCAAATGTTGAAATCTCCAAGAGTTCTTTTGAGAGCTCTTTTCAGAGAATTCAAAATGTGAGGAATGATTTTTGAATGTTTGAAATAGGTTTTTGGTATTTAGATGACCAAGAAATGGAATAGGAATACTCAAAATACAGATAGAAATAACCAAATTCAAGAAAATACCATTAATGAATCGGAGGGAAAATTCCCGAAAGTCATGCTACTTGAGGCCAAACGGCCCATGTGGCACTCCACGGTCCATGTGGAGTGCCTGTGAGCCATCACTTAGAAGATTTATAGAAATATCGATCTTGAACAAACACTTAAAACTTTTGGGCACACGTACACCCACATGGATGACTCATGGGTCGTGTGAAGTCACACGGTCTATGTTACAAGTCGTCAGCCAACACTTGGAAACTTTTCCATGAAACGTTGCGAGATGTGATCCCATATTTAAAATGTGTTTCACCCTGAAAGCTTCATGGAGGGACACATGAACCGTCCCATGCCACACTACCTGTGTGTCTGGGCGTGGCACCCCACTTAACCTCAATGGTGGGGTTTTCAAGCTTAAGCCACTCCACGGCTCCTCCACACGATCCGTGAAGTGTCACATACCTCGTGTAGGGTGCTAGTAAGTTGTGCCTTAGCTTGTAACACCATACAAGGATAATATCCCAAAAATGAAGCCAAGTGTTGCCTAACTAAAGGCCATATGGCTCGTATGACCTCACACTGGCCATATGGTCTCTCTTGAGCTAACACTTGGTTCAAATTTCATCCGAAACGAGTTTTCTCAAGGTCCAACAATGTCTTATGATATGTGGGTCCTTACATCATCTACTTTTGGGGAACATTCATCCTCGAATGTGCAAAGGCAAGGCTTGAAAGGCTTGAATTAGAACATGAAACTTCCAAACACAAGATACTTTGCATAGTTCATCATTTAAAAATCATAAAGTCATTAAAACTAGTGCCAAAACATAATGAAATCATTCAAAACATCCTAAAAAATATTTTAATACACATGTAAGCATGTCAGGCCATGAGAATCAAGAATGAATGAATTGGGACCAACTAGAAAAAGAAAAACCTACTACCTTGCGATTGAGTAGATTGAAAAAGATGGAGATATCACTTCATGTCCAAATCCACCTCCCATGTAGCACTATCTATATGTTGGTTCCTCCAAATCACCTTCACCAGTACCAGATCCGTGTTACAAAATCAATTCATTTGTCTATCCAGAATCTCTACCGGCACTTCCACATAAAACAAGTTCTCCCCAACCTCAATACCCTCCAAAGGCACTATAGTGCTAGGATCACCAACCATCTTTCTCAACATGGACAAATGGAAGACCAGGTGAATAGAACTCAAATCCGAGGGTATCTCTACCCTATATGCCACATTCCCAATCTGCTCAATAACTTCATAAGGGCCCATATACGCAGGACTTAGTTTCCCTTTTTGCCAAAATGCATCACTGCCTTCATAGGTGAGACCTTCATAAACACCCAATCCCCAACTTGGAATTTAAGATCCTTCTTTCTAGTATCCGAATAGGACTTTGGGCCGTCTTCAACCTCTCTCTAATCATCTTCACTTTTTCCATAGCCTCCATCACCAAGTTTGGGCTAATCAAATACATCTCCACTAACTCAAGCCACCCCATGGAATACCCACACCTTCTACCATACAAAGCATCAAACGATGCCATACCAGTGCTAGCATGAATGTTATTATTATAAGCGAACTCGATAAGTGAAAGATAGTCATTCCAATTGCCTGTGAACTCCAACACACTAGCCCTTAACATATCGTCCAAGGTTTGAATTGTCCTCTCGGCTTGTCCATCAGTTTGAGGATAAAAGGCACTGTTAATTTAACCTTAGTACCAAGTCCCCTTTGAAATGACCTCCAAAAGTGAGAAGTAAATAGGTACCCCAATTCGATATAATGGACCTTGGCACGCTGTGCAGTCTTAGTAACACTCGAATGTACAACTTTGTGTGATCTTTGACACCAAACATAGTCTTAACTGGTAGAAAATGAGCTAATTTAGCCATTCAGTCGATGACAATACAAATGGAGTCAAATTGCTGCCGAGTCTGAGGCAACCCAACAAGAAAATCCATGTTTATGTCTTCCCACTTCCAAGTAGGAATATCAATGTCTTGAGCAAACCCACCAGGCCTTTGATGTTCCAACTTCACTTATTGACAATTTAGGCACTCGGATACAACCTTTGCTATGTTCCTCTTCATATTATGCCACCAATACACGTCCTTCAAATCTCAATACATCTTAGTAGACCCCTAGGTGAATAGAATAATGAGAATTGTGGGTTTCGCTCATGATCACCTACTTCAGGTCATCAACATTTGGAACATATACCCGGTCTTGATATCGAAGTACACCATATGCCCTTGGGAGAAAACATCAGTATTCTTTTTGGCAACCAATTTGTTCAATTCAACCAAGGATAGATTTCAATCTTGCTTAACTTTCACATCAATAATTACAGAGGATTTGTCCCCATTTAGAACATGTATACCACCACCATTGGAATCGGCCACTCTAACAACCAATCTAGCCAAATGGTACATCCCTTGACAACTCCTTCTTCCCCACCTCAACATGAGCCATACTTTCAATAGAGAGCCTACTAAGAGGATCGATTACCACATTTGCCTTACTAGGATGATATAGAATGCTCATTTCATAATCCTTTAGGAGTTCCAACTATCTTTTTTATCTCAAGTTAAGGTCTCTTGGAGTGAACACGCAATGTAAGCTCTTGTGATCCATGAAAACATCAATATGCACCTTATACAAATAATGTCTCCAAATTTTCAAAGTAAAGACCACCACCGCTAACTCAAGGTCATGGGTCGGGTAATTATGCTCATGCACCTTTAATTGCCTTGATATATAATCTATCACTTTACCTTGTTTCTTAAGTGCACAATCCAAACCCAATTCAAGAAGCATCACAATATACCACAAATCCATCCAAACCATTTGGCAGAGTCAAAATCGTAGCCGATGTAAGTCGATCTTTCAAAGTTTGGAAACTCCTCTTACACTCGTCCGACCATACAAACTTAGACTTCTTTTGAGTCAACTTGGTCAATAGATATGCTATGGATGAGAACCTCTCAACGAACCTTCTATAATAACCCTCTAACTCAAGAAATCTTTGATGTCTGAAGGAGTCAATGGTCTAGCCCAATTCTTTACCACCTCAGTCTTTTTTGGGTCAACCTTTATACCATCATCAGATACTACATGACCTAGAACAACAACTTCACCCAACCAAAACTCACATTCATAAAATTTGGCATATAACTTCTTCTCTCTCAAGGTTACAAAACCAACCTCAAATGATCCATATGCTCCCGATCACTCCGAGAATAAATAAGAATATCGTTAATGAAGTCATCCATAAAACTATCAAGGAATGGCTTGAACACCAGATTCATAAGGTCCATAAACACAACCAAAGCATTTTTTTAAGCCGAATGACATCACCACAAGCTCAAAGTGCCCATACCTTGTTTGAAAGGCTATATTGGGAATATCACATTCTCTAAAATTTAATTGATGATACCCAAAATGGAAATCAATCTTCGAAAAGTGAGTAGCCCCTTGAAGTTGGTGAAACAATTCATCTATTCTAGGCAATAGATACTTACTCTTAATGATCACCTTATTCAATTGCCTATAATCAATACATATACAAAGAGATCCATCTTTCTTCCATGCAAATAACACCAGAGCACCCCATGGAGATATACTTGGCCTGATGAAACCCTTTTTTAGCAAATCTTTCAGCTGATCCTTCAACTCCTTCCACTCAGTGGGCAACATATAATAGTGAGTAATAGAGATAGGTTGAGTATTCAGAAGAAGATCTATGCCAAAGTCTACTTCCCTTTCAGGAAGAATACCGGGCAAGTCTTTGGGGAACATATCTGGAAACTCATTCACCACCGGAACCAACTCAAGAGTAGGTAATTTGGACTCCATATCCTTAACCCTGATAATTTCATATATATATATTCCTTAGAGATCATCTTCTGAGCATTGAGGTAGGAAATAAATTGACCCTTAATAGCGGAATCACTACCCTTCCATTCAAGAACAGGCTCACTGAGAGGTTGGAAGTTGATCTTCTACATTCTACAATCTATAGAGGTATATGATGCATGCAACCAATCTATAGCAAGAATTACATCAAAATCATACATTTCAAGCTCCAAAAGATCACAAGGAAAAAGCTTATGCAATATAGAAATAGGATAACAACAATGGATCCTCTGTATAATAGCAGATTCACCCACAGGAGTATAAACTGAGTAAGGGTCCCTCAAAATTTCTGAACTCAAATCAAACTTAACAGCTAATAGAGAAGTCACAAAAGATAAGTTTGCACCCGGATTAAGTAATACATAAACATCAAAATGAAAGACTTTTAACATACCGATTACAACATCCGGAGCCTCCTCAACTTCCTAATATGCATAAAGGGCATAGATCCTGTTGTTCCTTGGGGAAACACCTTGCGGAGCTCTTTGTTGGCCTTGCCCACCCTGAGCGACCTGATATTAACCTCTCTAAGGGTTCTTAGGATAATCCACAACTTTGTGATTCTTATCACCACAACCAAAGCAAGCACCCAAGTCTCTCCAACAAGTGTCTGTATAGGGCATCCAACACTTGCCACATAAAGGATATCCCTGAGCAACACCAACCAATGCCTTAGGAGGAGGCACCCTAGCAATAGCAACCTAAGCACCCGAACCTTGGCCCTATTTGAGGCGATCAAAACCAATACCCCGAAAGTTAGAGAGCCACCATCAAAATTAGCCCTCTTAAGATCATGTACTCTCCTCCCCTTGAGTTTCTCCCCTTTGATTTGTTCAGCATAAAACACAAGTCTAAAGGTATCCATATCCAGGTTAAGCATGGTCATACGGCATTCTTGTACAAGCAAGTCAGAGATACCAAAAATAAACTTTTGCATTCTTGCACAAGAATCATCCACAAGTGTTAGAGCATACTTGGAGAGCTTAATGAAGTTGAGGGCATAATCCCTCACATTCATATTACCCTATCTCAAGTTAATAAACTCGATCATCTTGGCTTCCCTAAGCTCAAGTGGCAAGAAATGATCCAGAAAGGCAAGGTTATACTCTTCCCAGTTAATAGCATCGCCACAAGCCCTCTCTATAAACCACTGAGTATATCACTCCTGTGCTACATCCTTCTACTGATAGGTAGCCAATTCAGCCTTCTCCTTAGAAGTGATACTCATGACATTCAATAATTTGGAGAGCTTATCAATGAACTCTTGAGCATCCTCATTAGTCTTAGACCAAAATAACTCTGGAAGATTCATCCGGGTGAAATCCCTCACTCTAGAAACCAGAGTATGATCACAAGGAAGGTTAGCCTATCTAGTCTGAGTAGTCACCACTTGGGAAAGTATGGTAAAGGTTGTACGGGATTCACCATTAGAGATAGGCTCATCCGTAGGCCCTTGAGGTGCTTTACCCTCACAAAAGACCTCAAAAAGTGATCAAAATTTTGCCTTAAAAGTGCTTGGAATCATAATTTTCATATATATAAAAAGTCATGCATGATATTGAAAACCCAACTTTATATTATTAATTAGGGGTAAAAATTTAGAGGCAAATATGATATTGAAAACCCAACTCTAATTTTAGAGTAACTATATAAAATTTCAAAAATCCATAATTTTGCTTATCTAGTGTCTGTCTGGGATAGTACCGCGATACTCCTCTATCGTAGACTAGTGTAAAATTTGCCTCGCCTATAGGACCGCATTGTGGACCAGACACGGACCTGTGTATTTTGTTGCCAGTGATTTTTATCTCAGTCTAACGCTTTTGGGTCTTGGGCCTAAGTCTTCCTATGCATGAAAATACCTATACTTAGACATATTTCACCTTCATATCATACAATACATTCCCCAATACTCTCTCAAATACTTAGGCAAATATTTCACACCAAATTTTAAGTTCCAAAACTTATTCGAATCTTAAGGATTTCGCTCAAGCTTCAAGTCTCTATTTCTGATCTTCATCAAGAACTCTCCAAGGTCAATGTATCTAAGTTTCAACCATTAGGTCCTTTTACTGTCCAAGCTTCTTTTCTACCTAAATTACATATTTCTAAGTTGATTTTACTTATGGGTCTTCTCTTATGAATTTGGCTAAGAACTATTTTGGGGTTTGTAAAAGTGTGATTGTTTATGCATGTTTTGAGATATGAATCTTGGATCTATCTTGAGATTTATTGAAGAGTTTTGATGTATATTACATCAGGGTATTCCATATGTTGGTGGGTGATTTTACATTGAATTTACTTACATGATCTTTCTCTTGAATTGCATGGTTTTATACTAGCATTGCACATCCACTAAGTGTTTGATGAAATGTCCAGTTAATGTATCTTGAGTTGTTAAAGGTCTAATGCTTTGCATATGAGATAAGTAACTTTATGATGATGAAAGGATAATATGTATGTGTTGACTTCATGAGAAGTATTTATTGTGTTGTGAGTTGATTATATCATATTGAGGGGTGATGCCTCAATCACCTTGGATGGGGGTGGTAAGATATCAACCAATTAAGGGGTTGGAACCTCAATCATCTCGGATGGGATGGAAAGCCATCAATCCATTGAGGGGTTGGTACCTCAATTACCTAAGATGGGGGTGGTAAGCCATCAACCAATTGGGAGGTTGGTACCTCAATCACCTTATATGGGGGTTGTAAACTATCAACCAATTGAGGGGTTGATACCTCAATCACTTCTAAGGGGTGGTCTACCTTGGATTCCAAGTAATAAGTTGTTCGATCTATGATGATGGTCTATTTTCCTACACTTGTACTATGATCTATGTATAAGCATTTTTCCTTCATGTACTATTCATGCATTCCATATTGTTATATGTTCATCTATTGTCTAACTATGTACTTTGACTATGTTGCCTATCTATTGTCATATTTCATCCTACATATTTAGTATATTTTAACATACTAACACATACTCTATGCCTACACGATGTTACCATGTATCACCCAGAGCTCCACTTGATCGTCCTTCTCCTCCATGTGTCTAGTGTGATATTTGTCAAAGCAAGTTGGTGAGTCCTAAACTTTGGGGGCATGCTTCTCTTGGTTTATACTATGTATATATTCTCTTTTCTTTATGGTATGCTTTGACTATGACGGTGAGTCTAATTGCTTTTCTTGGTCCCCACTAAGTTCTATGTTTAGAGGTGTTGTTGGACAAGTTATGTAATGATGTTATGAGCTTTGACTCTCTTTGAGTCTATGATGTTTTATGATATAAAGGATGTCCCTTAGCCCCATATTCCCTTATTTCTACTTCTTTATTATCATTTAATTATTTACACGACCAAAGATGTGTAATGATATGTTAAGAGGCTTGATTGGGGTTCCTTCGGGTTTCCCATGTGCTCTTTCACATATGGGCCCTAGGGTTAAGTCATGAAAAGCTTAGTATCAGAGCACCAGGCTTGGTTGTGTTGTCCACCACAACTATGAGTAAGAGGCTATGAGACATTTGAGGAAATGTTTCCATGGTTCTTTCTCTATGTCGTGCTATAGAAGTTAAGGTAAGGTTTTTCCCCTAATAATTGTTCTTTTCTATGATAAGCAAGCCTAATACAAGAGGAAGAAGAGCCCACATACCAGAGGAACAACCAGTTCATGGCAAGCTCTAGGATACTCTCACTTTGCTAGCACAAGTTGTGTGTAATCAAGCCAACCAAGGGGCCTAACATGCTCCCACTCCGGCTTCTCAGGTGAGAGACTTTATGAGGATAAACCCTGTAGAGTTCAATGGATCTAAAGTGAATAAGGACCCTCAAGATTTTATTGATGAGTTATACAAGGTATTTTCCATTATAGGTGTGAGGTCGGAAGAGAAGGCAGGCTTTGCATCTTACCGACTCAAGAGGGTGGCCTAAGTGTGGTACACTAAATAGAATGAGGAGAAGGGGAACAATAATGTGATTCTATGGGGGAGTTTAAGTCGGCTTTGCTCAATTGATTTTTTCCTCTTGAGCTTGGGGAAGCCAAATTGGTGGAGTTTATGAACATGAAGCAAGGATCTATGAGTGTGAGGGAGTATGTCCTCAAGTTTAACCAACTCACAAAATATGCTCAACACTTGGTTGCCGACTCGAGGTTTAGAATAAATAAATTTGTGATGGGTATATCCGATTTGGTAAGTGAAGAATATTCTGTACCGCCATATTGATTAGTGATATGGATTTTTCCTGCTTGATGACTTATGTGAATTATTAGAGGGCGAGAAATTTTGGAAGAGAAGGGGTCATGAGGCCAAGAGAGCCCATTTTGATGGTAAGTTCCAAAGTCACAAGGGTGGCCGATTTCTCCAAGGCCAAGGGTTTTCACATGGTCCCAGTGGGAGATTTGCCAATGACTACCAAATACCCCAATTGGGTGGTGGTGTGATGCCTAGAATCATATGTCCAAAGTGTGGTAGGGGTCATGGTAGTCTATACTTGAGGGTTACTGATGCTTGTTTTGGTTATGGCGAAGTACCAACATATGATTGATTGTCGACAAAATTGCAACAAGGGTAAGGATTTTCATCCTTAAGGCTCGGGTGCTAATATGGTTCCTTTAGGTAGAGGAGCCAACAAAATGTTGCCCCAAGGTACAATTAATTTTATGATTTACATAGGAGGCAAGGGGTTGTTGAGGTGCCGGATGTCATCACTGGTATGTTAAAAATCTTTGATTTTGATGTGTATGCATTGACAAACCTGGGTGCCACTCTTTCTTTTGTTATATCTCTTATTGCCAAAAAGTTTCCTGCTAAGCCTGAATTTTTATGTGAGTTTTATGAGGTGTCTACTCCGATTGGTGAATCTATTGTTACTAAAAAGGTCTATAGAAATTGTCCCATTTGTATCTTGCATAAATTATTGCTTTGTGATCTTGTTGAGTTAGATGTGGTTGATTTTGATGTCATTCTTGGGATGGATTGGCTGTATGCATACTATGCCTCTATTGAATATAGAACTCGTATGGTCAAATTCCAATTCCCAAATGAACCCGTCCTTGAGTAGGAGAGTCATAATATGGTGGTCAAGGGTAGGTTTATCTTTTGCATTAAATCCCAATGTTTGATCTCTAAGGGGTGTGTCTCTATCATCTTGTGAGGGTTAGGTATGTTGAGTCCAAAGTCCTTAATATAGAGTCCGTTCTGGTGGTTAGTGAGTTTCTCGATGTCTTTCCTAATAACCATCGCAATGTTCCCCTCGAAAGAGAAATAGATTTTGATATAGACCTCCTCCCCAATACTCAACCCATTTCTATTCCTCCTTACCATATGGACCTGGCAGAGTTAAAAGAGTTGAAAGAGTAATTGAGGGACTTATTGGAGAAGGGTTTTATTAGGCCTAGACTATTACCTTGGGGTGCACCAGTGTTGTATGTGAAGAAGAATGATGAGTCTCTTAGAATGTATATTGACCACCGACAACATAAAAGAGTTACTATCAAGAATAAGCATCCTCTACCAAGGATTTATGATTTGTTTGACCATTTTCAAGGGACTAGCCACTTCTCTAAGATTGATCTTTGGTTGGGGTATCATCAAGTGAAAGTGAGGGAGTGTGATATTCCTAAAATGGCCTTCCGAACTAGATATGGGCATTATGAGTTTTTTGTTATGTGTCACGACCAAAATAGGGCCTATATATGACCAGCGAATGGGGAACATGAAGGGACCCCAAACAAGCCTCATAGCATACACATCCTTGATCACGGAAGCAATTAATTGACATTTCAATAATGGAAGTAAGGGCTAAAGGGGCTAAGGGAGAACTTGTCGTAACGTAGAGTCAAGAGATAATAGAATCAACTCATAGCATAAATACATAGCTTTGTCTAACAACACCTCTACTACATAGATAATGGCGGGGCCAAGACATATAACTGGGCACACCCTGATAGTCATAAGTATACGATAAAATAAAGAAAATCTTAATACATAATTTGAGAGAATAGTCATTGTCCACAAAATGGAGGACTCACCAAAGCCTTACTTGAAAAATCCATCTAGCCACAAGAATAATCAATAGGAGCTCTGGTCTTTATATGGTGATATCCTGTAGGCAAGAATATGCGTTAGTACATTTGAATGTACTAAGTATGTGGGATGCAATGCAACAAGAGATAAGCATTATAATGCAAAATGCACAACGACAGGCAATAGGCATAATATAGTAATATAGCATGTATGATCAATGCATAAGTAAAATATGCTTAAGTAATCCATGCTCATATAGAATATCATATGTGCTGAAGAGACCAAGCTAGATTTCCAAGGTATAAACCCCTTGGGGTTAGTGATGATGCAGCCCCATCACTTAGGTGGATGAGTACGAACCCTCATCTCAGTTGGTAATAATGCCTCCCCATCACCTAGGTAGATGATTACGAACCCCCATCTCAGTTGATAAGTAGAAACTCCCATCTCTATTAGTGATGAGCCACCCCATCACTAGGTGGAGAAGTATGAACCCTTCCCTGGGTTACCCGGGCTCTTGTCCCCCAAGATAGGGCATGGACTAATGCAACACTGTATATAGATTTCAACATATGTATAAGCTCATTTAATCGGCATATAGTAAATTATATCACATACATAAGATCTTTTCATCATCATACTATCATTCATATCATATCTCATGCATTGGTCCTTGATTTCCTTGAAAACCATAATCGAACATTTTATCAAACACCTTGGGGGGTGTAATAGGGGTAAAAGACCATGCAATTTAGAGATGAAATCATGCAAGAACATCTATTGTAAAACTATCAATCAACACCTTGGAACACCCCCAAGACATTCACATCAAAACCCCACATCAAATTCAACATTAGATCCAAAATTTAGAGTTCAAAACATCGTGAAACAAGCATACTTTCATGAACTAAAATCATTATGTAGTAAATTTCTAAATATACAAGACCCACATGTAAAATCAACTTTAAATCATGCATTATTAAGTAAAAGAGGGTTTAGGCACCATGGGTGGAAGGACCCAATGGTTCAACACCACATACCTTAGCTTTGGTGAAACATTGAAAGCAATTGAAGATGGAGACTTGAAGCTTGAATGAAATCCTTGAAGAAATCCTTAAGATTGGTCTTGAGTTTTGGGACTTGAATTTGGGTGTAAATATTTGGGTAAGTGTTTGGTTACTGGGGAATATTTAGGATAATATGAAGGTAAAATAAGGCTAAGTATATGTGTTTTCAAATGTGGAAACCCTCAGGTCAAAGACTTAAAAGTCTTGGACCGAAGTCAAGAGAAAATAGGACCAAAACAGACTGCTCACTGGAATTGTATTTTCTGCACAAATGAGTTCCACATAAATATGTATAACTACTTCTTCCAAACTGGAAATGAGATAAAATCAATTGCATTGGAAAGCTAATTCAAATAGATTTAATTTGATAGCTCATGGGGTACTCAATTCTTTATGTGATAAGAGACATGCCCCCTCAAACTTGACCCTCCAAAATTGCATTTTTGGCGATTTTCGGATTTTGATACGATTGCTCTAAAATTCAGGTTAAACCCATGTTTCACTCAATTTGAACCCCTAAACAAGAATATGAAGTTGGATTTTTGAAATAACGAACAAATTTTTAGATATATAGAAATTATGATTCTGGACACTTTTTGGGGGTCGTTTCAAATATCCCCCTTGGGAAAATTCATCCCCGAATGTCGAAGAAATGTACAAGAGAAGAGTAATCATAAAGATATCAAACCCAACAAGAATGCAACAGTACATTTTAAAACACTATTTCAAAAACTCAGCTTAAGTGTAAAATCAACATAAACTAGCTAACTTAAACATGAATGCATATGAATTACATAAGAGCTGAAACATAAGACTTGGAATCATAGAAAGGAGTTGATATGTCATCATAAGCTTGAATAGAATGAAAGAAACATGTACGAATAGATGACTCTTCCAAAGGGCGTTAATATACACCATGTCCCCATTAATAAACCTCCCCACTCATCCATCCAACACCTCTACTGGGACCTCCTTCCAAGCCAACTTATCCTCTACCTCACACACAACTTCAAAGAGTTCTATAACACTAGTAACACATCCCATCCACGTAGAAGCATGAAGAACCAGGCGAACCATATCTATATCCATAGTCAAATCCCCAAACATATGCAACTTTACCAACCTCCCTCTACACTCTATAAGGAACCATAATCCTCAACTCAAGTGTCAACCTTAAATTCACCTAACCCACTTGGTACCATAGCCACCATCCCCCCCCCCCCTTAGGAGATAACCTCCACTCTCTCGTCTTCTCACCCAAAACTTCCAACTCTAATAAGGCAGAATCAAGGCCTTGCTTAAACTAGACACCCTCAACAAAATATGATTTGGAACCACCAAGAACACTATACCATAATTCTCTACTTCCCTTAACCTACTTCTAATCTAACCAACTGATGGATCCCACTAGTCTCCTTCTTGCCACCACTATCCACACATGCTAGGCTACCTAGAGGACCGTCCGTACCATTAGCCTTACCGGGGAAAAGTAATGCACACTCATACTATATTCCTTAAGGAGTTCTAACCACTTTCTCGCTACCCACAATGCCCACCAAACATATTTAACAAACACCCTCTCATCCTCCAAGACTTGCAACACTACCCCTGAATAATTCACAAGCTCTAAACAAATTAATACCCCATCATAGAGACCACCACAAACATACCAAAGTTACGTTATAAGACTATATTCTAAAGACCCATAATCATAGCCAATGCATAAATCAACCAACCAACTCCACCGATACTAATAACGCTCCCTTGGGGACAAAGCTCACCCAAATATCAATCTCAGTGAAGCGACTAACTCTTTGTAATTGACTACAAAGATCAACCATCATATTACTTACTGGTTCTACACTTATTGCAAAACATGCTATACAAGTAGCCCAAACTACCCTAAGACCCCCAACATACCAAGCTAAGTCGTCATCCCACAAGAACACTTATAATATACATGTACATACTTTCAAAGAGGCAATAGTGATTTTTCAAATCATTTCAATGCATTCTTAGGCTTAAATGCCAAAACATAATTGCACAGTCTATATACTCACATGTAGGAATAGCCCATTCATATACAAAATGGTGCAAGAAGCCAAAATGCTTAATGATCCCAAATCAAAGATATATATGTGATCACAATATTTTCATTACTAACCTTTTATCAATATCATATTATAAAACGAAATTGGGCTTACCCATAACATAATTTTCAAAACAATCTTTGTACATGAATGCATATGCTATGAATAATAGGGAAATGACATGGGTAATTAAGACTCCATTTAAAATCAATATTTGAAATGTGAAGTTGAAGTGAAAATATAATTAATTTCAGATTTAAATCCATAATGTCATCTCTCATGCATAAATGATTTCAAAAGGGGAACATGCATACTTATAAATTTATAAACCCAAAGTAAATCCTCATATAACGGTTTAAATCACACTAAAATAATTAAATAAACACCATCCATGCATCAATAGAATTTTAGAAATCATAATATTCAAATCCCAAATTAAAATAAGTAAAATCCATGTAGGCTTTGTTGAAAATAAAATTTTGAGAAGGGCTTAACTTCATACTTGCATAATCATAGATAATTTCATGAATGCCTAACATACATTATTAGCATATATTCATCATGAAGTCACTTGACTTGTAAAACATGTACAGATCTTGAGAATTCTTAACTTGGCATTTCATCAAATACTTAGTGGGCACATATGAGGATATGTTCAAATCATGCAAAATACAAGAGTATAGATCATAAAATAGTTGAAATCAATGCATCTTAAAATCATGTATACCAGCCCATAATCATCATGGTAAAACCCCATCAAGGGTAACTTGTAAATTATATCAACACAATAGTTCATAAATTTCATAGGTTGAATCATGTATAGTCTCAATAGACAAAGATCATTTCATAGTATAAGCTCAAAATAGATATTTATGTATAATCAACAATATTTGACAAAACCCCAACATATTCCATGCTCATATTCATAATAATAGATATCCATAAGAAATACATTTTAAAATCAGGCAATTTTCATAAAAAGAAAAATTGGGCTTCATAGCTGAACGAAACCCATGAATGAAACCCACATACACATGAATCCTACAAGCACCAAGGGATAACACAAGAAATAGCAACTCCCAAAACCTAACAAATCACCCTACTCACAACCCCTATTAATAGCCCACTAAACCTAAGAGGCTCCTAATATCAAATGAAGTCTAAGGTCTAGGCTAATCTCTAATCACCTTCATCTTACTAAAGTCCACCTTAATACCATCACTCATCACCTCCCAACCTAGGAAGGCAACCTTTTACCACCAAAATTCCCATCTCTACTATTTAGCACCTAACCTTCTTCCTTAAACTTGTAATACTACCCTCAAATGATTCACATGCACTACCTCATTAGGAAATGAACTAATTATCATCACTAAAACCACCATAAACCTATTAGGTTTAGGACTAGAGATCTTACTCATAAGACTTATAGGCATAACCAGCGTATTAGTCAAACCAAAGGACACTACCCCAAAAATCAGAGTATCGAAAAGGACATTTAAAGTCTTATCCACCACCAACAATAATTCCATAGACAAAACAACTTAGGTTCAACAGCTTTATTTCTCACAAGATGACAAATGCAACCCCTTAGAGGCCAATTGTACCTTAGGCCATGAAATGGACCTACCTCCTTATTACAATTTAACAACCTCCCATTCAAAGACGGGTGCATTAGGGAATTGGGGCTACCTTTATGGGTTCTACCATCTCTGAAAATACAATATGCACGCAACTATTCCATCCCTATAATGACATCAAAATCTACCTTCCCAATTCCAACAACCACAAAGCAAGACCTAATGCAATACCAACCTAGATCATATCTATGAACCTCCTAGCAATAATATACCTAACAAAAGGATAGACACTAAAGATCCACACAACACATTGGCCATACAAGAAGCCCTACTAGCAACCAAAAGAATAGAGAAAAAATAGTAAAACTCAAATCCATCAACATCAAAACCTTCAACTTACCTTCATTTGCCTTCCTCTTGAAGCAGCATGATCAAATAGAAGAGCAAAGAACATTTGTTAGAGGGTAAAGCCTATCTCACTTCTAAAGCACGACAAAGATCATAAAGAGAGAAAATATTTCCTAAAACTGTCTCAGAGCCTCCTGCTAATAGTTGTGGTGCACAACACAATCATGAATAAGACTCTAATCGATATGGTGTTGTTGGACTCCGAGGATCTATTGACCTAGTGCTCTGATACCAAGTTTATCATGACCCAAAATAGGGCCTATATGTGACTAGTGAATTGGGAACCCAAATGGACCCAAAATAAGCCTCAAAGCATATCATTACACATCCTTAGTCGCGGAAGCAATTAATTGAAATTTCAAGAATGGAAGTAAGGGCTAAAGGGACTAAGGGAGAACTTGTCATTACATAGAGTGAAGAGATAATAGAGTTAACTCATAGCATAAATACAGAGTTTTGTCCAATAACACCTCTACTAAATAACTAATAGTGGGGACTAAGACATACAACAAAACTCACCCTCATAGTCATAAGTATACGATAAAGTAAAGAGAATCTTAATACATAATGTGAGAGAACAGTCCTTGTCCCAGAATAGAGAACTCACCAAAGGATAACTTAAATAATCCATCTAGCTACAAGAAGAATCAATAGGAGCTCTGGACCCTACATGGTAATATCATGTGGGCAAGAGCATGTGTTAGTACATTTGAATGTACTAAGTATGTGGTATACAATGTCACAAGAGATAAGCATCATAATCCAAAATGCACAAAGACAGGCAATAGCCATAATATAGTAATATGACATGTATGATCAATGCATAAGTAATAAATGCTTAAGTAATCCATGCTCATATAGATTATCATATGTGTAGAAGATACCACGCTAGATTTCCAAGATATAAACCCCTTGGAGTTAGTGATGATGCTGCCTCATTATTTGAATGGATGAGTATGAACCCTCATCTCAGTTGGTGATAATGCTGCCCAATCACCTAGGTGGACTTCATCATATGCATGAGCATATTTCATCATTATAGAGTCAATTATATCAAATGTATATACTCTTTTCATCATCATAACATTATTCATATCATATATCATTCTTTGGGCCTTCATTTCCACAAGAAACCATAACCGGACATTTTATCAAGCACCTTGGGGGTGTAATGAGGGTAAAAGACCATGCAATTTAGGGATGAAATTATGCAAGAAAATCTATTATAAAACCACCATTCAAGACCTTGCAAAACCCCCTAAGAGACTCACATCAAAACCCCACATTAAATCCAATATTATATAGAAGATTTAGAGTTCAAAACATGCTAAAACAACCATACCTTCAAGAACAAAAATCACTATGCAATAAATTTCTCAATATACAAGACCCACAGGTAAAATCAACTTTAAATCGTGCATTATTAAGTAAAAGAGGGCTTAGGCACCATGGGTTGAAGGACCCAATGGTTCAACACTACATACCTTAGCTTTGGCGGACCCTTGAAAGTGATTGAAGATGGAGACTTAAAGCTTGAATAAAATCCTTGAAGAAATCCTTAAGATTGGTCTTGAGTTTTGGGACTTGAATTTGGAAATAAATATTTGGCTAAGTGTTTTTGTGAGTATTAAGGAATGTTTAGGATGATATGAGGGTGAAATATGGCTAAGTATATGTATTTTGAAGTGTGGGAACCCTTAGGGCCAAAGTTATTTTTGAGCCTAACCGGGGAAAAATAATGCATACTTATTTCATAATCCAATAAGAATCCTAACCACCTTCTTGCTATCCACAATGCACACTTATCGTATTTAGCAAACAACCTTTCATCCTCCAATACTTGCAATACTACCCCCAAATGATTCACAAGCTCTAAACAAATCAATACCTTATCACTAGAGATCACCACAAATATATTAAGGTAGCATTTTAAGACCCTATTCAAGAACCCACAAACACAATCGGTGCTAAGTCAACCAAATAACTCTATTAATACTTGATCACTCCTAGTCTGAAAAGACAATTAGGTATATCACCTACATTCATCCTCACTTGCGGATAAAACCCATACCAAAGATCAATATTAGAGAAGTGACTAACCCATTATAGTTAACCGAATTTATCAACCATCCTCAACCATCATATTACAACATTATGGGTTCTATACTCATTGGAAGCATGTTATGTAGTATCCTAAACTACCCCAAGACCTCCAACACCTCAAACTAAGTCCAACTGAGATCACAAGACAAGACTCTAAGCAATGATAACATAGGGAAACCCTTATAGATCTCTTCTAGCCGCTATAGACTCACACAACCATCTAGGACACACACATGACTCTTATTAGCACAAAGGAATCACACAAGAGATAGCAACTCCCATACCTATCAAATCACCCTACTCAAAACGTCGGTCATAACATTGCCTTACTTAGGGTCAACTAAGTCATATGAGAAGTAATAGAAGATAACCTATTCACAACCTCTAGTATTAGCCCGCTAAGCCCAAGAAACTCCTAATACCCAAAAAAGTCAAGGTCTAGGCTAATCTCTAGTCACTTTTGTCCTACTAGGGTCCACCTTAATACTATCACCACCGGCACCACATAACCTAGGAAGGAAACCTCTTACCTCCAATATTCCCATCTTTCCTACTTAGCATCCAACCATCTTCCTTAAAATTGTAATATTATCCTCAAATGACTCATATGAACTACCTCATTAAGGGATGAACCATCTTATCTTCACCAAAACCACCATAAACCTATTAGAGTAGCGAATAAAGATCTTGCTCGTGAGACTTATAGCCATAACTGGCGTACTAGTCAAACCAAAAGACAATACCCCAAATCCAATTTGCCGAAAATAAACATTTCAAGGTCTGATCTACCACCAACAATAATTCTAATTACATAACAACTTGAGTTCAATGGAACGACCCCCCCAAAAAAATGCTAAAAAATGTGCCTTGGAAGTTCCTCGAATCTTGTTTTCCATATATCTAAACATCCATTTATTATTTCAAAAATCTGACTTTATATTCTTATCTAAGGGGTTAAATTGAGTGGGCAATAAATTTTAGAGCAACCGTGTCAAAATTCAAAAATCGCAAAATATGTTATTTAGGGGGATCCACATTAAAGGGGCATACCTCTTAGCACACAAAGAACGGGGTGGCCCATGACCTACTAACTAAAATACCTTTGAATGAGCTTTCCAAACACTTCATTTTACCTTATTCTGAGTTTGGATGAAGTATTTATGCCTATTTTCATAAAACTAATCCATGCAGAAAATGCAATTTCGAGTGAGCAGTCCGTTTTGGTCCTACTTTCTCTTGACTTATGTCCAAGACTTTTAAGTATTGGGCCTAAGGGTTACCATACTTGAAAATACATATACTTAGCCTTATTTTACCCTCATATCATCCTAAACATTGCCCAAAACTCACTCAAACATTTAGACTCATATTTCACCGCAAATTCAAGTCCCAAACACTAGAATAATCTTAAGAATTTCTTCAAGGATTTCACTCAATCTTCAAGTCTTCATTAAATTCTTCTTCAAGAAACTTTCCATGGCTAAAGTATGTGGTATTGAACTATTGGGTCCTACCCATGGTTCCTAAACCCTCTTTTAATTAATATTGCATGATTAAAAGTTGATTTTATATGTGGGTCTTGTATATTGAGAAATTTACTGTACAGTGATTTTAGTTCATAAAAGTCTAGATGTTTTAGCATATTTTGAGCTTCAAATCTTGGATATAATGTTGGAATTGATGAGGGGTTTTGATGTGAATGTCTTGGAGGTATTGCAAGGTGTTGATTAAAGGTTTTACCACTGATTTTCCTACATGATTTCATCTTAAATTGCATGCTCTTTTACTCCATTACACACCCCCAAGGTATTTGATAAATTTTCGGTTATGTTTTCTTGAGAAATTGAAGGTCCAAAGCATAAGATATGATATGAATGATGTTATGATTATGAAATAAGCTTATGTACATGATTATTTCCACATAAGGTATAGTACTAGAGCTTATGATGAATCTTATATAAAGTGTTGCACTAGACCATGCCTAATCCGGGGGGATAAGAGCCTTGGTAACTATGTGATGGGTTTATACCTCGCCACCTAGGATGATTGGGGTGTGACCAATATTAACCATGTGAGGGTTTAGTAATTAGCCACCTAGGATTATTGGGGTGTGACCATCATCAACCATGTGAGTGGTTTATACTTCACCACCTAGGATGATTAGGGTGTGACCAATATCAACCATGTGAGGGGTTTATACCTCACCACCTAGGATGATTGGAGTGTGACCATCATAAACCAACCAAGATTGGAAAGCTAGCTTGGTCTCTTATTTACATATAATATCTTATATGAGCATGATTTACTTAAGCATGATTTACCTATGCATTGATCATACATGTCATATTGCTATATTATGCCTATTACCTATCATTATGCATATTGGATTATGATGCCTATCTAATGTTGCATTGCATCCCACATACTTAGTACATTCAAATGTACTAATGTATACTTTTGCCTACATGTTATCACCAGGTAGGAACCGGAGCTCCTATTGAGTCTTCTTATGGCTAGAAGGATTGTTCAAGTTAGCCTTTGGTGAGTCCTCCATTATGGGGACAAGGACTATTCTCTCACACTATGTATTGAGATTCTCTTTACTTTATCATTTACATAAGACTATAGGGGTGATCCCGGTTATATGTCTTGGCCCCCAGTATTATATATGTAGTAGAGGCTTCATTGGACAAAGATATGTATTTATGCCATGAGTTGATTCTATTATCTCTTGACTCTATGCTATGAAAAGTTTTCCCTTAGTCCCCTTTCCCTTATTTTCATTCTTCAAATGTTATTTAACTGTTTCGTGACCAAGGTTATGTAGTGATATGCTATGAGGCTTGTGTGGGGTTCCTTCGGGCTCCTCATTGGCCGGTCACATCTGGGTCCTAAGCTTGGGTCGTGACATTCAACACCTCCAATTCTCACAAGGTGATAAAATGCAACCTCTTAGAGACTAATTGTACCTTATGACAAGAAATGGACCTACCTTGATTGCTACCATTTGACAACCTCTCACTCAAGGATAGGCTCATTGGGGATTAAAGGTCTAATTCTACTAGTCCTACAACCCATGAAGACACAACATGGATGCAACCATTCCATTCCTATAATGCCATCAAAATCCACCATTCTAACTCCAATAAGCGACAAAGCAAGACCTAATACAATAGAAACCTGGATCAACACCAATGAACCTTCCAGCAACAATATACTCTAACAAAAGGGTGGAAACCAAAGGTCCACACAACAACTTGGGCACACAAAAAGCCCCCACTAGCAACCTAAAAGAATAAAGAAGTAATAGTGGCACTCCCGGCCATCAATGTAAACACATAAAAGCTGAAAGAAAATTTCAACATATGGGTAGCAACATTGGGCGCCTCAGTCCCTCCTTGAGCCTCTTGATTAACATTACCACCTTTACTCTTGTATTGACCATATGCGCAATCTAGAATTCTATCATCTATCTCACCATACCCAAAGCATAAACCCGTGTTCCTCCAACATAGGCCACCATGGTCTATCCTACACATAGGGAACTTAGGATTAGTCCTCCTCCAAACACCTCCTTTGCTCTTATTGCATTTACGAGGGCAATCCTTAACATTGTGATCTATCTACCCACAACCATAAAAAGAATTTGTAACTCTCAAGTATGGGCCATCATGGCCTCTACCACATTTTGGGCACCTAGCATAAGATAAAGTAATCGGGCTCACCCTAGTAATCAAAATAGAACATAAAGAAGAGTGGCTCAATACATAATAAGAGTAACATATACTAAGGTCCCTGAAGTAGAGGACTCACAAACTAGCTTGAGTAGCATCGAATTAGCTATATGGAGGAGGAGAATGATTAACTTGGGCTCCGGTTCCTACCTAGTGATATCGTGTAGGAACAAGTATGCATTAGTACGTTTGAATGTACTAAATATGTAGGGTGTAATGCAATAAGAGATGAGCATCATAGTCACAATGCATAACAATAGGCAGTAGACATTATATAATAATATGGCATAAATGATTAGTGCTTGAATAAAACATACTTAAGTAACTCATACTCATATAGGATATCATATGTGTAGAAGATACCAAGATAGAATCCAAAGTACAAACCCCTTGGTTGGTTGATAATGGTTTATCCCCATCACCCTATGGTGTGGTACAAACCTCTCACATGGTTGATGATAATTTCACCTTATCACCCTGGTGGAGAAGCACAAACCCCTAACATGGTTGATGAGTACAAACCCCTACCTCTATTAATGAGTACAAACCTCCACCTCTGTTATCAAGACACTATCCCATCGATTGGCTATCAAGGTACTAACCCCAACAAGGTTATCCAGGCTCTTAGTCCCCCCTTGGATTGGGAATGGTCTAATGCAACACTTTATATAGAGTTATCATATACATAAGCTCATTTAATCATCTTATAGTCAATCATATCATATTTCATGCTTTCGACATTTAATTCCTCAAGAATCCATAACCGTACATTTTATCATACACTTGGTAGGTCTAAAATGGTAGTATGAAACCATGAAATATAAAGATGGAATCATGCAAGAAAATCCATTGTAATACTGTCAATCAATACCTTGCAACACCCTCAAGTAATACAGATCAAAATCCCTCATCAAATCATACAATAGATCCAAGATTTATAGCTCAAAACATAGCAAAACAGTCATAACTTTACATAACTTTAACATAGTTCATAGACATGTTCATACTAGTAAACCCATTTGTAAAATCAACCTTAAATCATGCAAATTAAGTAAAAAAAAATACTAGGGCACCATGGGTGGAAGGACCCAATGGTTTAAAAGTATATACCTTAGCTTTGAAGAAGCTCTTGATGAAGATTGAAAATGGAGGCTTGAAGCTTTAAGGAAATCCTTAGTTTCAGATGAGGGTTTTGAGACTGAATTTGGGGGTGAAAACTGTGGTTGTGTTGGAGTGAGTATTGAATATTTTCCTTTTTCTTGGGCCAACTTCATACATTCAGGGAATGCTTAGGATGACATAAGGGTGAAATATGGCTAAATATAGGTAAAAACACGTTTAGAAACACTTAGGCCCAAGACCTAAAAGCCTTGGACTGAGATAAAAATCACTGTCAATAAAAGATATAAACCTATCAGGGAGGAAAACTTAATATATGTCCACGACAGTTGCGCATTGCAGCATTGTCATGGATCGATTCTGGATAAGAAAAATTATGAAAAATAAAATTGCTAATCATTTACTCTTAAATTAGGGTTTGACCCTTCTCCCCCTAATTTTGACCCCCTAAAAAATAATATTAAGTTGGATTTTTTATATAGCATATGGATTTTGAGATATATAAAATTTAAAATTTCATGCATTTCGAGGCACATTTTCGGGCACATTTTGGGGTCATTTAAGAAGATTATGCTAAATTGTACATTCATGAGTTGGTTAGATTGCAAGGGGTGCGCTTGTCTATCATATCGGATCATGGTGCTCAATTCACCTCACTCTTTTGGAGATCCTTCCAAAGAGGTCTTGGTAGATATTGTATATCACCGATTGGGAAGCGGGAGAAATGGCTTTGTTGGGTCCAAATGTAGTTATGGAGGCTATCTACAAGGTAAGTTTAATTATAGAAAGGTTTAAAACAGCCCAAAGTCATCAAAAGTCCTATGCCGATGTGAGGAGAAAATAGCTTGAATTTAAAGTCAGTGATTGAGTCTATTTGAAGGTGTCTACCATGAAGGGTGTGGTTTATTTTGGTAAGAAGTGTAAATAAAATACAAGATATGTAGTTATCTATAGGGTGATGAGGAGGATTTGTAAGGTGGCCTATGAGTTGGAGTTGCCTAGTGAAATGGATTTGGTTCATCCGGTCTTCTATGTGTCAGTCTTGAGGAAGTATGTAGGAGATCCGAATGCCATTGTTCCATTGGATATTGTGGGGGTTATTGAAGACAATTTGACTTATAAAGAACTTCCAGAAGAGATCCTGGATAGACAAGTGAAGAGGTTGAGAAACAAGGATGTGGCTTCCATTAACGTACTTTAGAGGAATCAAACAAGTCGAAAGTGCCACATGGGAGGCGGAAGAGGACATGCAAAAATGATATCCTTATCTCTTCCATTCTATTCAAGGCTCAAGTACTAATTCTAAGTCTTCTATGTGATTCCACTCGCATGTTTCAGCCCCTAAGTCATTTGCATGCAATTTATGTTTATATTGACAAAGTTCATGGTGATTTTTACACTTATGTTGAGATTTTGAAAATGGTGTTTAAGTGTGTTGATGCTTTCTTGTTGGGGCTGAATTCTTCATGATTACTCTTCTCATATATATTTCTGTGACATTCGAAGATGAATGTTCCCAAGGGGGAGATATTGAAACAACCTCAAAAAGTGCCCAAAAATGTGCCTTGGAAGTGCCTGAAATCGTAATTTTCATATACCTCAAAATTCATGCATGATGTCAAAAATACTTCATATTCTTGATCAAAGGGCAAAATTAAGTGGGAAATGGGTCTAACCCAGATTTTATATCAACTGTCACAAAATTCAAAAATTCATAATTTTGCTTATCCAGTGTATGTCTGCGATCATACCACAATGTGCCTTCATCGCATACCAATGCAAAGTTTGCCTCCCCGATAGGTCCATGTTGCAAACCATATGCAGACCTATGTATTTTGTTGCTAGTGATTTTTATCTCGATCCAAGGCTTTTGGGTCTTGGACCTAAGTCTTCCTATGCAAGAAAATACTTATACCTAGTCATATTTCACCTTCATATCATACAAGACATTCCTCAATGCTCTCTCAAACACTTAGATAAATATTTTACCCTAAATTTCAGGTCCTAAAAGTCATCCAGATCTTAAGGATTTCACTCAAGCTTTAAGTCTCCATTTTCAATCTTCATCAAGAATTCTCCAAAGTCAAGGTATATGGGTTTGTACCATTGGGTCATTTTACTCATGGTGCCCAAGATTCCGTTTTACATAAATTACATATTTCTAAGTTGATTATACTTAAGGATCTTCTCTTATAAATTTGACTACGAACTATGTTGGGATTTGTAAAAGTGTAACTGTTTATTCATGTTTTGAGTTATGAATCTTAGATCTATCTTTAGATTTGATGAAGGATTTTGATGTATATTGCATGAGGGTATTACCAAGTGTTGGTGGGTGGTTTTACATTGAATTTACTTGCATGAATTCACCCTTGAATTGCATAGTTTTACACTAGCATTGTACATGTACCAAGTGTTTGATAAAATGTTTGGTTAATGTATCTTGAGTTGTTGAACGCCTAATATTTGGCATATGAGTTAAGTTACTTTATGATGATGAAAGGGTGATATGTATGTGTTGATTTCATTAGAAGTATCTATTGTTATTTGAGTTGACCATACCCAATTGAGGGTTGATGACTCAATCACCTTGGATGGGGGTGGTAAGTCATCAACCAATTGATGGGTTGGTACCTCAATCATCTCAGATGGGGGTGGTAAGCCATCAACTAATTGAGAGGTTGGTACCTTAATCACCTAGGATGGGGGTGGTAATCCATCAACCAATTGAGGGTTTGGTACGTCAATCACCCTGCATAGGGGTGGGAAGTCATCAATCAATTGAGGGGTTGGTTCCTCAATCACTTCTAAGGGGTAGTCTACCTTGGATTCCAAGTACTAAGTTGCTCGGTCTATGATAATGGTCCATTTTCCTACACTTATAGTAAGATTTATATATAAGCATATTTATTTCAAGTACCATTCATGCATGTCATATTGTTATATGTTCATCTATTGTCTAACTATGCATTTTGACTATGTTGCCTATCTATTGTCTCATTGAATCCTATATACTTAGTAAATTTCAATGTACTAATGCATAATTTATACCCTTATGATGTTACTATGTAGGACTAAGATCTCCACTTAACCATCCTCCTCCTCTACGTGGCTAGTATGATCTCTCAAAGCAAGTTGGTGAGTCCTCAAGTTTGGGGACATGCTTCTCTTGATTTATGCTATGTATAGACTCTCTTTTCTTTATGGTATGTTTTGACTATAAGGGTAAGCCTGGTTGCTTGCCTTGTCCCCTGATAAGTTCTATGTTTAGAGGTGTTATTGGACAAGTTATATAATGATGCTATGAGCTTTGTCTCTGTTTGACTCTATGATGTTTTATGATATGAAGGATGTCCCTTAGTCCATGTTCCCTTATTTCTACTATTTATTGTTATTTAGTTGCTTCTGCGACCAAGGATGTGTAATGATAAGTTAAGAGACTTGATTGGGGTGTCTTCGGGTTTCCCATTTGCCGTGTCACATCTAGGTCCTACGCTTGGGTTGTGACACCCTCATTAGCTGGGGCTGATCAGGCAGGTCTACCACGAGGTATCTTCAAAAATATAGCAAGGATACCATCAAGGTCAAGAGCTAAACCAACTATTCATAGCACGATATAAGACATGAAGAAATGAGTTAATTCCTGGAAAGTCATTATAGCCTCCAACTTATACGAATGGTGCATTTCACACCCATAAATGGGACTCTATTTGACGCGGTAGGTTGGACTTCAAGGATCATTTACAAACCTAGGGCTCTAATACCATCTTTGTCATGACCCGAACCTAGTTCCTAGATGTGACACGGTGAATAGGAACCCGAGAGTTCCCAAACAAACCTCAAGATATCAAAATTATTGCCCCATCGACTCGGAGCTTACACAAAGTAAGCATATAGTTCTACATGGCAGAATAGTAGGACTTACTCAATGGAGGCAATTTGGGACATAGATCTTTCCATCACAACATACAGCAAAACCATGAATCATATAACCAACTCACATAATCATAGTGAAAGATATCCAACCCATAATATAAACTTTAGTCACAGCAAAGAATAAAATGTAACAAATAGAGCCCTTCTTGAACGAATATATTTCTAGAAGTTTAGAAGGTATCCAGCAATGACTCTATATATATGGGTCAGGGATCAAGACACTCCCCGAGCTCACCCTCAAATACATAAAGAAATGAAAGTATCAAAGGTAGATAGGCGGTGGATCATCTTTGGAAGATAGAACTCACCACTACAAGTAAACTTTGAATCCGAGCTAAGCGTTAAACAGTGGAAAATCAAAGTCCTTGGTACCTACATGGTGAAGTCATGTAGGTAAGAGTATGTGTTAGTATATTTCAATGTACTAAGTATGCTAGATGGAATGCATGAACTTACCAAAACTTGCATACAATGTTAGATGGAAACGACACATAATATAAAAAGAGATTTATAGCAAAGAATGTAATATAACAAGATGTCATGAAACTAATGATGAATGAAGTGAAAATGATGCTCTCATATATAGTGGGGAAATGACCTTAACCAACATAAGTAAGACCAAGCTAGCTATTACTTGGAATCCCAATGAAATTCCCTCATTGATAAAGAGGTGGTTTACTTGTCAAAGGTAAATCATACTTCACTTTACGGGAACAACACCCATTTTCGATATGATTTTCACAAATAGCATATCAAGTCATATCATATCATGTCTTCTCCTTATGGAAACAACACCCATTTTGGAGGCATCTTTCCTTATGGGAACAATACCCATTTTAGAAAGGAAAACCTACGCTAGGCATATAGTTCAAGGAAAGAGAGAAAACCCTTCATCCATTTGTTCTAAGTCATCATCCCATAAGAATATGCACATACATACATATATATACATACACACATACATATATATATACACGCTTTCAGGTGACAATAGTAATTTTTAAAACTATTCCAATACATTTTTAGACTTAAAGGCCAAAACATAATTTATCATACTTAGGCTCAAATGCCAAAACATAGTCCATAATCACAATATTCATATATAAGAATAGCCCATTCATATACAAGATGGTGCAAGTACCCAAGATGCTCAAGGACCAATAATCATAGACATATGTCTGAATATGATATCGCCATAGCTAATATCTTATCAAAATCATATCATATAACATAATTGGGCTTAACCCATAATATAATTTCAATAAATTTCATTAACATGAATGCATATACCATAAACAATGTGAGAATAGCTTGGGTAATTGAGATTAAATCTCAAACCATCAATATAATAAGAGATTCAAGTGAAAACATAGTTAAATCTACATTTGAAATCATAATATAATCACCCATGCTTAGATTCAAACATTTAAAGACCATGCATATTCAAATATTCTTAAAAACAATGTATTTCAATATTTTAAAGCTTAATTCATCTTTAAATTCATAGATAAACATAACCCATTCATGATTGAAATCTAAGAAATCAAAATATTTTAAAACCCCATATTAAAGTAAGCAAAATTCATGTTAATTTTTTAAAAATAATTTGAGTCTCCTTGATTGAAAGGAAATCAAGGATCAAAACTCACATACCTGCACCAAAATGGAGGAAACCCCAAGAAATTTAAAGAAAAGTTGAGTTCCCAAGCTCAAATGTTTAAATCTCTAAGAGTTCTTTTGAGAGTTATTTTGAGAGAGTTCAAAATGTGAGGAATGAGTTTTTAATGTTTGGAATAGGTTTTAGGTCTTTAGATGACAATGAAATGGTATTGGAATCCCCAAAAGACCAATAGATATAATCAAATTCACAAAAATGCCATTAATAAATCTAAGGGAAAATTTCTCTAAAGTCATCTCACTTGAGGCGAAATGGCCCGTGTGGCCTTCAACAATCCACACGGACTGCTCGTGAGACATCACTTAGAGGAATTCTAGAAATTTCAATCCTAAACAAACACTTAGATTTTTGGGTACACAAACACCAGCAAGGATGACTTTACAGGTAGTGTGAAGTCACATTGTCCATGTCACAGGCAGTGAGCCGATACTTGGAAACTTTTCCATGAAAAGCTGATAGATGTGATCCTATACTTAGAATATTTTTCACCTCAGAAGCTTCATGGAGGGCCACACGGACCATCCCATGCCACATGACCTGTGTGACTGGGAGTGGCACCTTACTTAGCCCCAATATTAGGGTTTTCAAGCTTAAGCCACTCCACGACTCCTCCACACGATCTGTGAAGTATCACATAGCTCATGTGGGTTACCAGTGAGGTGTATCTTAGCTTGTAACACCACATCAAGGCAAACATTCCAAAATAAAGCCAAGTGTTGTCTCACTGGAGGCCACACGGCTCGTGTGACCACACACTGGTCGTGCGGTCTCTCTTGAGCCAATACTTGGTTCAAATTTCAACCGAAATGCATTTTCTCAAGGTCCAACAATGTCATACGATATCTGGGTCCTTATGTTAGGACTCAAACATCTTTCAAAATTAGTCTAATGATCATGCACACAGGCAATATGATAAGGAAACACATATTCGTGAGAATTTGGAAGAATAGATCATATTTAGGTACCTTAGGCTTGAATAAAAGGAAAAAGGCAAGGATATCATTTTATCAAGTCTGCTATGACTTCCCATATAGCACTTTCAACTTGCTGGTTTCTCCATAACACTTTGACGGACAGAATTTCTTTATTTCCTCAATCGTTTCACCTACCAATCCAAAATCTCACCTGCAATTCTTCATAAGTCAAATCCTCCTAAATAGTCACATCCTTTAATGGAATTATGGAATTAGGATCACCCATACATTTTTTTCAACATGGACACGTGCAACTCCATTGGCAAATCTAGCTTATAAGGCAACTTCCAAATTCTTTTCAGAATCTCATAAGATCTCATATATCTAGGACTCAATTTGCTTGTCTTAACAAAACACATTACCCTTTTCATAGGTGAAACATTAAAATATACCTAATCATCTTCCTTAAATTCAAGATCTTTTGTCCTAATATCGGCATATGACTTTTGATTACTTTGGCAGCCTTCCACCATTCCCTTATGACATTTAACTTATCCACAACATCAATTACCAAATGTGATCCAATCAAGGAAATCTCTCCATCTTCAAACTATCCCACTAGGAACCTACACCACCTACCATACAAAGCTTTAAATGGTGTCATCTCGATACTTTAGTGAAAACTATTATTGTATGCAAATTCAAGAAGAGGTAAGTCATCATCCCAACCAACTCTAAGATCAAGCTCACATGCCCTTAACATATCTTCAAATGTTTAGATTTTCCTTTCTGCTTATCCATCCATTTGAGGATGAAATGGGGTACTTAGCTTCACCTTTATACCAAGACCTTTTTAGAAAGATCTTCAAAAGTGAGAAGTAAATTGAGTACCCTTATCCAATATAATAGACAATAGTACCCCATGAAACTTCATTAATTCTTGAATGTAAACCTTAGCGTAATATGTGTCACCATAAGAAGTCTTCACAAGCAAAAAGTGAGTTATTTTTGTCATTCCATGAAGAACCACCCATAATGTGTCAAATTACTTCCTAGTCTTTGGTCAACCCATAGTAAAATCCATATTCACTTCCTACCATTTTCAAGTATGTATTTTGATATCTTGGGCCAAATCACCTGGTCTTTCGTGTTCCACCACTACTCATTGGCAATTTCTACACTCCATCACATACTTTGCTGTGTCTTTTTTCATAATATTTCACCAGTGTACCTCTATCAAATTTCTGTATATTTTGGTAGATCCCGAATGAATAGAATACTTACGGGTCGTTTGGTTTGAATATAAGTTATGATGGGATAAGTTATGTTGGATTTAGGTATCCTAGCAGTAGTTCTTTTTGAGTATTTTGTTTATTGCACTAAAAATAGTATCCATAGGATACTTCCTAAACATAAGTTATTTCTTTCCAAAAGTACCCTTTTATTGAGTTTTTTTAAAATATTTATTTGCAAAAGTACTCAAAAGTACCCTTTTTGAGTGTTTGGTTTATTACACTAAAAAAAGTATCCATAGTTATTCATTCTTAAAGCAAAATATTTACTTTATTTAGCTTAATTATTTTTTTATTTTTTAAGTCATAAAACTTTTTTATTGAATGCTTAATCAACAAACAAAATTACAACCTGTAAATAAAAGGACCTACAGAGACAAAATAAAAAAATATATATACTATCATCATATACCATCCACAAAAGGAGGATGATCAACAAACTTACCAATATTTTAATCAATTAATTTAGACAAAGGAAGGGAAATATGTGTAAGACCTATTTACAGATTAGGAAGGGGGAAAAAAATTGAAACTCTATAGCACACACCTATAGGAAATTAATTAACCATCCATAATAAGTGAGATAATTAGCCATTGAAAATGGGCTAAGAAAATTGGCCGAAGATGGCAGGCAGCCTCTAGAAATTAATTTTAATTGGCCGAAGACAGCAGGCAGCCTCTACAAATTAATTTTTATTTTTTGAATAAGGAGGAATTGATTTTTTTCTGCTTAATCAAGTGAAAAAGTGATAAAGGGAAGGGTAGTTTTATCATTTTATAAATTTATCCCATGATAATTTGTGATGGGATTATTAAACCATCCATTAGAAGGGATAATTTATCCCTTCACTATTAATTAGTCATGTGATAAGTTATCTCACATTTGCCAACCAAACAGTCATTTAAGTGTCACTAAAATTTTATCCCGGGATTATTTTTACTTATTCCTTACATCAAACAACCCCTTAGAGTTATAAGCCTCATCAAGTATCTTTTCTCATAGGCCATCTACATTATCCACACATAACCACCCATGGTAACGAAGCACTTCATCTTTCCCTTGTGAGAAGACTTCAACCTTTTTATCACCCACCAACTTCTTCAATTCAACAAAAGTAAATCCATATCGTGTTTTGCTTTAACTTCCACTATCAAAGATGATTCCGCGCCATTATGCACCAATACACCACTATTGTTCAAGCCATTTAACGTCACACCAAAACAAGCCAAACTGTGCACTTCTTTAACTAATTCTTTCTTTCCACCATCAACGTGTGCAATGCAGCCCATAGATAATTTTATCAGTGCATCAGTCACAACGTTTGCTTTATCGGGGTGATACATCACACTCATATCATAGTGTTTTAAAAGCTCCAACCACTTCCTTTGCCTGAGATTCAAATCTCTTTAGCTAAACACATATTGCAAGTTCTTATGGTCGGTGAATATGACAATATGTATCTCATAGAAGTAATGTTTTCAAATCTTCAATGCAAATACAATGACCATTAACTTAAGATCATGAGCCGAATAGTTCCTCTCACATAACTTTAGTTGCCTTAGGCATAGGCAATGATTATTTCATGTTGCATCAACACACAATTCAAACCAATATGTGAGGCATCATAATACACAACAAAACTAACCGGACCTTTGGTCAATGTCAAAATGGGGACTGAAGTGAGACAATCTTTAAACAGTTGGAAGTTTTTCTCACATTCGTCAGACCAATGAAATTTCACCTCCTTTTGGACTGTAATTTTGCTTATTATGATATTTTACCATGATTTCTTGTAAGTAAGGTTGTCTGGTTTAGTTAATGACTTATAGTGTTATCACTATCATGCTTCTTTTTTAGATATTATCTTCTGAGATCAATTGGCCTATGATACATACTAAGTATTTGGTGATTTGGTACTCATATTACACTTCTCTATCTTTTTCTTAGGAAGCCCTTGGTATGAGTCATCCCGTTACTCCTCACTCATTCGAGGCCATTGAGGGCTTGATGTCCGGAGACTTGCTGCTTACCTTTTGTATTTTGCTATTATATATATATTTTTATTATTAAATAGACATGTCTTGTATAGTTTCATCTTGATACTTTAGATTCTCTTATACCAGTGACATCGGGTCTAGGATTTTGTGCCTGCTATGTTCGTTGAAGATATTATAGTAGTACCAAATTAAGATATGAAATTTAGTTGAACTGCGGAATTGGTTAGTATCCGCATTAAGGTTGTTCGGGAAGGGAGCGGGGGAGGTAGACTTTTGTGATATATGAGTTGACTCTACATTATATTCTATATTCTTTGTATTATGATTCTCTCTTTAATTATTCTCTGAATTGAGATGCTGAAATTTGCATCCTATACCTTGAACTTTTTGAACATTGAAAAGCATCACTTCAAAGGAAATTAGCTTGTGGTTTGACAAGGGCCAACTATCTCCGAAAATAAAGAAGAAATGGGAAATGAGGAAGGTTTTGACTAAAATAATAATAATAAAAAAGAAAAACTTAAACTGCAAACAGGACCACTATTTATGTCTTTTAGGATTCTCTAACCTCCAGTTAGAATCGCTAGCTACGCTCTGGTAGTTATCTATTCATTTTACCGACATTTCTTTCTCTTTTTGACATCTCAATTATCTAGTCTAACAAGCATATCTGTACATAAGTTAGTGACTTGATAAGGATATAAAAAACTTATGGTCTTTAAGTTATCTGGTCTAGCAAGCATATCTGTACATAAGTTAGTGACTTGATATGGATAAAAAAAAACTATGGTCTTTAAGTTAAATATATATATATAATTGGAAGGGAGCAAATTCTTTTTTTTTTCCCCTTTCTTTTTTCCCTTTTCTCATAAATACCTTTAACCATGACAAGTTTTGCAGATAGAAAAATATTCTTCTTATTAAAAAAAATTACCTCTTTTTTGGTTTGTTTAAAAAAATAAACTTTTTTTTGAATAAAATTTTAATTTCAACTCTCATTAATTATTTTTTAGGGATCAAAAGGCATTTTGATATATTTTAACATAATTTTAATTTAAGATCATGAGATCTAAAGATTTTTATTTTATTCTTTTAACTGTTGTATCAAGTCAAATCAAGTTATCATGTATTACTAAAAAATAGGACAGTTTAAGTCAAAAGTTAAATTATAAAAATATCTAATCTATTTATTTATTTTCTTATAATTATTTTTTATAAAAATAATTTTCAATTTAAAACTGACTCTATGACTACACTTCCTATTTTCACAACCAATATTCTAATAATATTCAATAATACTATGTAACTCTTGCAGTATCTTGTTCATAACTTTCATTTTTAATAATCTTTATTTTTTTCAAATTCATAAATTTAAATAATATGTTATAATATTATTAAATTTTAAAATTCAATAGATAATAATTATAATCTTCATTATTTAAAAAAAACATATTGAAGCTTAATATATTCACATTCTTTTTTAAAAATATTCACATATCTACATTTGTTATTTTATTAGGTTTTGTATTATGAAACTTATATCATATCACTTTATTATTGCTATTAGTATTATTATTACTATACTATTATTACTACTATCTTTTCTCTATTTTTTTAAATATTCTCACTATTAGAGTATTTTTTAATTTATATTTTTATTTAGGCTCAAATGAATTATATATAATTTTATTTAAAGTATAGAATGCACATGCAAAATAAATATTCAAAAATTATTTTTTTTTAAAATAGGAGTTCATCAAAATTCCTCAAGAAGATTATGATGAATGACATTTTAGATAATAGATCGGTGAGTATCTTGTTAAAGTCGTAAAGGAAAACCTAACACTTGTAAAATTCTACTTTGGAATGGATTACTGAACCTATAGTAATCTAATCCTCAGATCTTGAAAAATACAACATTCGATGGTCTCCTTATTTAATAAACGAAAATACAAATATTCCCTCTATAGAGGGGAATCAATATAAAAGTGATCATTATCAGTATAAAGTGTATAGTAGGGACCACATCACTATCCATGAAGATTCACTTCTATCTAAAACCACAAAATACCCACCACTTTGGACGATGCTCTTGTTTAAATAATTTAATTTATCATTCAACTTCCTTGTCATTGGTCTATATATAAATGTGATCTGCTAGCTTCATCATCATCAATACCAAATAATTTCAATCACTAGTATCAATCGTTTAGGTTGAAAGAAGCAGCAAGCAAGGGGGCTTCATGACAACTAAATTCACCTTGTCTTTTGGTAAAATTGCTCAAAATAATAAAGTTGAGCCAAAGCCAAAGGTAATTTTCACAAAACCAGCGGCTAATTTATTTGTGACCCCTGCTGAAGGCAAAGTTTATAGTGGTGGTGGCTACAAGAACGTTGATGATAAGGCTACAAGCTATATTTTCCAAGTTAAAGAGCGGCTTAGACTTGAAGAAATGATGCATACTGAAAATAATGTGTAAAATAAAGCTTTATTTTTTGGAGTATTATCACTATTTTCCTCCCCTTTTGATGTTTTTTTTGGGATCAAGGGATAGGGGTAATGTATTGGAATTAGCTAGTTCCAGAATCATGATGTATATGTTATACGAAACATATTGGGCAAACAATTAATAAAATCTTCGTATGTCATTGACTTCATTAATCAGAATTTTCAGTATTTTGTATTTTAATTTGGAAAAGGGGTCAAAATACTTTTGAACTATTTGAAATGAAGTAAGAATATCCCTCAGTTATATTTGTGCTCAAAAATATTCCTTCGTTATAGTTTGGCTCAAAAATATCCTTGCATTTAACTTTTGACTCAAAAATTCTGCTCGTCCAAACACAAATAAAAAAGTCTAAAGATACCCCTTAATTATTAGAAATGAAGGAAAAGACTCTTCATTAGTGTTCGATCGAAAAATATCCCTTCATTAAATTTTAAAAATATTATTCAAAATATCTCTCTTGCATTAAAAATTCAATCCCAACCTATCTTTAAATCATTTTTTTGTCAAACTTTAAATAGTCCCGATTATTACTATATTAAAAAAAAACTTTATATTCTATAAAAATATGTCGATGTTTTCAGGAATATTACCTTTTTTTCCAACTTGTTGTTAATGGATATAAAAATGGGGGTGTAAATACCTACGCTCCCTTGCTCAGGAGCAACTCTTATTTACTGGTAGCCTATCTATCTACATCTTTTTCTATCTTTCTATTTTATATTTGCTATTATAAAAGTATGAATTTTTAATAACAATGTTAAATTATTATTTATTAATTTTAAAAAATATATTTTTACCTTTTAATTCATTTAAGAAAAAATGACTCTTTTCCTTTTTATGCAATATTTTAATTTTTTCTTTCCTATGGCATATTTAAGGACAGAAGATTAGAGAATATATTAGTATATTTGATATAACTTTAATATAGAAATACAAAATTAAAAAGTCTTCATTATTCTTTTACACTCTATGTTAACTCAAACCAGATCATTCATATTTAAAAGGAGGGAGTATAATATCCTCGATTAAAAATGATTAATTTAATATATATTCTATATTTATTAATATTGCTCCTTCCGTACCATTTTCCACGACACTGTTTAATTTGGCATAATTTTTTTTTTAAAAAAATATTTTTAAAATTTGTGATCTAAAATAATCCTTGAATTTATGTGTAGAAGGGGAAATTAAAGAGGAATAAATTCGTTACACCCCTATTTTTTCCTCATTCTCCGCTCCTAAATGAGAACAAATGGCTTTTGATGGGAAAAAAGAGTTTTTCACACTTAAATGGACGTTTTAAGGAGAGATTACTTTTATTTGTTGAGAATTATCACTTGGAATTGAGTTTTGGTGTTCCAAGTCATCTTTTTTTTTAATCTCTATAACCAAAGGAAATGACTTTTTATTTTTGGTATGCGAAAATAAAGATCGGGTGAGAAATTATATTAACCGAGGGGAAGGTGTTAGGCACCCCTCTAGTCCTGTGATTTTAGCATGATCGCTTTATTGACAAATTTATGACATAACATAATTTTTAATAAATTGTATTTATAAGTTTTACAAATATGTCATCTACTCACCTTTGATTTATTTTAAACTTGTTTATTGAGTTTTATAGAAATGTCATTTATCTACCTTCTTTGATTTATTTTAAACTCGTTTAAAACTGTTCTATTTTATTAGTGTAGTATATTAGCAGCAACGCTTTCTAACATTGCAACAAATTCTTTATTTATTCGTATTTGTCAATAATATTTATTTAATATTGTTTAAATCCTAATATTTGCCTATTGTTGTTTATTGACCTAATCACTCTCCTAAATTTAATTTAAAAAATTTATACAAAAGTTATTTAAAATTCGGATTCTGTTTACAAAATTCAAAAAAAAAAAAAAAAAAAAAAGTGTGCAGATGGGTGTGTTGTGTGTTCTCTGTGTGTGTTGTATGAATGTAAGGGAAAAATGTGTGTAGGTTATGATAGTTAGTAGGTGTAGGTGTAGACGTGTGAAAAATTTGAGGGAGTTAGTGAAGGGTGGTTTTGGTTAGTGGATCTTTGGATAGTTTAGGTGAATTTTAGTTTTTCTTTTTTTCTTACTTTATATATATATAATGCTGAAATATTTACATAATATATATAAAAAGATAAAAACATAAGTTAACTATTTTAAAGTAACAAAATATAAAAAATTAAATAGCTAATTTTAAATGATAATTTATGTACGATGATAGCCTAGAAAGATTGAAAGTTGGTAATGATGATGCTTGTTTGACCATTGATGAAGCAGTTTAGCAATACTTAATCTTCTCCGTGAGAAGTCAATTTGTTCCCGTGTCGCATTCTTAATGATTGACTCAAAGAAAGTATTTATTAAAACTGGCTAGGCAAAATTTACTAATCGATATCAAAAGTCCCCTAAATTTAAATATGTATTGCATATGTTGAATAAATATTGAAACAGTTAATAAATAAGGATTATAAATTGAATTCAGGTCATAGATATTTTCAGAGTAATCTTACTGCCCAGTCTATTTAATTAATTTATTTAATTAACTAGTAATAATCCTGTCATGATTGATTCACCAGATTAATCTTATTCCTATGTTTTAATAGCGTGCTTCACATTAGTAGGCTAAAATTATTATTTATATTATTTAAAATACAAATTATAGTTTTCCAACGAATAATTAACAAATTGGCCAAATTCATTAATTTGCTGAATTCACAAATGAAAGCAACTAGTATAAAATAAATAATTAAATAAACTGAAATAATAATATTATCCTACAAATCTAATCCCCTACTTCAATTCATAATCCTAAAATAATTTAAGTAGACATGGTAATAAATATGCTACAACATAACATGAAATAATATTTAAACATAGTAATAATTTTATTACAAGATAAAAATAACTGCGAAGAACTTATAATAGTAAGTAGATTATTCCTCTTCGTGAATACAGACAAGCCCACAAAATCAACTTACGAAACCTTTGCTTAAATTACAAATATGAGAAGATTTTAAAAATAAGAAAATGACAAAAGAATTTTGGAATTTTCGATGTGGGAGAATGACATTCAGACTTACCTATATATAGGCACAAAGGATGACGGGCATCCTTCCGCGAAGGACGGGCACCCCTCGCACAGGGGTCCTTCAACGCCTTTTTCACTTTTGAAGATTCTTTTCACTTTTCAAAGATTTTTCTTTTGCTTAATTTGATGAATTTTTCTGTTTTGAGTAATTTCCTTTTTCACCAGCTTCTAATTTTTACCCAAGCTTCACAACATGATTTTTCAGTACTCCTTTTTGCTTCCGTTTTGACTCTGTTTTGCATTAATTTCTGTATCATTTTGCTTATTCAATTCGCTTAATTTTTATAATTATTTTTAAACAAAGGAAATATGACTTCTTTATTTAATTAATTTAACAAAAAACACATTAAATATGAGTCCCAAGATAAGAACGAAATAGGCTTATCAACTATACGAGCCAGTGTACGACCTGTGGAGGTATCCATGGGTTGTAGGAAGGTTCGAGGAAGGCACCCAGTGAAAATGAAAAATTGATGAAATTCGGAAAGTTAAATTACTTGTTACCAGACAGGCTGGATAAGGAACCACGGTCCGTCAACAGATCTCTTAGGTAGAATTCAAATTTATCTAAGCCTGGGATCAATCTACGAAAGGAGTTATGGCCCATAGGTGGAACGACTGGTCATACTGCATTTTCATGGCTTGGAAGCTGCAATTCCAGTAGCTTAGCTAGGGCTTTCAAGCACCTTCTTCAAAATTCTTCAAGAACCTAATTTCTACAGGTATGTAAGGCATACAAAAATCTTACTACATTATTTCACCATCATGTAACTACCAGTTTCTCCAAGTACCAAGTTATTAGTTGATAACGAGATTTCTTCATTATGAGCAATTGTTCTTATTTATGCTACTTTTGAAGAAAAGCATGAAATTTACTAAAATTTTTCTACTATATTGAGGTCTTAGGTTTGAGATACTACTTTTAATTATTAAATTAGTTACACCATAAAGTTACTACAAAAATCTATAAATTTCTAAAATTCTTTCTTTCAACTCATGCCATAAGAATTTTATGAACAGTGAAGCATGAAACTTATGATTTTAGATAAATTTGAGAAACGTTAACGGAATGCTAAGTTGGGCTAAGTCCCAAAGAGAAGAAAAGCAACACCTTGAGCAAATTATATTTTTTTTTATATATGTCCATATGATAAATACTTTTGGGAGTAGTATTAAGCACCGATATGGTAAGAGTATAATAACTCAAACTCATAAACTACGTAGCTAACGTAGGATAGGATTCTTCTAAAAGTACACTTCTCGTTACCATCGAGGTGACCCTATTTTGGGATGAATCCACTACCCTAGTTTTCATACCTTACCTTGGAAAAGTATGGGATGGCTCTGGCAGCATAGACAAGATGTTGTATTATCATGAGACTCATAGTGCTGATTGTCGATTAGAGAAACTCCCCAAGTTAAAGTAAATCAATTCTTTCATACAGAGTTTCAACATATATTTTTTACTTTCAGCATACATTTTATCTACTATTTTTTTAGACCTATTTTAGCTACTTTTGAGTATAGTACCCAATCCTAAGTTTCCAATTTTAGCTATTTGACATGTTTGTACATTTCATGTACTGACGTCATTTATATTTTCATTATTTTATGATACAGACAAAGGTGATGGAGTCTTAACAGTTAATCTATTAAGGACCAACATTTCATTCAGCAATCGGTGAGGCCTCATGCCAGGCATAGGCTTTGGAGTCTTTATTTCTATTTCAGAACTTATTTTTAGTTGTGGTTACCATGGACCTATCATGGTAATTGTATCTAATTATCTTAGTTAGAGGTTGCATAGACTGGATGACATATGTTTTCAATTCTTACTTTCAATTATTGTTGAGATAATTTCTCTATTTAGTTTATTTAGATTATTGCAGTATCTTTAGCTCATTATATCTAAGTCTATCATTTATTATTTAAGTCTTCCACTAAGTAAAGTAGTTCAGACAAATTGTTAGCTTGGGAGCAAAAATGGTTCTGGGTGCTGGCGTCATCCAGGTGTAAACTCGGGGTGTGACAAATTTGGTATCAAAGCACAAGGTTCAAGTGTCCTAGCATGCCTATGAAACGATGTTTAGTAGAGTATGTATGATTGGTTTGAAGTATGTCACACCCACAATAGGGAGGCTACAAGTCATCAGGAAGTGTCTATATCGATTGTTATTCCATTTCATGCTTCAAAGTTTCACGCTTTGTTTTTCAAATTATGCCTCCACATACAACTGCCATACCACCCAGGAGTAGAGGATGCCCTGCTAGGTGAAATGCAAATCAGCCTAATCCACTAATTCCTGAAGTACCTGGAGGTCCAACTATTCTTGTTGAGCTACAACCATAGGTTGATATCTTTAATACTGAGCTCCTCTAGATTATCTAGACCTCGGTATAGGGAGATCGATAGGGAGATTGCGACATGATCATTTGGACACCACCAGGGTTCAGGAATTTCAAAGGATGAACCAACCTGAGTACACAAGGTTTGATGTGAAGGATGATCCTGAGAACTTCATTGTAGAGATCTAGAAAGTATTTCAACTTATGCACACAGGTAATGCAGAGCGAGTTGAGTTACCTGCCAACTAGCTCATGAGAGTAGCTACACTATCGTCTGATCAGAGAAAGGAAGGTAGACTAGAAGTGGTACCAACTTTGAGTTGGGCTGGGTTCGAGGAGGACTTTCTGGGACAGTACTTTCTTAGAGAGTTAAGGTAGGCTAAGGTTAGAGAGTTTAAAAATCTAAAGTAGAAAGCAAAGAATGTGTGGGAGTACAGCCTTAAATTCACATAGTTGTCCCGTTATGCTCTGATTATGGTGGCAGGCATGCGTAGTAGGATGGATTTGTTTGTATTAGGGCTCTTTCGGATGACTAAGAGAGAAGGGGAAAAATTATGCTAATTGGAGATATGGACAAAGCTTGCCTAATAACTTATGTGCAACAAGTGGAGGAGGAGAAGATGTAGGATAGGGAGGAGTTCAGAGTTAAGAGGTCCAAGACATCAGTCTAAAGACAGGTAAGAAGGGGGCTGGAAATGCTAGTCATTCATCCTTTAGGTCTAAGACATTTAGACCAATACATTCATCTGCTAGTGCACCTGCATTGAGGTTCCGTAATGAGTAGAGATCATAGATCCCGTAGAGTTTAGAGCAACCAATTATAGGGGAGTGTAGCTCAGGGCTTGATTCGTTATTCGATTTGTGGTAAGTGTGGCAGGTCTCATTTAGGAAAGTGCCTTATGGGCATAAATGGTTGTTTTAGATATAGTCAGGTAGGGTACCTTTTTAAGGAGTGTCCTAAGGGGAGACAGAAAATTAGGGGATAACAAATCTCAGTCAGTTTCTTCAGTACCACAAGGTAAGCCAGTTCAGGGGGGTGCTACATCAGGGATAGGCAAGGTTACAAACCGTCTATATGCTATGGCCAATAGATAGGAACAGGAGAACTCACCATATGTGGTTACTAGTATGCTCAAAGTTTTTACTTATGATGTCTATGTATTGCTAGATCCAAGTGACACATTGTAATTTGTCACTTCTTATGTAGCCATAAAGTTCGAGATTAGTCTAGAATGTCTGCTTGAGCCTTTTAGTCTTTCCAACCTACTGGAGAATCATTCTAGCCCAAAGAATCTGTAGCGATTGTGTAGTGTCACTCGACCATAAAGATACCTTAGCTAATCCAGTTGAGTTAGACATGGTAGATTTTGACATCATTTGTGACACCCAATAACTCTATGCTCTTACGTATCCATGTTTCAAGCCTCATTTGGTCATGTTTGGGGTGTATTAGGTTCATGGGAGACTCCTAGTACCTAATAAGTCTAAGACTTCTCTAAGAGTTGAGTTCTGGGTGATGGTTCATGCAAGGGTTAAATTTAAACAAGCATAACTCTTGGCATATTTGGAACTAGTTTACCCAAGACATGTCAAACGAAAGCAAATTGAGTTAGCTTCGTAATGCACTTGGTTTCACCTCATTCTAATATTGGATGAAGGAGTTATGACCGTTTCCGTGAGACTCTCTCATATAGTGAATCCCCACAGACACCCATACGGGCAGTGTGGCCTTGTACAGGTTATGGGAAATGTTTGGGAGTGGAAAATGGTGTGGAGAGTCTAAGACTTAGTCCATGACCAGTGGCATAGGTCGTGTGACACACCACTAGTCGTGAGGAAGGGTGTGGAGGTGTTTTAGGAGGCTTGGCTAGGCGTGGGTGGCATCGACAGCTAAGGCATGGGTCATGACTACCTTGTATAGCTCGTGTGAAGGGGTACAGGCCATGGCACCTAGGAGTATGCTGGCCTGCAACATTTTCTTGTGTAAGTGAGGTGGGACGGACCACTAAATAGTCTGTGTAATACTACACGATCCGTGAAAGCGGTCGTCAAAGTGATGTCGACCCTAACTTTTTCTTAAGTGTTCCAATGGGTTGACAGTAAATAATTATTACCACATAATACCATCAACAATAACAAATGCGAAAGATGCAAAAGCGAAGGAGAATTAATGATGGAACTCTTAAGTGTGTATGGTACCAAAAACTATGTAACTTCGGGTTCACAAGTTCAGGAACACATAGAATTACAGAATATGCTGAGCGTAGGTGATTGTCTGGACACCTTACGGAAAGAATATGAAGCAACTGCGGATCCCGAACTCGAGACTATTAGATGTCTGAGCACTTCATATAACAGTGGATTCATTCCAGGTTGCATTTCCTTGCTAATGAGTGGCCTATTCGTAATAATTTGAGTTTATTCATTCTGTCTTTCTTTATGAATTTCGAGAATCTCTTTGCTTGGGGGCGAAGGTTATGCTTCCCCGGATCGACTTCCAGATCATCAGCGCTCAAATTCCACCATGCAGCGGCCATCGCCTACTTGAAGTATGGTACCGATATTTACAATCTTGACCTCTTAATTATATTGTTCAATACGTTCACGGATAATATTACGAATTTTGTCAGCCTCTCACCGGGCTGGTCGTTCAGTTGCATAGTTGCATTGATTATGCAATAACTTGATTTTCAGTTCGTTTAGGAGCAGAAAACCACTTGACTGACAGTTTTAGGGCCTTGTCAGCCACCGCTTGCTGACGACGGAACGCATCGTCAATTAAAGGGTCCTCGCCTTGGACTTAGTTGGAAAGGTAGGTGTTCGGCATGTCCCTTGCTTGCGAACTTCTTTAGTAGGGCGGAGGTGCCATACCTCACGTTTACCATTGTCTGCAGATTTCACTCTTTCAACACTTGTATACTTTCTAAAGAGTCAGGCATGCCCCTATCCTTGTCTCCAAGTGTGTGATCCACCGATTCACTAAGTGACTTTTTCTTACCGCTGCGTTGGAGTCCCTATATCTTAAAGGGTTGGTGTGGCAGACTTCCCCTTTGTTTGCCGATTGAAGAAAGCCTTATATGTATGGCTTCAAACAAGAGAGAGGGTCTCACGAACGGAGTTAAGGAGTTTTGTAGCTTTCTCTTCCTGGCAAAAAGAAGATATTTTGTTTGACAGGTGCGCATCGTTCGAAAGTTGTGAAGTAGCTCGACTGAAAGGATACGAACAAAGTGGCTCGACTTCAATTATAGGGGAGAAAGGTTCGATCAAAACATTGAGCTGTCGACGGACAAAGTCGAAATGTCGACCGCAAACGAGTGAATCGAATTGTTCTGAATTTGAATGATTTCTGGGGTGCTTGTTTTAAAATGAAACTCGGTCGGGAAGAAAGAGTCTGAGGTCGAGTTGGAAGACAGGTGCCATACTATGAGGCAGATTCGTTCCCCCAAAGTGGATGATCGATCAGAGAGAAAGAGTAGAGGAGCCGGTCCCGGTGAAGTGAAGGTAACCAACCTTGCGGGAGAGTTGTTTATAATCTCCAGAGGTAAAGTCTATTGAATTTCCTACAAAGTTCTCTAGCTTTTTCCAATTTTTTTGTCTAAGTCTTATCTCACAGGAACTCTACGTGACCTTTTGAGTGCCACCAGGCCAGTGAAGTCTCCAGTGAGATGACACTTTGCCAATTTTTTCATCCGTTCAGTAATGACATTTTTCATAAATATTAATTATTCTATTGACCTTTTTAGACTTCCAATACTATCTTAACCTTCCTGAAAGTACTAAACAATATTTCAAAGGATCAAAACTCATTACGCTCATCTCAAATACACTCTCAATTCTCTCAAAAGCCTCCATCAAGCCCCAATTCAATTTCAAAGAAACCCAAGAACAAGATTGGATTCAAAGATCATTTTCAAGCCTCCATTCTTCCCAGTCTCAATTCCAAGCAACTCTAGACCTAAGATATATGGTGTAGAACCATTGGGTCCTTCAACCCATATTGACTAAACCCTCGTTTAATTAATATTACATGATTTAAAGTTGATTTTAGAAATGGGTTTGCTAGTATGAACATATCTATTAACTATGTTAAAGCTATATAAAGTTGTTACTGTTTTGCTATGTTTTGAGCTATAAATCTTGGATCTATTGTAAGAATTAATGAAGGGTTTTGATGTATATTGCTTGAGTATATTGATTGATGGTTTTACAATAGCTTTTCTTGCATGATTTCATCTTTACATTGCATGATCTTTTACCCCTACTACACACTCCCAAAGTATTTGATAAAATGTTCAGTAATGGTTTCTTGAGGAATTAAAGGTCCAAAATATGTCTTATGTTATGGATGATGTTATGATGATAAAAGAAGAGTATGTGTATGATGTTATGATGATGAAAGAAGAGTATGCATATGATGTTATGATGATGACAAAAGGAAAGTATGTGTATTATATCTCTCTATATAGTGTTGGATTGACCATAGCCAATTGAGGGGTATGCCTCAATCACCATGGGAGGTAGGGTGAGACCATCCTCTAACCTATTAAAGGTTTTGTACCTTGGCACAGGGTGATGGGGTGACATCATCACTAACCTATCAAGGGGTTTGTACCTTTGCACCGGGGTGACGGGATGGCATTATCACTAACCTATCAAGGGGTTTGTACCTTGGCACCAAGGTGATGGGGAGGCATCATCACTAACCTATCAAGGTTTTTGTACCTTGGTAACCTATCAAGGGGATTATACCTTGGCACTTGGATGATGGGGCAGCATCATCACTAACCTATCAATGGGTTTGTACCTTGGTAACTTATCAAGGGGTTTGTACCTTGCCACCTAGGCAATAGGGTGGCATCATCGCTAACCCACCATGGCGTTTGTACTTTGGAAATCTAGCTTGTTCGTTTCTACACATATGCTATCCTATATAAGCATGAGTTACTTAAGCATATTTTACTTAAGCATTGATCATACATGCAATATTATTATATTGTGCCTATTGCCTATAGTTATGCATTTTTATTATGATGCCTATCTCTTGTAGCATTGTATCCTACATACTTAGTACATTCAAATGTACTAACATATACTCTTTCCTACATGATATCACCATGTAGGAACTAGAGTCCCTCTTGAGAATCCTTCTCCACGTGGCTAGTACGACCTTTTCAAGATAGTTGTTGAGTCCTCCATTCCGGGGACCTTGTTTGTGAACTCTTGCAATGTATAAGACATTATTATCCTTGATGTATTGATTTTATTGACTATGAGGGTGAGCCTGGTTATATGTCTTGGCCCCCATTCTTATCTATGTAGTAGCGGTGTCGATGGACCAAGCTATGTATTTATGCTATGGGTTGATTTTATTACCTCTTGATCCTATGCTATGACAAGTTGTCCCTTAGACCCTTTTCCCTTATTTCCATCCTTCAAATGTCTGTTAATTACTTTCATGACCAAGGATGTGTAATGATATGTTACAAGGCTTGTTTGGGGTCTCTTCGGGTTCCCCATTCGTTGGTCATGTCTAGGCCCTAGGCTTGGGTCGTGACATCATTCTAGTCATGGACTGGATGCCTCCATAGACTATAGAACCAGGATATCTAAGTTTCAGTTTCCTAATGAGTTAGTCTTAAAGTGGAGAGGTAGCTTAGCTTTGCCCAAGGGTCAATTCATCTCATATCTCAAAACTAGAAAATTAATTTTCAAAGGGTTTATATACCATCTAGTTAGAGTCAAATATTTTACTGTCGAGATACCTTCTCTCTAGTCTATTCTAGTTGTAAATGAGTTCCCAAAAATATTTTTCGATGATCTACTTAGAGTCCCTCCTGCCAGTGAGATAGACTTGGGATAGACACCCTCTCAGATACTCAACCCATATCTATTTTTCCGTATCGTATGGCTTCTTTAGAGTTAAAAGAACTAAAAGAGCAACTAAAAGACCTCCTATATAAAGGTATCATCAGATTGATCATCTCACCTTAGGGTGCTCTAATTCTCTTCAGGCATAAAAAAGATGGTTCTCTTAGAATGTGTATAGATTACTGCTAGTTGAATAAGGTCACCATAAAGAATAAGTATCCTCTTTCAAGAATTGATGACCAACTCCGGAGTGCTACTTGTTTCTCCAATATATACCTCAAATCTGGGTACCAATCTCAAAGTTAGAGAAAGTGACATTCCTAAGATAACCTTCAGAACCCGTTAAGGTCATTATAGTTCTTAGTCCTGTCATTTGGACTTAATAGCTTTCATGGCCCTTATAAATAGGGTGTTGAGGCTGTAATTAGATATGTTCATGTTTGTGTTCATAGATTACATCCTAATCCACTCTTATAATAAGGAGGAGCATGCCAACCATCTTAACATTATCCTTCAGACCCTTAAAACGAACAATTATGCGCGAAATTTTCTAAATGTAAGTTTTGGTTAGCATCTGTGGAGCTTCTAGATCATATTGTTTTTTGTAAGGGCATTCAAGTTGGTTCTCAAAATATTAAGGCTGTAAAGAACTGACCAAGGCCACAACTCCAATAAAGATAAGGATTTTCATGGGTTTGATAGGTTACTATAGGCATTTTGTAGAGGTTTTCTCTTCTATATTCGTTCTATTGACTAAGCTAACACAAAAAAAGGTTAAGTTCATACAGTCTAAAGCTTTTGAGAAGAGTTTCCAAGAGTTTAAAACTTATCTGACTATAACTCCAATTTTATCCCTACCCGAGGGAACTAATGGCTTCATTGTATAATGTGATGCTTCCAAACTATACCTTGGGTGTGTATTGATGCAATGAGGCAAGGTGATAGCATATGCCTCTAGACAACTTACGACTCATGACATAAACTATCCAACTCATGATCTTAAGCTTGTTGTTGTGGTATTTGCTCTCAAAATTTGGAGACACCATCTTTACATGTGGATGTGTTCATTGACCACAAGAGCTTATAGTATGTATTTAGTTAGAAGGAGCTAAACTCGAGGTAGAGGAGATTGTTGGAATTATTGAAGGACTATGATGTAATCATCCTCTACCACCCAGGTAAAGCAAATATAGTTGTTGATGCTCTTAGCAGGTTAACCATGGGGAGCGCTGCACATATTGAGGATGGAAAGAAAGAACTAGCTACGAAAGTACACAGACTGGCACGTTTGGGAGTGCAGATTGAGGATTCTGACAAGGGTGCTGTGATTGTCAAAAATAGGGAAGAGTAAGCCTTAGTGGTAGAGATGAAATAGAAGAAATATCATGATTCGATCTACTTACAACTGAAAGAAGATGTTCCAAAATAGAAGGGAGTAGTATTTGTAAAAAAACAAAAAGGAGATGGAGTTCTGAGATACCCAGGTAGACTATGTGTATCGAGTGTGTATGGCCTTATAGATAGGATACTGGATGAGGCTCATAATGCCAAACACTCTATTCATCTAGGTGTTACAAAAATTTATAGAAACTTGAGAGAGGTTTATTGATGGGGTGGCATGAAGAAGGACATTGCGGAGTTTGTGTCCAAATGCTTGAATTGCCAGCATGTTAAGGTGAAACACCAAAGACCTTGTGGTGTGGACCAAAATATTGAAATTCCAAGTGAAATTGGGAAATTATTAACATGCACTTTATAACAGGCTTACCGTGGTCTTATAGACAACATGATTCAATATAGGTAATAGTAGACAAAATGACCAAGTCAACTCACTTTCAACCTGTCAAGACGATCGATACAACTAAGAACTATGCCATACTATATATTAAGGAGAACATTAGATTGCATGGTGTTCCCCTAACTATCATTTCAGAAAGTGGAGTCTAGTTCACAACACAGTTTTGAAGGTCCTCTCAGAAAGGGCTTGGCACAAAGGTGAATCCTAGTACAACCTTCCATCCTCAGATAGACGGGACCATTCAAAATCTTAGGTCATATTAAGGGAATGTGTATTAAATTTCAAAGGTAACTATATGATCACTTACACTTGATCAAATACTTTTATAATAATAGTTTCCAAGATAGCATACAAGTGGCACCATATGAGGCTCTTTGTGGGATGAGTTGTAGGTTACCTATTGGGTTGTTTGAAGTTGGCGAGTGTTAGACCCCATAATTAATTCAACCAAAGTAAATCGTTCAATTGGAAGAGTTTTGATGAACATGGCATAATTTAAATTAAGTAAGTTCGCGGTGCTTAATTATAATTGGAGCTTATATGTTTAAGTTGGAGTCGGGAGTCCTCAGTTGGATTAAAATAGAAAAGTTTGGGGACCTAATTGAACAAGGGGCTAACTAGGAGCCCTTAGGGGAAATTTTAATAAGTATGGACTCTATAAATACCCCTCTTTAGTTCAAAAACAAGAAGAACATTACTCTTGTCTTGAGCTTACATATCTACACTTGAAGAAGAGAAGAAGAGGAGGAGAGGAAGAAGGAAAGGAAGGGTTGCAACAATTGAGGTAAGTTTCGAATTCGAATTGTTTTTCTTAATGCCTTTTAGTTGTAAGTATGGATAGGAGATGAATGTCTTGAGAATTTTAGGAGAAATTTGGTTGGCTTGGGCAAAGTTTAAGTGTTGATATGTATATGTAGAGGTGCCTAAGGACGTCTACTATATGCGTATAACTATAGTTGAACGAAAATTGAACCGAAAGAGCACAAATCGAGAGCCAAAAAAATTGAAGCCAAAAATGGGTGAACAGTAGCAACCCTCTCGGGTTGCTATAGTGAAATACCCCATAAATGCATTTTTTTGGCTTATCGATAAATTGTCACTTCTAGGGTGTTATATTGAGGACCCTAAGTATCGTGGTGCATTTGGTTTGGTGGAAAAACACCTAGAAACGAAAATGCGAAGGTTTGAACATTTTGAGGGCTATATGGCTATATTCCATTTTACTATTTTTGGGGATTAGTAGAAGCCTTGGGGGTGTTGTGGAAGTGATAAATAGCATGTATACCACACGAAAGGGGTTAGTGATAGGTCATACTCTATATTTGGACTTAAGTGTTGAATTAGGCGAAATATGGGCGTTTTAGCGCTCGTTCAATTTTAGTGGGTTATATTGAATTCATGTGGCTTACGCATAATTCTATAAGAGAATTCTAACCGATGGAACTCATATAAGTATGTAAGAAATGGGGGGAGTGGATTAGAGACTCGTTTAGGAAGTTTTGTCGCGTTTTAGCATTAGACGTCTCCGTGCGGCGTTGGAGTGTTCCGTTGGGATTGTTGAAGTGCAATGGTGCTAGGTAGCATGTTGATATGTGATAAACAAGTGGTGAAATTAGATTTGTCAATTGTTTAAGAATTGTTAAAAAATGCGACGTTTTGACGTCGCTAAGTTTCGGTTGACGTTGCCATAGCGTAAATGGGTTTGAGGGGTGCAAAAGAGTATGGAAATATGCTAAGTGGGTAATATTGAATGGCTGCCCTGTTTAGTATCCTTGAACGTAACTTACGTTATAAAATAGTTAACGTCGCATGGTCATTTGGGGGCATCTTCGAAGATTGTGAATGCTTGTAGGGGTCATTGAGTGTATTTTGTTTATGTTTATTTTGTAGATACTACGCAGCCGGAAGAATGATTGGGTTGCTTAGGCGTTGGAATCAACTTGGAATAAAAGGAAGGTATGTAAAACTTTCTTACCTTTACGGCATGACCTAGTATGTAAAGATTCACCGCTTGGCATGAGA